>CADEHL010000288.1:35000-345000 GCA_902827135.1 Harpagifer antarcticus
TATGCTATATTAATTCAAGTTCTGCCTGAATTTTGTGCATTTCCACAAGCGATCAATTAAGTATCTTGACATGTATTAATACATGATTCATTATTAGTTGATTTTATTTTGTATTATTAGATAACTCAAGTAAAAAGTATCTCAAAATGGTCTGCTAACTGTCCACCACTGTACCCACATTTCTTGATGAAGACACATCCGTTTTGATCCCCCATACCGATTTGCATCTAACCACATTGTAGGTTTTGTGTGTACTCACGTCTCGCAGCAGCCGACTCCCACAGGGTGCAGACAGGTGCACTGCATGCAGGCGTTGTCCATCCAGCTTTCCCCCAGCGAGTAGTTCTTCCCCTGGAACTCACACAGTGCTGCAACGGCACCAAAACAACTCAGAAACATTGCAAATATGTATTTCATTTTTCAAGTTACATTTTAGAGCATGGGACCTCACCTCTGGAGTTATAGTGGCACACCATGGGAGCAGCAGACCCAACGCTGGTCCACAGAAAGAAACCTGCAGCGGCAAGAACCCAGTTAACCCCGACGAGCTCCATCTTCATCTGGTCTGATCAGCTTCTGGTTCTTCTGCTCCTTCTGCTCCCTTATTTATACACATCCTGGGGCTTTACGAGCCTGGCGTGGAGGTGTGGTCAGACCGTCATGCGGCCCACAGGCCTGGCGGAGGAAGGTGTCAGCGGTGCCATCCATTGGGGAACGAGGAGGTGGTGGTCTGTGTGGAGAGGGGAGGGGGGGGTGTAAGGATCTTGGCGGTGTTTTGGCACTCCGGAGATCACCTCGCTGCGCTTCAGTGGGCATGAACTTCTAAAAAGTGATAGAAACAATGACACATCCATGTGGTGACTAAGAGAGGGAAGGGTAGGAGAGAGGTGAGGTGGAGAGCAGGGAGAGAGGAGAGAGAGAGAGAGGGATGGGATGGAATTATCAAACATGATTCATCACCATTCAACCTTTCATATGGTTTTTCAGCCAGGTTGACGTCCAGTAACTAAAGATGTGTCTAATGCAGATCTCAATCCTGTCCCCAGAGTCCAGAGTAAACGTGGAGAAGCAGCGTTTCGTTTTTATGCTCGATAAACCTGGGGAATTTATTTATTTTTAAATCAAGTCTCTTGTTGGCCAGTGCCTTTTATTAAATCATTTTAATTTCATAAGCTGACTGCACTCTAACCTTTATTCTTATACTTTTCCATCTTCTTCTATTTTAGATGACTTTCTATTTAGCTTTTTACTTTCGTTTGCACATTGTCTCGTGGTGAGCACTTCCTTGTTGCTAAAATGTTACATAAATAAACAGACATGAACCTTTCTTCCCTTAATGTACATTTAAAACACATGCCTGATACACTAAAAGTAATATATCTAATGTCTACACTCAAAATATAGAGTAGAAAGAGCTCCACGTGTCTCCACCAAAATCCTCAAGACACTAAATGAGGGAATTTCTTTCTTAGGATTTGATGTTCATTCCTCCAGTAGAGTAAATGTTTAATTTCACACCCATCTGTACGTTTAACCACACTGCACACATACATGTATATGCATTTCTGCTATAACCTCTGACCCCTACCTCCAGAATGACCTCATATTAATGATGTCACACTGTTAACTCCAGTCTGTGACCTCATGCCAGTCCCATTCAACCCATAAGGAATGATATTAAGAGTGTTAAGTAAGAGGAAACATATTAAATCATATTTATGTAATTGTTTTAATAGAGTCGTTTTGCTGCCATTTCTAGGTCAAGAATTAATCGTCAAGCTTAAAATAATAAAAAATGTTATTTCTTTATCCCATCTCTTATCACAGAAGGTGTGTGCTTGTTTTCATAGTTTGGCCTATATGTTTTCGATAAACCCAAAATCCATCTTCCACTGGTCTTTAGTTTGCTGTATGTCGTGCACACGTGTGCATTTCTGTGTAATCTTAAAATATAAGATGTGATCTGACCCTGACTAGTCAGCATAGTGTCGCTGCCTGGGGCAACAAAACATTAGCTCATCTTCTTCCAATTATTTGCTGTCTGAGGTGCGAGATCATAGGAAAAATCCTCTCCAGCCTCTCACAGGAGGCCCCGGGGCCTCTTAACGTGGTGGTTTACGTGCTTTTTCTCTCCCTACAGTAGTCGGAGTGTTGATAGGCCTCATCAGTCCGGGGTGCTTCTTCATTCATTGGATGTGTATGACTCACAGTTGCCTCTCTCAAGCTGTACATTGGTTCTATGAAGATTTATTGCAGTTAAAGTATTGCATTGGTGCCCTTGACATGAGTAATACACAGATAACGATACATCTCTAACCTGATAGCAGAGATGATTTAAGGAGGTCAGCGCCAGCGGTCGGTTTCAAGCTTTGATTGATTTTATTCTGATGCTGTTTCAGACGTTGGAAGATGTTTTATTGGCAGATGTTCTTACATCAGTTCAACTCGGGTGGTGCTGACCTCTTCAGCGCCTGAGGGTCCCATACAATATCCCGACGATGAGTTCACAACCTGATTTGACAACTGGTTGTCGTCAATGTGGAGGAAAAGGGAGGACCCCATAAAACAAAAGATGAGGATTTTCCTTACAAACGCCTGTTGCCCTTCACGGATATGCATTTCATTAGGGACAAGTGCGTTTGAATTTTGGTGACCTTTCTGTGAAATGAAAGTTCAAGGGGCTGTCATCATGTTTTGTAACAGGAATGTTTTGATGGGAGTTTTTAACACATACATAATACATATTTTCCATATAGACAAACTGCAGCCTTAAAGTCCAGTGAACTCATGCTATAAAAACGTAATCTGCATATTTCCACAGCTGTATGTTTCTTCAGCAAATAATTAATAATACACATACCAATTTCAATGCAATTTTTTGTTTAGAGTATGCCCAGTTCACATAACCTAAAACGTGGTGTATTTAATTAGATACACTTTATTGATCCTAATTTGGGATTTTATTTTTAGTCACAGCTGATAAGACATTGCACATGAATTAAAGGTCAAATGAAATACAACAGGAAAGATATATATCGTTAGTGGAATATAAACGAATGACTCCACCTTTTTTCTTCCTTTGGGTGGAGAGCAGCTTAATGTGTGTTTGGGCTTTGCTGCTCTCTTCGGTGAACTGTCACTTTAATAAGCGTATTGTTAACCCCGCCTCTTTTCTACTTCCTCCTTGGTTCTATCAGACTCGACAAATCACAACACGATACAATGATTGCCTGTTGAATTTATCTATCGTGCTGTATCGAGGATTGACTACTCTGGCCTGGCTGTAGATTTTGGCTGATGCTGTGTTGTTGTGTGTAGCTTATCAAAAACATTAAATCATGCCCGGTGAGACAGCGGTTAAAATAATGTCTTTACCGTGAATACACACAGTACAAGTTACATTTTTAAACTTGTCTACACGCTTATAAATTAGCTTTCCGTGTGAGAGGTAGTTTCAAACGGTGTTTTTGTGCCGAGGCCTTGTCGCAAACCCAACCGTTCGCCAAGTCTCGTATAACCGTCCGGGATTTCATGTTGTTCAGGTTTTTTATTAAAATTAAGTGTTTTTCCGTCGGAAGATGGACACTGATAAATTCAACTATGTTTACAGCTGTGACATGGACATCAATGTTCAACTTAAGATGTAAGTGTTGTACTTATAATGCGTCGCTTATGTATCCAGCAGTGTAACTAATCTATCTTGTGACTTGACAGGATACTTGGTCTGTTTGTGTGTCTGTGTGACTGTTGGACGACATGTGTGTATTTGACATGATTTTATGACTTTAAGCTTTAAAATATGTCATAAGACACTGTTTATTTATCGGAGTTTAATCAAACAGACAGCGACATGCGTTAAAATGTGTATGGAGATGTATGCTTACCCTGTGTTTCAATCACTTTTTCCATTTATTACTGGACACAATAGGCATTCATTTTGATGATTAAATAAGTATTGTAATCATTTGCTGTTGCTCTATGATTTACGTAGTAATAGTAGATACATTGGCATTTTATGGACAAACTAATTGATTAGTGGAGAGAATAATATATACGTTTATTGAAAATGATCATATTCTTTATTTTTATTTCTAGTGTGACCTATATCTGTAAGAAGAGTAAGCCAATACTCGCATATGTGAAGCCAAAACTCTCCATAGTAGCCTAATAGGATACATTTTAAATCCTAGAGGGGGGGGGGCTTTACAATAAGCCCTTTGTGGTTTGTAACCTCTCTTAAACAATGTGTTTGTTATCATATAATGTCTCTTTAATCACTTCCTCCATGCACACCACATGAAATAAATAATCACAATGTTGTGGATTTATTAAAGTTGTAATTAACTGTCTTATAAGTCTGGTACAGAAATGGGTTTTATCATGATTATCAAGAATATCAACATAATGTGATGAGGTAACATTGATTTTAAGTTACCAACAATCTTAAACCCGCCAAGAAAGTTCATTAATTTGACTTATCTGTAAGTGAACAAGTGAGAGCACTCTTGAAAGCATCAGAAAACAACGTCTCCCCTTCCTAACCGCCCTCTCTGTCTCCTCTCTTCTTCCAGAGGCAGTTTAGAGGGGAAACGAGAGCAGAACAGCTACAAAGCTCTGCTGGAAGACCCCATGCTGCGGTTCTCCGGCCTCTACCAGGAAAACTGCTCGGACCTCTACGTCACCTGTCAGGTGTTCGCTGAAGGAAAACCTCTCGCCCTGCCCGTCCGCACCTCGTACAAAGCGTTTAGCACACGTTGGAAGTGAGAACAAATCTGTCTCTTTTCTTATTTCACTCACTTAGCAGACATACCCCTTTTGATGCCATTGTAAACATCTTTGTAATGTTTGTTAGAAAGACACAAACAGCACCTAAAAAACTTGCAAATCCTTTTTCTACCGTTGTTAAATGGTAGTTCTTCTGACATTTTTCTCTTTCTTCTTACACTCACCCCTCTACAGCTGGAATGAGTGGCTGCGGCTGCCCGTCAAGTACCCAGACCTTCCCCAAAGTGCTCAGGTTGCTCTCACAATTTGGGACATATATGGACCCGGCAGAGCGGTCCCAGTTGGAGGAACCACTGTCACCCTGTTTGGCAAATACGGGTCAGTCTAAACTCGTTAATGAAAACATGTTGGAATATTCTTTATTTTGGCACCAGGATGAATCATTACTTCACTTTACAGCTGCACTTTGTAAGATTTGAATGTACAAGTTCAATTAAACAAACGTGATTTTAAAACAGCTCCGCCTGTTGTCTTCTAGTATGTTCCGGCAAGGGATGCATGACCTGAAAGTGTGGCCAGGTGTGGAGGGGAACGGAGGCGAGCCCACCACCACACCCGGACGCACCAGCAGCAGCCTGACGGAGGACCAGATGGGCAGACTCGCCAAGGTACTGTATGTCTGTGGACAGGAGGATAGGGTTAAGGGTTGGGGAGAAAGGGGATGTGGTGTGTTACCAAACGGCTAAAGAAATGGATAAGGGAAAGGAATAAGATTAGGGACATTGTGTGTTGGAAAAGGTGGACAGATGTGTCTAAATCATCATCTGTTCCAGGGCCCTGACCTGGAGACACTAGGTGATGTGAGTACAAGAGGAGGCGTTAGTGTTGGCACTGCAGTATTTGTGCGTTTGTGTATGTGTGTGAAACCGGCCATGGTCCAAACGTATTTGCAAAAAAAACTCTTTTCCATCATTCACTGCTTAAATGAGGATTATCACATACAAAATAAAAACCTATTACTGCAATACTTTTTGACTTTTGTGTGAACACTTGTCTGTCAAGTTGTACGGCTTCTTGAAAGCATCACACACATTGGGTTTTGAATTATTTTCTGCTGTTGCCATAGTGTGTGTGCATGTTACTGTTGTTTATTTGGACACAAGAACGTTTTGGCCAACTTGTTGCAGCTTTTTGGAAATATGTATTGGGGAGCTCGTTTGATTTGAGTTAATCTGATTGGATGTTAACTATTTCATTCACAAAATACATTCAGATATATCTTTATCAATCCTGAGGGCATAGTGCCAACTCTAACTAGGGCTAGGCTTCCTGTTCATGGCCCAATGTGTGCTTACACCCCTGACTGGTGAGTTGATTGGCTGCTGAGTGTGTGACCAGAGACGCTGGATTGGCTGCTGGCACTGGATTTGTGCATGACTGGGCGAGCTGTTTGCACATCAGCCACCATGCTGCGACCAGTTCTGCCGCTACAGAAATCACAACCTCTGTATTGAGACTTTTATATTTTTGTTAACCTTTTCTCGTCCTCCCATCCTCCTCCATTTCTCTCTCCATGCAGCTGACGAAGGCCCATCGACAGGGCCACATGGTGAAGGTCGACTGGCTGGACCGTCTGACCTTCAGAGAGATTGAGATGATCAACGAGGTGAGTGGGTTTAGCTGGACTGTGTTTCAAAACAAAGCCTTTTTTGATCCTGGAGTAGAAGAAGGCGACGTTGCCTCCACAACTAAATAATCTTAACCACTATTTAATAGAATGCCATGACGATTTTGAAAGAAATGCATTGTTCTCCAGAGGACGAAACCTCAGGACTGCTCACTTTTTACTAATTAGCATGCTAACTTTGATCATTAGTACTAACACTGTGCACAGACGATTGTAGATTCTTAGGTTTGTACTATGTTATAAACACAATCAGTCATACATGCAATCATGGACCGATCTGCGTAATGTCAGAAATAACCATTATGACCCGGAAAGTACAGATTCAAACTTTTTCAGTATTTGTAAGGCCGGGTTTTCCGAGCTATTTTAAGTGGCTATTATTTATTATTTGATGGATATCAAGCCTTATAGTGGGTGTTATCTCATTATTTAGCTATCTGACCCGCAACTTGGGGGATAATATGTCAATGTTGTATCCCACTAATTCTTTATTTTGTTCTCCATGTGTGTGTCTCCGCAGAGTGAGAAACGCAGCTCTAACTTCATGTACCTCATGGTGGAGTTTCCCCGCGTCAAAACAAATGACAAGGAGTACAGCATTGTCTACTACGAGAAGGTATTATTTCTAGGTGAAATTCAACATAAAACATGTCTAAAACACACTGGAAGTGACGACACTGATGGTGTCTTTCATTCCGTCCCCTCTCAGGATGGAGACGACGCATCACCTGTTCTCACTAGCTGTGACATCGTCAAAGTTCCTGACCCTCAGATGGCGATGGTGAGAGGACACACACATACATAACCACACAATACAACAAATAATATATGGTGGCTATGTGTAGATGTGCAGATACTTATTCGTTTAGCATTGCCCATTAATGTACATATAATACAATATTTAGCATGGTTAATCTATAGTGTATAAACCTATATATGCAGTATTTTACAATGAATGTTTTTTACAGGAGAACCTGGTTGAGAGCAAGCATCACAAGCTGGCTCGAAGCCTCCGCAGCGGGCCATCGGATCACGACCTGAAGCCCAACGCTGCCACGAGAGACCAGCTCAATGTGAGTGATGATTCCTGACAACTAGAAAAAGTGACTTAATCAACCATTAAACTCTCCAACAGATCATCATCATCGAGCTCTGCATTCCTGTGCTCTTACGGCCCGTCCACACTACAGCTTCAAAAAAAGCTTGGAGCTGGGCGTGTCTGAAGCTCGACCAACAACCAATCACATGAATCTCCCGCCCCTGACACACAAGCAGCGGTTTGATTGGCTAGAGCTTGTACTGGCATATGATTTGATTGGCTGACGCTTCCACCGAAAGCTTCAGAAGCTTCAAAAGTTGAACATTGCTCAACTTTTGCAGCGAGCCACGCCAGCAACGCTCCACGTCGCTTCCCACGGTGCAGTTCGGCGAAAAGTGACGTCACCCCATTCAAAGTGAATGGGCAGACGCGTTGGAAACCGTTTTTGAAGCTGTCGAAGCTGTAGTGTGGACAGGCCGTTACAGTGAATTTTAAATGTAACTCAGCTAAGAACAACAGTTTTAAAGTACACAGATATACATATTGCGCTCTGGGTGTCACGCTCAGTTAAAGTTGTTTCATTTTCAGGATCAAAGAAGGATATGAAAGCATTTTAACCTGCAGATAAAGCTTTTATGAAACCACAAGCACATATAGAGGTGTGGTGTGTGTGTGTGTGTGTGTGTGTGTGTGTGTGGTGTGTGTGTGTGTGTGTGTGTGTGTGGTGTGTGTGTGTGTGTGTGTGTGTGTGTGTGTCTGTGTGTGTGTGTGTGTGTGTGTGTGTGTGTGTGTGTGTTGTGTGTGTGTGTGTGTGTGTGTGTGTGTGTGTGTGTGTGTGTGTGTGTGTGTGTGTGTGTGTGTGTGTGTGTGTGTGTGTGTGTGTGTGTGTGTGTGTGTGTGTGTGTGGTGTGTGTGTGTGTGTGTGTGTGTGTGTGTTGTGGTGTGTGTGTGGTGTGTGTGTGTGTGTGTGTGTGTGTGTGTGGCCTAGCATTACTATACTTGTGGGGACCTAAATCTGTTTACACAGTCACATGTGGGGACTTGTCGCCCTTATGGGGACAAAGTGGAGGTCCCCATAAGGGGAATCATTAATTTTAGGGTGAAGACTTGGTTAGGTTAAGGGTTAGGGCTAGGCATGTGTCGGTTATGGTTAGGTTAAGTCTCCAGGAAATGCATGTAAGTCAATGTAATGTCCCCTGAAGTGATGTATAGATGGTATGTGTGTGTGGTATGTGTGTGTGGTATATGTGTGTGTGTGTGCGCGCTCCTTCAGATCATTGTGAGCTACCCTCCAACGAAGCAGCTGAGCTCTGAAGAGCAGGACCTGGTGTGGAAGTTCAGATACTACCTCACCACGCAGGAGAAGGTGGGTGTCTTTGTGATATTGTACTCCAACATACCCAAAGCTAATCGTGCTCCTCAATTCTCATCTCTACAGCATGATAATCTTCCTCCTCCTCCTCCTCCTCCTCTTGCTGCAGGCCCTGACAAAGTTCCTGAAGTGTGTGAACTGGGACCTGCCCCAGGAGGCCAAGCAGGCCCTGGAGATGCTGGGGAAGTGGAGGCCGATGGACGTGGAGGACTCCCTGGAGCTGCTGTCCTCCCAGTTCTCCAACCCCACGGTGCGACGCTACGCTGTGACCCGCCTGCAGCAGGCCGACGATGAGGTAGGTGGAGAGGGGGTCAGGAGGACTGAGAGAGGGTTAGGAGGACTGAGAGAGGGTCAGGGGGACTGAGAGAGGGTCAGGAGGACTGAGAGAGGGTTAGGAGGACTGAGAGAGGGTCAGGGGGACTGAGAGGGTCAGGGGGTGGAGAGGGTCGGGGGGACTGAGAGAGGGTTAGGAGGACTGAGAGAGGGTCAGGGGGACTGAGAGGGTCAGGGGGTGGAGAGGGTCGGGGGGACTGAGAGAGGGTCGGGGGGAGACAGAAGGATACTCGTGTGGGCGGGAAATGATAACTCTGTGTGTATAGAACCTAAAATTCTCCTGAGACAAAGCAGTTTACCTTCCAAAGTGTATTTATAACAACAACATGATGATGATGATGATGATGATGATGATGACAGAGCTGTTTAAAAGTGACAGTTCACCCCTAATTGTTGCATTTCTTGTTTTTTAAATGTATTATTTTAACCGACTTGTGCAGCTCTAGCAAACTCCCCGATGGTTCCATTACATTTGAGAGAATGCAGACATCTCTACAGCCAAAGTCTACAAAATAATCTAATTAGTTAATTCTACAAGTCTTCCTTTGCTGACTGAAAACACACCTGTTTCGACACAATATTTAAATATTGAAATCAATGGAGAGCAATGCACAAGCATACAATGGTATGGCTTTAATGAAACAACTATACCTGTTCTGGGTTGGCATCCTAATGGCTCATTGTGCGTTTCTTTGGAAGTAACCGTCGGCTAAATGAAACGTAAACATTGGTTTTTTCGATGTTGAGTGAAACCCTTTTTAAATGAATTATTTACACGCTGACAGAAAATATACACGTTTTCAAATGATAAAACCGAGCTTTAAATTCTAAATCCATACTTACTCCCATCTCTTCTCTCCCTTTAGGACCTGCTGATGTATCTCCTGCAGCTGGTCCAGGCGCTGAAGTACGAGAACTTCAACGATATTCAGGGCGGCCTGGAGCCAGGCAGCAAGAGAGACAGCCAGGGACTTTCAGACGAGTCCACCATGGACAGGTCAGTGCTCTGAGGATCGTAAATGAGTCAGCACTGCTGGGAGCTTTGACAGGAGCAGGGCACATGGTGTGACTACTCGGTAAAGATGTTACTCTGAACAGTGAGGGAATAGTTGGACCTTCCAGATTTTCTTTTTCTTGTTTTGTTTTTTACTGCCGAGATCTAAATATACCTCGGAATGTCACACTGGTTGGGAGAGTTTTTGCTGCTTTTGCAGAATTTGATTATTTTGCTTTCATGAAGCGTCGTGAACTCTTAGGGTTTTGTGATTTCACTGGCCGCACTCTGTGGAGCTCACGCCAGAGCACTCGCCGGCTAAAGCAGTCCATACTGAACGATCTCAGTTTAGTTCAAATGAACTTCATGTTTTAACCGCTGCAATCTCTGATTACTCATTGTTCTCTTTCTGTAGTTCACAGATCCTGACTGGCACATCGGGATCTTCCACTGCGACACAGAAAGGCAAGGAGGGAGCCGACAGTGAAACTCAAGAGGTGAGAGGAGCATCCATAAAGGAATAATCACTACCTGACACATCAACAAACATCAGTTGTTGTGGTCAAAAGTATCTTTCTAGAAATGTATTCCTATCCCCCAATGTGTGTCTTTGTAGCAGGACCTGTGCACATTTCTCATCTCCCGAGCTTGCAAGAACTCCGAACTCGCCAACTATTTATATTGGTGAGTAGCAGCTCCAATCAGATGAGTTCATTATTCAAACTGCAAAACAGACCTTGTGTTTATATTGATCTGTGTTCATCAGGTATGTGATAGTGGAGTGTGAGGACCAGGACACCCAGCAGAGAGACCTTAAGACCCACGAGATGTACCTGAACGTCATGAGGAGGTTCAGCCAGGCTCTGCTCAAGGTCAGGCACCAAGTAGATACAGACTTTAAGAACGTTTCCCTTTTCTTTAGCTGTTAACACACACTTCCTGTTCCCTGCAGGGTGATAAGAGTGTGAGGGTGATGCGGTCGCTGCTGGCCGCTCAGCAGACGTTTGTGGACAGACTGGTGCAGCTGATGAAAGCCGTGCAGAGGGAGAGTGGAAATCGAAAGAAGAAGGTAACAACAGAATAAATGCACATGCAAATATTAGCTAAACAATACAGCATTTTATATCCTTTTCATAGGTTTATTGTGCAAAACAATGCTCATTCAGAATTTGCCCTCCTGAATCCTCTTGGCTCTCACAGCAACATACAGTTTCTTATTGAACGTGCACACTGTTCCCTTTGAACTGTTCCTGAGCAAACTGATCCCCGCTCAGTTGCTTAACATCCCGCCCTGTGTCTCTGCAGACGGAGCGGCTGCAGGCTCTGCTGGCGGACAACGAGAAGGTGAATCTGTCAGAGATCGAGCCCATCCCCCTCCCTCTGGAGCCTCAGATCAGGATCAGAGGCATCGTGCCCGACACAGCCACGCTCTTCAAGGTACACAAGGGGAAACTTCCATTCCTACATTGGGCTTTGTCTGGACTAACGCCAGTATCTGTGTGACACTAGTTCATGAGTCTTTTCCCTCTCTCTCTCTGTCTGTCTGTCTGTCTGTCTGTCTGTGTGTGTGTCAGAGCGCTCTGATGCCAGCTAAACTGATCTTCAAAGCTGAGGATGGAGCCATGTACCCGGTTATCTTCAAACACGGAGACGACCTGAGGCAGGATCAGCTCATCCTGCAGATCATCTCTCTCATGGACAAAGTAAGAAGGCTCAAAATGATAAGTCAGTTTATGGATGGGAAATGTAGTTTAATTTAATAAGACTTCCAAGCATTTATAGTCATAGATGTCTTTGGGTTTCTATGAACATCTTATCAGCTGAAAGTAAATGTTAATAATGCAGTCTTTGGATCCATTTCTTGAGGAAAATTTTCACATACAGCACAGTCGTTGCTTTCCTAATGTCTTCCTTGATTTGTGTTTGGGTTAAAGCTTTTAAGGAAAGAGAATTTGGACCTGAAGTTGACGCCGTACAAAGTGTTGGCCACCAGCACCAAGCACGGTGAGTCTTAGTACATGTAGTTGCTAAAAGAACAACTCAACTGGTGGTTAAATGTTGTTTGTAATATGTATTTTCTTCCAGGGTTCATGCAGTTTGTCCAGTCCGTCCCCGTTGCTGAAGTCCTGGCGACTGAAGGAAACATCCAGGTGAGCAGAGAAGTAGAACCAGTCAATATAAGCTGACAAAACAACATACCTTTTATTCCCATGGTTTATTCCACAGAGCTTCTTCAGGAAGCATGCGCCCAGTGAAAAGGGGCCGTACGGCATCAGCTCAGAGGTCATGGACACATATGTGAAGAGCTGCGGTGAGTCACAGAGCAATGATACTATTTCTGTGTGCTCTACTTTCAGAAGTGTTTACTGACATTGTGTCTCTTTGCCTCCAGCTGGTTACTGCGTCATCACATACATTTTAGGAGTAGGAGACAGACACTTGGACAATCTGCTGCTGACAAAAACCGGTGAGGAAAACATTAAATACGTGTTTATTTACAACCTAGTTTACAGAGCAGATTTTGAATTCTAACTCCTCTTGATTCAGGGAAGCTCTTCCACATCGACTTCGGCTACATCCTGGGTCGAGACCCCAAACCGCTACCTCCGCCCATGAAGCTGAGCAAAGAGATGGTGGAGGGGATGGGGGGCATGCAGAGCGAGCAGTACCAGGAGTTCAGGAAGCAGTGCTACACCGCCTTCCTGCACCTCAGGAGGTAGAGAGACAGGCAGATACACAACACATTTTATCAGAGGGGAGAGTCATGCTTTAGACCAGCGGTTCCCAACCTGTGGGCCGCGGCCCCCTAGTGGTCCGCGAAGGCATTGCAAGTGGGCCGCCAAATAATTATTTATTTTATTTTGAGCAGGCTAAAGACACAACATGGACATAACAATAACATAGATGACATTCCCTTCTCAGACCAAAACCAAACCAGGAGAAATAAAGATACAGTCAGTCGGATCACTTCAACATTTTACAAACAAAAATAGCACCAAAAACCCAACATCGCAAGCATATTTATTGTTCCTTTAATCCCACTTCTTCGTTAGAGCTCATTATTTCCCATTTCATGGCGTGTTGAGCCACCCTTTCAAGAATGGAGAAACTAGCTCGAGTGCGCTAGAATTTGAAAATACGCAGCCGAAAAAAATCTGCCCCTTCCTTCAGACTTCCTTACAGAGCCCCTCCTCCAACACACAGGAACGCGCACATGACCAATGAGGGCACGAGATAAGTTTGTGCCCAGATGGACGGCTGACAGGCAGGTAGGCCATCCAGTTACTTTAGCCGGCCGGCTCAGATGATTGGTCGTGCTTTTTACAGCGCCACGGCTTCCACAGATGAATTTTTTTAATGTACTTGTTGTCAAAGCATTTAAGATATTCATTGCTATCGGGATGTTAAGAGCATTCCATGGAATATAACAAAAAGTGTATCTGAAGTGAATTACCTACCCCACCTTTGAATTATGATTACTCCTTGATTGACTTTAAAAATATGTATTTTAGTCAGAAGAATAGTTGTATTTATTAACTGTGCACGGTCTTCATCTCAAAGCCCAAATGTAAATTCAATATTTCCCGCCAAATAATTTGCAAAACGTTATGATTTGCGTGGAAACAGATTTCTTGTTGTTTAACCTCTTTTCCTCCTTAGCAACGGTCATTACAGTCCTTGACAGCGGTCTGTTCTACTGGATTTACAACATGTCACATGTTCTGAATTGACCAATCAGAACTTTATTTAGCCTCTGTATTGTTTAGACTATCTGCTACAAGTCATGTCCTTTTTACATTATAGCCAACTCTTCTAGGCTGGTACTGGTATCAATGTGTGTCAGTAGGGCATGGAAATAAACTTGCTTCAGATAAATATTTAATCGCAGTTTACTTCTAAACTTAAGAAAATTATCTTTTTACTGACATGAACCTAAACCAAAGGCTGAACAATTGATATCTCATAAAGTAAACATAGTACGGCCCATCAGCAGAAAGCTTCAACTCTATTTTTAGAAACATCACCTATAACTGATACTTTCATCTTTGTACTGAGGATACAATACGATGATTACAACACATGTCAAATCTAATATTCTTCTTCAGATACTCCAACCTGATCCTGAATCTGTTCTCTCTCATGGTCGATGCCAATATTCCTGACATCGCCCTGGAGCCTGACAAGACCGTTAAGAAGGTACGTGTGTTGCCTCTGGAGCGATTACACTATCTTCCCTTGACTAATGTTAAATTGTCTTTAATCTGGTCATGTCTTTGATTTTCCTCCAGGTGCAGGACAAGTTCCGATTGGACCTGTCTGACGAGGAGGCGGTGCATTACATGCAGAGTCTGATAGATGAGAGTGTGGGCGCTCTGTTCGCTGCTGTGGTCGAGCAGATACACAAGTTTGCTCAGGTAAAAAATCAGGTTGACCATACATTGTTTATCTTTTGAACCCGTTTCCCTATTTTTGGATGTTTCTTAAGTCAAAAGCTGGTGTAGGAGCCATATGTTCAAATGTATAATTTGATATATTATGTGTGTATATATTTGAGTATTATTATATCCTTTATTTAAACCAGCTGTTGTGTCATAGCCGACTGCAGCTGCTGGTAATTAGGGAGAAACAGTTTATTACGTTTGTACTGATACCTTTGTTTAAGTCCATCGAACTTACCTGAGACGTATTTCTGTTGGAGTCAAGCTTATTGCTACATATGGATATATTCATTTAGATTTGAACTCTGAATTAGATTGAACTGAAACCAGTGCCCTTTAACGCAACAGTAATGTTTAAATGTTAATTTCTTTAAAATCTAAGAAAGTGTTCCTGTCTCTTTTCAGTACTGGCGCAGATGAGGCTGAACTGGATCGAACTTTGTCAACACGAGCACACGGTGGGATCAGGCGCTCGATCCCGTGTGTGTGTGGAAGAAACTCAATGACTCTGTTAAAAAGGCCAAGAATGCAGTGCCAACATTTACTGCAAGATGGTTGAACAAGGACACGGCTTTCTTTGTTTGCTTATGTATATATAATGTATATTAATTATGAAATGAATGAATGATGTATGGCCAAAATAAAAAATTGTTGATACAAGTTTGTTTTTTTAACTTGTGCGTTTTTATCATTTTACCCCAGAACGTGCTGCTATGCAGGGTTTATGTCCCGGAACATGTTTCTAAATTGAGCATCGCTGACCATCTGTGGAAGGTCCTAGCGTCGCTGATGGGGGTAAGTCCAACCCCAAGAGGGTTGATGAGTCACACAGCGAGTGACTAAGCATTTCCTGCCACAGAGAAAGAAGCTATATTTCTGACGTGAAGGTCTTTATTTAAAGATTCTCTGTTCTGTTAATGACCACTAATACTCTAAAACAAAGGCAACCAAAGCTAATGTTTAAATGTTCTTTAAATAATGCACCTGCAGACAACATATGGAAGTAGATGCAGCTCTAACTGGTTTACTTTACCTTTAATCAAGAACTTATTAAAGTATACAGGGGTTATTGAACTGAGGTGGAAATGTCAAGTACATTTATGACTAGGTACTTGAACTTCACGCCGATTGTTACTTTTTCTCCATTACATTTCCAAGGGAGATATTCTTTTACACTCACAACATTTACATGTAAGATTGTGCTACCTGTAAATAAAGATATTTGCACAAAAAATGTATTATAATAACTTATTATAATTCTCTTGAAATACTTTATTTTTGATTTCTCTGACTTTTTTGACTGCTATATCGTTTTTCTCAAAATGTTTATTTACATAATATGTCCATTTTTGTGATATACTTTCGATATAACATGCTATGTCGTTATTTGTGATATTTTCGATATACTATGTAGTCGGAAATATATACAGATATGTCGACATTGAGAAAAACACCATAGTATACTATGTCGTTATTTGTGATATGTTCGACATACTATTTATATCTCAGAATTTGTTCGCGTTTTTCGACAATATTTGGGCATTTCAAACAAAATGTTTACTAAACTAGTACAATAAACAGTTAAAAAAAAACGTGATACATTTTTACATAATTTATTTGAGTTATAAAATGAGTAGTTACACACTGTTGGCATATACCTCCTCCTCCTTAACACACATGTTCAGTTTCATGCACAATAATCATGAGCTGATTAAAATGTGTTAAGCATACCAAGGTCACCTCAGGAACTCAATCCACACGACTTTGTCTACGCAATGGCTTTGATATATTCAGAGGAATTACAGCACATAGCAGAACAAAAACAAAGGTCCAACACACAGCTCCACTGTTGTGTAGTCAGGTGCTCGAGCTCACAGCCAGCTTCTCGCTTCACGCGTTAATCATCTCTCCACGAGCATAATCAGCACTATGCTTATTAATAAAAGCCATACTTGTACGTTGAGCTTTGGACAACCCCCCAGGTCTCTGTGGACTCTGGAAAAGGTAGAAGGGGAAACAAACAATGCTGGATGGCCAAACCCCCAAAGGCTCCCCAATGTTGCGGAAAGAATGCAACACCAGCAAAACAGAAGGCAGAAAAAGCGAGATGTCAAGATGTTTCTTGTTTTCATGCAGGAGGCAGAATGAAGCGTCAGTCACGGGTAAGAGGAGGCAACTGTGAGTCAGAGAGAGCGAGGAATGATAGAAAAAGTTACCCTCTGTTATCACTTTAAAAGGAGCTGTTGGCTGCGCGTGGGGGGTCAGGCATTCCTGTTTATGAAGCTTATGGTTTTGAACCGGCCTGTTGAGTGTCACTGGACCTCGGCACAAAAACGCAGAGGGGGAAGAACCACATCCAGATTTAGACGTTTCACTGAATCTGTGGTACATGCACAGAAAAACAGCTACTTTTGGACGTGTCAGATAAACTATTGCTGCTCCATTGGAAGTTCTCACTCAGCAGTCGATCCTCGGACCCAATTTCTCTTTCTGACTCAGATCGGACAGGCAGTGAGAGCCAGAGGAATGTGCTTACGTGATTAAAATGGGATGACAGGCGCCAGCTAAACAGAATTACATGTTAGAGGTCATTTGGTGGCTTTCAGCGAGGAATTCAAAGTTGGGTCATGACCTTTTATCTTCATTCAATGGTAGTAATGGACTATTCAAAGATGAAATGAATAAAGTACATAACAGCCTGTTCAGAGCTAAAAAATGTATCCATTAATGAAAGACATCTTAGCACAGTTTGCTAACTCAGTCTGTAAACGAAGCTAGTGACCATAGGTTGAAAGAAACTAGTTTGCATATATTGACAGATATTTGTATTTCTTAACATGTTTGATAACAATCATTAAAATAAATATGAGTATATCAGTTAAAAAAATGTACTGTCAGACATTTCAACTCTCTTCTCCTTTTAAAACTTCACATGGACGTGGAGAAGCCTTTCAGACCCCCAATGACAGCTACCCTTATTGAACAACACTCAGATGGGTCTATGTGTCCCATAGTTACCCTTAGTAGAGATTATGATACCGTGTGTCGAGGTTTGCTCCTTGTTGGAGAAGGATAGGATGGAGAATTGAAATCCTAGTCTGTCTCACAGGAGTTCGACTGTGCCTTTGTCCACCTACCTCAGACATTATTCTCCTTCACATCAGCTGACTTTATTTCGTCATGTTGACAGGGCTCGCCACTGCATCCTGCGATTAGCTCAGTGTTTCTTCCCCCCAAAGTGATTAAGATGGATTCACCCAAACCTCTCAAGTCTCAGCAGTGTAGACATCGTCTATGTATCGTCAAACTCCAGCTGGATTTCACAAGGGTCCACAGGGACCGGGGAAAGAGGAACCAAAGAGACTGGATCCTGAACAGAGGCCTTAGTGAAAGAATACAAATAAAGATAAGCAATCTATATATCCAGCTCACTCTTAAAACGATGGTTTGTGAGGAGAGTTCAAAGACAAATCAATCGTACCAGAGTCTCAGGTTGATTTTCAGAGGTTAGTGCAGTGTGTTTAGGTCTTTTCAGAAACACGGCGAGGAGAGGAACAAGGAGCAGAGAAGTCAGTCCGATTCCCAGACACACCGCGGGCAGCAGCACTGAAACACATCCCAATAAACAAACAATACTGCAGACTTTCAAAGACACAGAGGACAAGATCAATAAAGTGCGAGGATGCAGAATCAATCAGCATTGGCCATTGGACCTCTGCACAGAGTCCTTTTTAAGAGTATGTGCCAAGTCCAGAACGTTTCTTAACGCCTCTAAACTGCACAATGACCCAAAGTTGTATTAAGCAAATAATGTTTTTTGCTAGAATTACTAAGCAAAAATTACTAGGGAGATAAAAAGATGCTTTTTGACAAGCCAAAAAAAAAAGCAAATGGAAGGAAGCTTTGGTAAACTGAGGTGATCTTCAATAAAATGGTGCATTCAAGGCATCACAAGTTTATAGTTTTCCTTAGCGACACATGAACAAGGCCAGTAGATGGCCCTAAACTGGCACTGCAGAGGTTCTGTTCCTCATGTTGGCAAACACTAATCAATGGATACTAACATACTGAGAATGCCCGTCCCATTGAGCCATGAGGAGCCATGAGGATCCTTCACGTCCTCTGTCGACTTATTAACCCTCCAATTGGTTAACATGTGATGTATTCAAGGTCATTTCAGGATGGTGCTATAGTTTGTGACCCATCGTCAGTCGTTCTCTAACCTGATTGGGAAACGGTCTGGACGCACTGAGGGGAAGACTTTGGAGAAGCCGCCATGGAGAACGTTGGGAAGGAGAAGTTGGCCACAGCGCAGTAATTCTGACCCGCAGCCAAGCCGGAGAACTCCACGTGGGACACCACCTCCTGGGTCCAAACCGTGCGTCTCTGCAAGGACACAAAGCACTCAGCTTTTAAAAATTAAAACCAGAGATCTTTCTTAGGATTAAGTATGCCATCAGAAAATGGTAAACAAATTAAATATATTTAATTTAGCAACATCAGTATTATCCTGTTAATAATCATCTTCAGGAATTGTTGCATCTGATTCCAGGCCTTTAGAAATATGCATCAATTCACAGGGATTAACTTAATGGGTTTTGATCCCTTTTTCACAGCTCTACTGGTAAGTCATTGCAAATCTGGATGCACCTAGCAGCATCCATGTGAACAATTGTTTACTCATGGCTGATTTACTATGCCAGCACTAAATGTAGCTAACATATATAAAAATATATATCAGTATCAACTCAGACCTGGTACTCAGAGTGATTTTGCTTGTTGTACACAGTCACAGTGGTCCATGGGTGGATCAGTTCAGAGATGGGACAGCAGCGCCCCAGAGTGCACCTCCTGTTGGCGGCACAGGGGAACTGCACCTTCACCGTGAGATGGTCTTCTTTCAAAGAGACCGAGACAGAGGGGGGGCTGAAGGCTGGAGGGGGCAAAGAAAAGACAGAGGGAAGGTCAATTATCTTAAAGCTCTGGGGTTATTGGCTAACAATGTTATATCATCCTTAAAGGTCCCCTATTATCCTGTTTTTCATCAATATGTTATAGGTCTCAGATACATACAAAACTCTGAAGTGTTTGGCTCCAAACACCAAACAGATCGTTGCAGCATCCCATAATCCCCTCTGTTTCAGCCCTTTTTCAAAAGTGCTGATTCTCTGTCTGTGACTTTAGATGAAAATAAGGAGCCCCTCCCCACGCCCCTCTGAGAGAGATGTGGTTAAAAAGAACTCAATGGTGCTCTAGGAGGAGATTCAGGTGATAAGGTGGTGGGGGGGGTTACCTTGGTTAGTTATTGGCTAATGGTTACACACAATCCAAAACATCGTTATGACATCATAAAGTGGCCAACATCTGATCAGCTCACAAGTTTTTATATAAATGGATCCGGACAAAAAGTGAGCGAATCTTTTTTCCTGCAACTTTCAGAATCTTTGTACACATGTTGATGTAAAAAAGACATGAACAAGTGGATTTTGCATAATAGGTCCCCTTTAAAGCTGTTCATTCAAGTGGTCTGCCAGAAAACTAGAGTATACACATCCTTTTGGCTCCGTTTTCAATAAACTTCTACCCCCTAATTACATGAGGCTGAACACATTATGCACTTTTAAAGCAACAGTTTAAAACCATGTGCAACAGAGAGGGGGGCTTTCCCACTCTGTATCACATGTTTTTATACATGTTATGACTGTACTGCAGTTTGTCACTGACTGAAGTCACTGTAGTCAAACTTGAGCGGCCTTATCCAGGCGGTGGAGCTGGGGCTGAGGTGGACGCCCAGACGGATCATGTTATACAACTCAAAGTTTGAGAAAGCCGGCGAGACGTCACAGCTGCGGGACGAGATCCAAACGCACCACGGTACTTCCTGCCAGGGGTCCCTGCAAACAAAGGAAGTCACATTGTGCTGCCTGAAGCAAAACCAGGAATAAGCTCTCTGCCAATCACAGGCTTTCAGGGTTTAAACGAAGTCATTTAATGCATTCAGCAGAATAATGTGGCTTATTAAATGTCTTTAACTTTCACAAATGAGCTGTTATAACTGGAAAAGTGTTAAAGTTATAGAAACTATCCTTCGTTGTTTCTATTTAAAACATCACATCTTGATTTTCTTCATCTACATTTAAAGACGTTAGTCTAACGGAACTTTCTTTGCATATCAACATTGATCTGTTGATCGTTTTAACTTAAAAAATAGCTTATTTTAACACCGATTTGGTTTTCTTTGTGTCAACATTATGTTTTTTACTTTACTTGTAGGCTACTGCAGTGAAAAATCAGAGCTCGTTTCTAAAATGGAAAATATAATTCCTACGAGTATGTACACATTGTTGCATGAAAAGTAAAATATAAATACTTAAACATTATTTTGTAGTGTAATTAGCAAATTGTGTACATCTAAAAAAGGTAGTGTAACAGCAGCAGAAGCAATTATTATAGATATAAACAACTTTAAAACTAGGCTATTATATTTCATTATGAGCATCTACTATAATCAGAATGCGGCTACATTAAATATACTGAATAAACATACAGACACCAGTACACATTGAAACCAAAAGTGTATTGAAAAAGGGAAGTCAGTTGTAAGAACATTTAATTAAAAAACATTTGATACATAAAATTAATCGTGGGGTAAAATGAACTTGCTTACTGTAGACACACACACACACACACACACACACACACACACACACACACACACACACACACACACACACACACACAAGGACTTACCCCTGCGTCTTTGTCTGCACGGTATAGGTGGTATTAGGACTGGCATGGGGACAATCCCACTGCAGGAGGCATCTTAAGTCCAGTGATTCCACAGCAGCGTAGCAGACTGTCCCATTCGACCCTGGGACGTTCGCACGAAACATGGACACCAAAATAGCTCAGTCACTCAGATGCTTATTGACCCGTTAAGACTGATTGTCACAACTGTGTTGACTTGCAAGCCTGAGCGCTCACAGCGGAGCTGATGGCTTATTGAAACACAGGAGCAGCTACACGGAAGTAAAATACAGATATGTTTAATTTGTGATAAAAGCTTCAGTACTTACCAGTAATCAGCAGGGCGACCACAACAAACAATGCCACCGTGGATAGCTCCATGCCCTCGGGTTCAAGAGAGCAGGACAGTGACACACAGCCTGTCCGCTGCTGCAGGTGACCCAACACTACCTTAAAGAGCAAGACAACCTGTAAAGAAACACCGAGGAGGAGATGCAATAAGCTGCGGAGGGAAGTGAGACTGGAGTTGAACACGAAGGTGGAAGGGGTGAAGAGATAAGGATTCAATTGAAAGCTGGTGATTTGTAAGAGAGACGAAAGGCTTTAATCTACTTAAGAGGAGGATGAGAAGTTTGGCCGACAGACAATTAGAGGCAGAGGACAAACTTGATTCATGGGGACACCATTTAAATATCAACCTTGACCTAACTGAAACAAACATGGAGTAATAAAACTTGTATTGGATTAGTTTGTAATTTACACTACTAAAAGCTCAAAGTGGAGTTCTGTAGATTTTTCCCGCTAAAGGTAGCACATGATATCATAAGGCTAATACCGACTTTGTTGCAAATGCTAACTGTATGATGCTAACAAGCTACATGCTAAGCGTCAATATGTCCAAAGCTAGCTAAAAAGATGATTCTGAGCAGAAAAAGGTTTAGCAAGGACGCCATCTTCATCTAGTTAGTCGTCTGCTAGAGTTTCTTGTAGTACATGCTAACTAGCTAATGTAGGCGGCAACATGCTAACAAGTTAATGTTGCAGGTACCATTCACCATAATTTCTAGTAAGCTAAAGTTTGAAAATTAAGCAGCAGGTACATCTGGGGCTGTATAGATGTAATTAACAAATCATTTGAAGTAAGACATTTAAATGTTGACATAGTTATGGCTCTAGATGGGAAATCAAGGTTATGATGAGGGGAACATTAATGTCTGAACAGATTTTGATCCATCCAGATAGACATTTTACACAAAAATAACACAAATTTGAACAGGATAGTGAGATATTTTAGCCTTGATCTAATATAGCTAAAAAAAAAAACAGACGTATCAGGAGAAATAACATTCTATCTTTTTATTCAATGCCATCTTTAAATAATAAGAATCTGTACATCTCATAAGCAGGTCTTCGACCATTCATTCCACAAAGTCGTAATAATAATATCAATAGTTTCCTTATTCACAACAGTAATACAGTTGAAGTGCTTAACCAGGCGACCAGCAGGGCCAATAGAGATCATACAGCAACAAAAAAGGTCAAAAGAACGGTGTACCACACACACACACACACACACACACACACACACACACACACACACACACACACACACACACACACACACACACACACACACACACACACACACACACACACACACACACACACACACACACACCCTCTTTGTAATTAAAGACATGAAAGCAAAAACTGCCTGTTCATTCAGCACCAATCAACAAAAGTAATTGCAGCCGTAATAATACAAAGCTTAACATTCCTCATTTCAGCATCATCATCAGTCATGAGTCTTTTTATCTCTGGATATACAGGATCCAAACAAACTGCTTACATGCTTAACAGTTCAGGACGCTGTGGATAATCAGTCAGATCGACATGTCGTCCTCAGCCCAGCAGAGGGCGACATGCAACAGCAGAGAGTCCCTCGTCCCACAGCTTCAGCCTGGAGTCTGTTCCTCTGAACGCATCCGCACCCAAAAGTGAGTCTAGAAAATAAGCAGCTGCGTTAAAATCTGTGCAAATTCTAAGAAAACCCGCTTAATTTCCAAGAGGGGAGCTTTTGGTGCAGAGTTTCCACACTCTTTGTTGAGAAGTTTAAGTCTGTGCCCCCGGCAAGGCGGTGGTGGTGGGGGAGGGAGAGTCTTTTGGTCCTGGAGCGAGCAGCCCACGGGACGCTGCATGTTCCCCATTCAAGTTCTTGTAAGGGTTCATGCGCGGCGGTGCTCTGAGACACATGGAGGGGAAGCGGAGGCCGGCCAGGCAGCAGCCGGGACACGAGACCACCTCCTCCTGGTCCAGAGGACAGGAGACCCCCTCCTCCTGGTCCAGAGAGCGAACGCTGCCCGAGCCGTAGGGGGAGGAGCCTGCGGGGTCACTGGGAGGGGAGTGGTAGCCGTTGTTGTTGGTCAATTGTCGACTCACGACCTCGTTGTTGTTGTCCAAGTGAGAGAGGGGAGGCAGGCAGGGCGGCCCGTTGGAGATGGCCGACCCCCAGCCGTTTGAGAAGGGAGGGGTGGAGGGTTGGATTGGAGTTGAGTAAGCAGGATGAGGGGAGATGTTCGAGTACGGAGATGAAGCGCTGTCCTGTGTGTCCGGGGAGCTGGAGCAGTCCATCGGCTCTCCGTCCTCCTGGTCCATGGACAGGGGCTCAAGAGACAGACCGGGCAGACCTGAATCACTCCCACTCCCCTCCTTGATCTCCTTCTCTTCTGCCAACAGTCTCTCTTCTTCCAATAGTCTCTCTTTTTCCAACAGTGTCTCTTCTTCTTTTGTCTCACAGTTCACAGCATCCACTTCAGACAGGGACTCCTCCTCGGTCAGGACGGTGTTCGGTGCCGATGTGAGGTGAGGAGGGGGCGTACACGGCAGCGAGTGGCAGCGCCGGTGTCTCCTCCGGACAACGCCATCAGTGTCGGACACAGAGGGGTCCTCGCAGTCCGGAAGGGGGGGCAGGGTGAAGGTGAGGGAGATGACCGACTTGCTGGGGGTATCGAACAGCTTGATCTTGCCCCCCTTGAGGTCCTCCCTCTGAGAGAAGGGGTTGATCCGAGCAGGGATGGCGTTGATGACGGAGGGGGGCATGTCCGGGGGGAGCAGCATGTCCGATTTGCTGCGGGAGAGGCGAGGGTCCGACGGGAGGCAGAGGGACCGCCTTCTGAGAGGGCCGATGAATGGAGAAACAGCTTGGGAGAAAAAGGGAGAACGGAGATTATTATTATTTGTTTTTTAAACTTTTGTGTTTTTTTAAACTTTTGTGTGTTGACGGTTTGATGACTCACCTTTGACTGTTGGTTCATCTTTCTGCTTCCTCTCGGCCTGTTGCCGCTCCAGCTCCACCACGATTTCAGAGAAGGATGGACGGAGCTTTGAGTTCATCTGGCAGGAAGGAGAAACAGATTCAACAAATTGAACTCCGAGATAAAAACTGCAGTGCAAAACTAAAACTGATTTAATCCGTCATAATTTTCCATTTTAATTGGCAACAAATCTAAAGAAATGAAGGAGTTAGAAACCTGGCGTGGCTGTAACAAGGTGGATTACGCCCACACATTTCAAACATGCGATCCATCTTATAAAATGATGGGTTTCAGTGATTAAGGCCCTGTCCACACGGAGACGATATCAGTTGAATCCGCTAACGTTCTCTACCGCAGGGGTTCCCAAACGTTTCAGCCCACGACCCCCCGTCGTGGGCATGATGTAGTATTGTTAGTGGATTGTCTAACAATACTACATCATGCGATCTCAGACAATAGCTGCTTGCAACTCTCTGTGTTATCAGAGAGCAGATATAATACGGGAGTTTACCCAACATGGCTTTATAAATAAACGTGTACCAATGACTGAGCCTCCGTACAGTAAGTGATGGCAAACCTGCCTTGGCATACAGGGTACAGTGATGAGTAAGTGCTTTACAATTAGTGACAAATCTCAGTGTGCTGTGATAGGCGGCATCTAACTTGTTCAGGCAATGGGCAGGTGCATTCATATACAACAAATCACCATAGTCCAGCACAGGTAAAAAGGTCACAGAGCCTTTTCCTGGCTTCAAAAGAGAAACAGGACTTGTTTCTGAAAAAGAAACCTAGCCTAACCCTTAGCTTTTTAAGCAGGTTATTGACATGAAGTTTAAAAGTGAGACAATCATCAAGCCAGATACCTAGGTATTTATAACAGCCAACCACTTCAAGTTGTATTCCTTGCGTAGTTACAATATCCAAAACAGGCTCTGGTGTCGTTTTAGCTTTTAAAAATAGCATTACCTTGATTTTATCAACATTAAGCTTAAGTTCAGAGAGCTGAGTCTGAATAATGTTAAAAACAGCCTGTAATTTAACACCAGCCTCCTTAATGGAGGGACCTGCACAGTACATCACGGTATCGTCCGCATAGAAATGTAAAGTAGCTTCATCCACATTTTCACCTAAACTGTTGATATACAGGACTGTCTCAGAAAATTAGAATATTGTGATAAAGTTCTTTATTTTCTGTAATGCAATTAAAAAAACAAAAATGTCATACATTCTGGATTCATTACAAATCAACTGAAATATTGCAAGCCTTTTATTATTTTAATATTGCTGATTATGGCATACAGCTTAAGAAAACTCAAAAATCCTATTTCAAAAAATTAGAATAGTTCCTCAGACCAAGTAAAAAAAAAAGATTTATAACAGCAAAACACAATCAAACATTTGAAAATGTCCATTAATGCACTCAGTACTTGGTTGGGAATCCTTTTGCACGGATTACTGCATCAATGCGGCGTGGCATGGAGGCAATCAGCCTGTGGCATTGCTGAGGTGTTATGGATGCCCAGGATGCTTCAATAGCGGCCTTTAGCTCATTAGCATTGTTGGGTCTGGTGTCTTTCAGCTTCTTCTTCACAATACCCCACATATTCTCTATGGGGTTCAGGTCAGGGGAACTTGCAGGCCAATCGAGGACAGTAATGCCATGGTCAGTACACCAGTTACTGGTGGTTTTGGCACTGTGGGCAGGTGCCAGATCATGCTGGAAAATGAATTCCTCATCTCCATAGAGCTTTTCAGCAGACGGAAGCATGTAGTGCTCTAAAATCTCTTGGTACACAGCTGCATTTACTCTGGGCTTGATGAAACACAGTGGACCAACACCAGCAGCTGACATGGCTCCCCAAACCATCGCTGACTGTGGGAACTTCACACTGGATTTCAAGCAACTTGGATTTTGCTCCTCTCCAGCCTTTCTCCAGACTCTGGCGCCTTGACTTCCAAATGAAATACAAAACTTGCTTTCGTCTGAAAAGAGGACTTTGGACCACTGTGCAACTGTCCAGTGCTTCTTTTCCTTAGCCCAAGTCAGACGCCTCTTCCGTTGTCTTGAGTTCAGAAGTGGCTTGACCATGGGAATACGGCTATTGTAGCCCATTTCCCGGACACGTCTGTGAACAGTGACTTTTGATACCTGGACTCCAGCTTCAGTCCACTGTCTTTAAAGCTCCCCCAAATTCTGGAAGCGACTCTTCTTCACAATGCTGTTAAGGCTGCGGTCATCTCTCTTGGTTGTGCAGCGTTTCCTGCCACATTTCCCCCTTCCAACAGACTTTTTGTGGATGTGCTTTGAAACTGCACTCTGTGAACAGCTTGCTCTTTGAGAAATTTCTTTTTGTGTCTTACCCTCCTGATGGAGGGTGTCAATGACGGTCCTCTGGACAGCAGTCAGATCAGCAGTCTTCCCCATACTTGTGATTTAGTTTACTGAACCAAGCTGAGTGTTTTTCAAGGCTCAGGAAACCCTTGCAGGTGTTTCGAGTTAATTAGACGATTCAAGTGATTCGTTGAACACCCTACTAGTATACTTTTTCATGATATTCTAATATTTAGAGATAGGATATTTGAGTTTTCTTAAGCTGTATGCCATAATCAGCAATATTAAAATAATAAAAGGCTTGCAATATTTCAGTTGATTTGTAATGAATCCAGAATGTATGACATTTTGTTTTTTTAATTGCATTACAGAAAATAAAGAACTTTATCACAATATTCTAATTTTCTGAGACAGTCCTGTATATAGAGAATAAAAGTGGACCTAAAACAGAACCTTGAGGAACACCATTAGCAATGTTTAACCACTCAGAAGACAGCCCATCAAAGTGAACACATTGGGACCTTTCAGAGAGGTAGTTCACAAACCACCCCACTGCATGGCTGGATATGCCTATACTGGCTAGCCTCTGCTTTAAGATGCGATGATCGACGGTGTCAAACGCTTTGGAAAGGTCAATTACTGCTCACCCCCGCGTCATTGCTGATGCGTTTCGCCAACAACAACAATGGCGGATCACAGGGTTGCGTTCGTGCTCCAGACGCTGCTGACCATGATACCGATTTTAGTGCAAAATCTACAGCTCCTCTACCACAACCATCAGCAACAATAATATAATATAATAATAATGATAATAATAGTCATCGGTCTTCTTCGCTGCTTTAGGTGTATTTTGTGGCGGAAGTACAGCGCCACTTTTAGGCCCGGCATATTTATTACAGCGTCTCCAGCGTTTGAGCCGTTTCCGTATGGACGGAAGACTTTTTTGAACAGGACTAAGGTTC
Organism: Harpagifer antarcticus; assembly: GCA_902827135.1. Lineage (NCBI taxonomy): Eukaryota > Metazoa > Chordata > Actinopteri > Perciformes > Harpagiferidae > Harpagifer > Harpagifer antarcticus. Next base: position 62,945 of record CADEHL010000288.1, read on the forward strand.
GTTTTTGTCTCGTCTCCGTGTGGCCTTAAACACAAGTTACAGATATGCTTTGTTTAAACATGACAGCCCCATTAAAGGTAAACCGACAACGCTACGGGTACTTTAATCATCTGGTATAAAGAAGCAAGGCAAAAGCTTCTCCTCCCAAATAACGCTGTAGATACCTGGTACACTGAGGTATACTGAGGTACCTGCATGGTCATTTGAAGAGTATTTAGTGGTGCTATTAAATTGTATCGCACTGGCATTACCGTAAAGCACCAACAATCAAACTGACAACTTCCTCAGTCTTCCCCACCATCATGAACAATATCATAAGCTAATAAAACAAAGCTAATAAAGTGACCCCATACAAAGAAAAGTCAAGGGATGTGTGTGTGTGTGCCTATGTGTGTGTGAGATGAGTATTCCTTACATTACAGCAGGAGATAGCCAGTTCCAGGAAGTCAGGAGGACAATCTTCCACCATCTGCTGAAAGGTCACCACATCCAGACCAAAGTCCTGTACAGAAACAGAGGAAATTACACATTAAAGAAAATGTATTATTTCATGAGCCACAAAAAAAAATAACATGGCAAGAAGAAAGTCCCCTCAACTGCTGCACTGTTAAAAAGCCACAAGGGGGAGAAACGCTGTCATGAGGAAAGGGCTTTTAACAAAGATTTAACAATGATGAGTACATTTACCCAACATGTATTTTGTACAGAGAATTAATTGTATCATTATGGGTGCCTTTATTCAACAACTAAGAAAAGCTGCAATACGTAAAATGGCAGATGTCAAATGTGGAGTCCTAATGCATAGATAAAAGCACATTTATTTTGTTTAATAAACGTTTGTTTGGTTTCTTTCACTCCCATCTTTAAACAGTTTTCAATGCTTTGCAGTTATTAGCAGCTCCCCTTTTTGTCTTTGTGCTGCATGGTGGTACATGTCAACAGCATTCAAATGAAAGCAGTTTTAACATGTTCTCTAAGTGCTCAGGACATGCTCACAGCTTGAACAGTGATAAATAAACAGATCATAAGGCCCTCTAAATATTTTCTCAGTTATGTTTGAGCATTCGGACACATGAAAGCTTCCTGTTTTTTCAAGATGACAATCGGCTGTTAAGAGTCCAAAATAAGATATGTAACATTTTACATAATTCACATCTGGTGGTGAAACTGTTGCTTCATCTCAAGTCATTGTGAAATTGCAGCTTGCCCAACAGCCCTGTGATCTTGAAACACTGACAGATATCAGGCAATAAACTAATACAGTTAATGTTCGCCATGAGGGTATTCATGCAGTGCTGTATGACAGGAGACGTGCATGATGAGTGTGTGATGACAGCACGTCAGGTACCTCGGTGCGGGGCAAGATGTCGGGGTCGGCCTGGATCCTCCCAATGACCTCACACAGGACGATCCCGTACGCAAACACATCCACCTGCAGAGAGACGAGTCGTTTCAAGAGGATACACACACTGATATAAAAGACGAGACTATACAGTTTATTTTTTACATGTGCAAACTTCTTATTTAAAAAAACGTTCGTAAATGATCATGCATTTTTAAGTACTTATATTCTAGGCAACAAATCAAAAATCTAAATGCATTTCGTCTGTAAAAATTGCATGTGATAGTAGTTTATGAAGTTTGTGCTTTTGTAGGCATAACGGTCTGAAAATCTAGATTTATACTATTTTCTGCAGTATTAACTGAAAACATGCTTCATTCTGCACGAGGTTTATGTTAATATGTAGTTTCCTGTGAGCCCAGGCCGGCTGCATGACCCAGAAAATGTCATCATTCCTTAAACGCAACCCTAACCAGCTATCAGCAAGTCCACTTTACTGAATAGAGAAATAAAGGTCAAGAAGTGCACCTCTTACGTCACAAACCCGTTTGCTTTCAACATTCCTGATTTATCAAATATGTATTGCTTTACTCCACTTCCCGGGTTATTGGACTTTCTTTCATCACGCCCACAGTGGACCTTGAACTCAACAATCTGCAGCTGAAAGGCGGAGATCAGTCAGTACCTTCTCATTATACACCTCTCCTCTGAGCACCTCCGGGGCCATCCAGTAGGGGGAGCCCACCACGGCCAGCGGCTCTTGGTCCTCTTCATCGCTGCAGAGAGGAAGAGGTGGGAGGCTTCATGTTAAAACAGCAGGACAGTACGTGATACTCAAGCGAAACCTCTCAAACCCTTTTTAGTACACCAGAGTTTAAAATAATCTTATGATTCATTATGGGGATGTTCTTTTTAAAATAGTCACAGCTAAGTGCAAGAATACAGTTTGTTTTAAGGGCTCTTTTAGTCGTAAGAATTAGGTCTTTAAAGTCTAAAGGGTTTGGTTTAAAACTGCCTAAAAAAACTATTAAAAAAGGCCAACAACATCTGAAAGGCAGATTTGCATCCCAACAGTTAAGAATACACACTTATTAAAAAATATATTTTCCATTCAGGAGATCTGTAGTAACAGACAATAAGCAAACATTGTGACAGTCCAGCAAAACAGGAATCACATTCTTTTTCTATAAACGCAGAACTAAAACAAGTTAGAGGGAGAGAAGTGTGTGTCTGTTTCCTCTGTATCTAAGAAACCGCAGTGTTTTTCAGTTATGTGCAGATATCGTTGTGCAATTTTAGCTGAATAAAAAGGAAGGAGAACACACACACACACACAGCTGGCAGATACTTCCTTCCTGTGCTATTTCCATCTGCTAATGTGGGCTATGATACTACAAAAAAATGGCAGTGATGGCAGAGGGAGAGATGAGGAGCTCCCAATGTAAACACCATTTGGAGAAGTGGACCGACAGAAGCAAGAAACCAGAGAGGGAGATCAGAACGAAGTGAAAACAGAGACAGACAAATCATCATAAAGAGAAATAGTTGAGGACACCAGAGGAATGATGGCATAATAAAGGACAGGAGTGGCTTGCTGTATGGAGGGGCAGAGATCCAGTAAGAGCGAAAGTAGGAGGACTGGAATACTTTGACCTTATTTGGAGTGCTTTCCTAAACCCCTGTCATCTCCTCTCCTTCCCTCCATTCATCCTCCCCACTTTCCCTTATGCCAGTGGAGAACTCCAACGCAAACATTCGGGAAAGGTTGTCAACATCGCCCATTCTCTGTTAGCACAGCGCTACAGGATGTAACGGTGCTTGACTAAAATACAAAGCAAACATGTCAATGAAAATGACGGAAACACAAATCAGCAGCTGCTATTGAAACAGAGGCTGGAGCAAACAAAGGCTTCATGACACATTTTGTAGAAGCCATGCATGTGTACAAATCGAAATGTGTTACGTTGTTTTAAGATGGATGGATATGCATTCTTCTTTAGTGAAAAACAAGCAAAGTTACAAGCTTTTCTTCGCTGACACACACACACACACACTTATGTAAACACAAAAGGTGAGCGGGCACAAACAGAACCAGCAGAAACACACACCACACACACAAAAAGGGCAGGCCGGGTTACAGTGGCAGCTGTCTGGCCTCAGCGAGAGTTGTGTGTTTACTAAGTGCAGAGGAGTGGAGGACGAGGAGCTAACGGGACTGTGTGTGTGTGTGTGTGTGTGTGTGTGTGTGTGTGTGTGTGTGTGTGTGTGTGTGTGTGTGTGTGTGTGTGTGTGACTTTTCCCTGCTTTATATTGTTATGAATTAACTGCCTGACTGTTGAACTGTTTATCGGCTAACTGTCTAATTTGAGTTGTGGTCTTAAACGGACGTTAAGGAGAAGTGACGTCACATTGTAGATCAACTGGGGACAACAGAAAGTACTTGAACTTAAGTGACATAGTGGAACTTAAGTGGAATATTCATATATTCACACACTTAGAAATAGTAAGTTTAACATTTAGTGAAACACTTAATTTCTTTTGTGCCTAGAAATTGAAGACTTGACAGATACTAGACTCATTTCTGTACATTCAAGTGTTTAAAGCCAATATTTGAGGGCAGCTAAAGTTTTTCCAGATAGAGTTTTTAATACTAACAAGATTTTAGGAATTCAAAACAGTTTTTCTGTCTCGAGTCAAACCTAATTAATTCAGGATTTTTCCATTCTTCGCCTTTTAGTACCTTCCTTATTGTGGTATTCCTATTTTTACGGGAGATATGATGTCACTGGAAAAGCAGCTGGAGAAAATAAAACTAGATAGCTGTAACGTCGCTGGTCATTTACAATCGGAACAAGCCAGCGGTTAATTGATGGCGTCGAATAAAAAATACCACGGCATATTAAAAACACAGCTGCATTCCCAGAGGAGGAAACACAACGAGACGAAGGAAACAGAGGAGGGAGTCTGTGGAGTCATGGCCGCCTTTAAAATGACGCTTTATCATATTAATGAAAAGTTCCCTAAACAGTGAGCAATGGGGGGGAGGACGTCTGTGAACACAAGACATGCACACTTTGGAAAAACCTGTGAGTAATGCGTCCTTTACTGTGTGATTGTGTCTCATCTGAGAGAGAGGAGAAGCTGGGAGACGTTCACACTTTGCTCAGACATATATGGCACGAGGGATAAAATGAGACGAAGAGAGAAGTGGAAGAATGTGATTTATTGAGCGTGACTTATCTAACACGCGTTGATAGGAGTTTTGATGAATTGACTGACCTGTAATCTGGGATTTTCTCCGCCAGGCCAAAGTCTCCCACCACGGAGGAGCACACACGGCCCTCCCAGCGCACCAGGCAGTTCTGCAGAGGGGTCAGAGGTCACACACATCAGGATTACTGCTGTTAAGTGTGTGTCCAGCATTGCTTTCTAATATGGCTGCATGTGGCCCCTTTGTGTTTCAACAGATGTATTATGCAGAGCTTTTCATTGGCTGTGAAGGCTTTGTAGGACCACATTAAAAATGAACGGCTGATGTTTCCACCCTTTAAAAAAATCTCACTCAAAATAAGCGGAAATGGTTTCTGTCCCATTTCCCAAGTGATTTTCCAGCATGTCGTCATTTCTTTTGCAGACTCAACTTGAGACTCTTATCGATCCTCTTCGATCCATATAATACACGATAAAGATAGCATCAGAACAATTTATCTCTTGCTTTGTTAATGTTTAATGGCTTTATATGTTGTAAATAAACTAGACTGGTGATGAAGGATAAAGTGTGCAAACCGCACACTTTATCCTTCGTCACCAGTCTAGTTTATTTAGTTATTAAAAATGTTCTGTTGTAAAAAGTGCTGAATAAATGATGTTTGATTTGATTTCCCCTCATTTCTTTAAAGTACACATGTGAGGCAGGAGCTCAATGTTATTTTGCATTCATACTTTTACTGAACTGACTTAACATTTCCCACAGATCCATTTTGTTGACGTAGTTGCCATTTTTGTGACGCACACACAAAGCCTCTTAATCTGCACTAGAGCTTTTTACTGTTTCCAAAACAGGGGAAGGTGTATGTGTGTGTGTGTGTGTGTGTGTGTGTGTGTGTGTGTATGTGTGTGTGTGTGTGTATGTGTGTGTGTGTGTGTGTGTGTGTGTGTGTGTGTGCTGTTCGAGGGCACTGAGGCGTGTGTGTTTGTCGTCACCTTGGAGGTGAGGTCCCGGTGGAAGATGCCCATGCTGTGTAGGTACTGCAGTCCCTGGGCGATGTCCAGCGCCAGGCTCATCCTCACGCTCCACGACAGGTACACGTCGCTGCCCAACAGCTGCTCCAGGTTACCGCCATTAATGAACTGGATCATCAGGAGAAACAGAGAGGTCATTATTAACACAGACACAGGAACACTTTCCACTTTGAAACTGCTTGGATGTTGATATGAAAGCCGCTTGCACATCTCAATTAATACATATTAAGTCATATTGTTGTATCTTCTATTGCCCTGTCTAATTGACCAGTTTATTTCACTGCTCTTTTTGAAGCTTACAATTAAAAAAGTAAATTGTTTGTCAAAAAAAAGCCTAAATATTTGTTTGTTAAAGCTTATAAATGTGACAATTGACAGCTTTTCTTAGTTTATAATCACTGTAAATGTAATATCCAAGAGTTTAAAGTGCTGTAAGACAAAACAATCGAGTTGTGGGAAATCGTGCAACCATAGCGTAGCTTTTTCAAAGTTTTAAGAATAGTACGAGCAATTTCTGGATAGTGAAAGTAGATCTAAAAACAGGACACACAGATGTGACACAAGTCAGTCCCAGCCCCATAACGGAGATGTCACTGTCCATCAGCTAAACCTCTTAACAGGCAGCAGATATTTTTTAATCCCTATTATGTCTGAAACCTGCTGACCTACAGCATCGAGCTCCGATGACGGGTCACACAAACACCACCTCTACAGACAGCAGACACACAATCCCCCCTCATCCACCTTTCAATGTTGAGCAGCTCAGTTACCACGGCAACGCCAGGTAAACCCATCATAAGCATGATACAGGGGAAAGTCATGAACTGCCCAACCTCAGTTTGTGTAACACAGTGGTTTTATTCCACAATAAGACTGTTAAACACCTGAACTAGAACATCCATAACACAAATGATGTATCACTTGTATATAACTCTTAAGGCACTACTTCTATTCTATTTTATTGTATTACTTGCACTATTTTATCCTTTTTATTGTGTTGCACTGTTGGAAGAGCCTTTGACCTAAGATTTTCATTGACATAACTGGAGCTATGTACGAATGACAATAAAGCCTTGAATCTTGAAACTGTGCCGGAGTTCATGGAGAGAGAGATGATCTGCTTACTGAACTACCATCTTGAATCATCATGAATCAATCAAAACACCCCAACTTGGTCTCCAATTCTTAAGTGTGTTAGCGTCTTACCTCCGTGAGGGCGTGGAGCTGCCCCTCATGAACACAAACTCCGATAAACCTAAAGGAAGAGAAGAGAAACTGGTTTTTTTCACAAATATAATTCAAGACCAGCATTAATAGAATCTAAACCAGAAAGTAGAAAATAAAAAAGACGGCAATGTTTGAGTTACCTGAGTATGTTGGGGTGCGACAGTCTGTTCATGAGCTGGACCTCCCTGAGCATGTTGGCTCTGTTGCTGGCCAGGATGTTCATCTTCAGAGCCATGACCTGACCGGACACACGGTGCTGCACCTGGACCAAACAACAACCCCCCAAATGATTGTATTTTCATCTAGAAGTGACACCACATTTGTTCCAAAACTGTAGATTTACCAAATGTAAAAACCCTCCTCAGTTATCAAAGAAACGCCAGAGTTCACATTACATATTAAAAAGATTACACCTTTTTTGGAAACTGGCCATGAAACATTGTCTTCATTTGTTTTGGCTGCTACTGCTATGGTAATGGCTCCGTCTGGTATGGTAACCATGGTGACGCAACATGTTACACACACACACCCCCCCCCCCACCCCCCCACCAGGCTACATGTTAGTGCATATTTGCTTGGGCAAGTAGGTTGACCTGCAAAGAAATGCACCGAGCAGCAGACGAGCACTTACAACTCTGTCAGAGAGAAGAAGTTAGAGGTTTTCAAGTCTGTGTGTCTGTGTGTGTGTGTGTGTGTGTGTGTGTGTGTGTGTGTGTCTGTGTGTGTGTGTGTGTGTGTGTGTGTGTGTGTGTGTCTGGAGTGAGAAAGCCACGGTCTGTATGTGTGTCATTTCCAGTGTTGGAAACTGTTAAAGTGATTGAAGGCGTGAATGAATGTTTCCATTATGCAACAACGAATAAGGACTTCCACTTTATATGTGTCCTTATGTATTGCTTAAATGTGATGTGAGCATGCTATCATTTGCTTATAAGCACTAAAAACAGAACAGCTGAGGCTGATGGAAATGCGGTTAGTTGATGCGGTGATTTGGGTTCAAGCTTGTCCGTCTATTATCTCTAACAATTTTGAATCCATCAAATATTTGTTGCTACATTTCCCTCACTTCGATAAACAGAAAGGATTTTGTAGAAAACACGTGGACATCTCTCAAGGTGTCAATAAAGGAACATATTGGTATCGCTAACAAAGCGTGTAGATAACCCTACTTAAGAGACAGTCAATAGTGTTTTGCAAATAACAGCAGGTTGTAATCTTGTGTTTTGAGTGACTTGTTTGTTTTAGGATGTGAAATCAAGCTTTTAAAGCTCACCACATTTCCTTGGAGCTAATAATAAAGTTGAACCGGCATGGGAGGGTTTCAGGTTGTGACTGCATGAGTGTGTCATGAAAGAATAAGAGAGTGAGGGAGGAGGGAGAGTGTGTGAAGGGTCAAAGTGTGGAGTCAGAAGTGCTGATCTGAAGCCAGTGTTACACCGGCCTGGATCTGGATCAGAGCGGTGATGGAAAACAACCACAAAGCCTATTAGAGACCAGACCGAGTGCAGCGAGTAATGCTATTAGCACCCACACTCATACCTCATCTTAACGGCCAGTCAATAAGAGTTATTCTTTGCATCCGTTAGAAATCCTTTCTCCACAGAGCTGCTTGAGCCTGGGGCAAAGTGCTGGGTAAATCACATGTCATTGTGTGAACAGTAGTTGCTTCCTCCTGGAAAGAGGATGTTGGAGCAGAAATGGAAAAGATGCTGCAGGAGTGTGGAGGGGCTGCCGGACTAATCTTTATGTAATTACAGCTCTAGAGGATGAGCAGGCTCCTGGAGGCTGGGAGACAGAGCTGCAGTCGATGAGGAGGTTTCTTTTTACACGCAGCCTCCTCCTGCTGCCATTAGCACAGAGTGCTCTGGCCGGATGGCGCTGCATGGCTGGGGATTTACATCACACTTTATCCCTGCGCACGTCTGCCTTCACAATTAGGTGAAGAAACTCTTACATGCTCGTCTGGCATCCTGGGACTTTAAAAGCTGCCAACATACACACACACGTCACATACACACACTATGATTCACTTGGGCAGGTTACAGTGCAGACGTCAGCCAAACGCTGATGCAGCAGAAGTTAGAAATGCAACTCTGCCTCATTTGACTGTTTTGTCCCGACAGTTTTTAGCCTCATCATTAAGGGAAATATTTTCTTGTGTGTGTGAGGCCTAGCATTACTATACTTGTGGGGACCTACATCTGTTTACACAGTCACATGTGGACTGTCACTCGTCTCCCTTATGGGGACAAAATGGAGGTCCCCAGGAGGGGAATCATTCATTTTAGGTTGAAGACTTGGTTAGGTTTAGGGTAAGGGTTAGGCATGTGTTGGTTATGGTTAAGGTTAGGATAAGTCTCCAGGAAATGCATGTAAGTCAATGTAATGTCCCCTGAAGTGATGTATACATGGTGTGTGTGTGTGTGTGTGTGTGTGTGTGTTTTTGCCCTCTGAAAGAGTCTTAACCCTGCAAAGCCACCACGAGGTCTGTATAGTGTTTTTCTTTCTCCCAAATTCTTTATGCCAACCACTTTTTGCTGGTCATCTCCATGGACTCGCCACTGGAATGCCAATGTCCACGCCTACATCAAGATTACACCATGATATGGAGCAATTACACACACACACACACACACACACACACACACTCTGAGGAAACACACACACACAACAGACTCTCATCCATGCCGCTAAAACACACCCTAAAGCTCTCCTTCAAAACACACTCGGCCTTGTAAAGTGCTGCAGTCAGCAGAGGAAAGGTCGCAGGCATCTCTCTCCTCGCTCGGTGAAGCCAACATGTGCAGTGATGTCTGTCATTAGCCGGCGGGACGACTGAAGCACAGCGAGGAAGAGGAGGAGGAGGAGGAGGAGGAGGAGGAGGAGGAGGAGGAGGAGGAGGAGGAGTGCAGATGGAGGATGAAACCAAAAGGCAAGAGAAATGAGTTGGACCTTTGTAAAAGAGTTGTCCAGAAATTGCAAGAAAAGTCTTCTCAGAATCCAGACCGATGAAGATGAAGGATGTTTGTTTAAAGGGTGAAAGTAACCGATGGTCATTTCTGTAACACTTGCCATAACTACATCGGTTAGTATTATTGTACAGGGCCAGTATATTGGAAATACGAGACTCCAGGATACTAGCCACCAAACACACAACATTTCCTATTTCCAAATGTTCAGCTACAATATATATTTTTGTCCAATTTATTCTCCATTCACAATTTCCTAAACTCTGTGGTTGCATTTCCTTCTTTGCAAAAAATACAATTATTTGAAAAATATCAAATCCTGCCATTTCTACCCCTCCAAATCATCAGATTTAAAGATCTAACCATTTCAAAAACACTCACCATGTTCAATTGTAGAATATAAAATCCTCATGAATTTAAAATAGACACATTCCCTGAAACATTATCAAGCGCCCAACTTCCCTGTCCTCAGTGGGAGATACAGTCCTGTGTCTATTCATTGCTTTTGATGATTCTTTCCCCTTAATGACACTTTTTGGGCTTCCAACATTTAGTGGAAGTGCTTTTGAAGAGGAGAAAACTCAGTGTGCAGAACAAATCACATGTTACTGCAGTTTGCAGAGGTGGAGTGTGACCAAACTACTTACCTACACCTACACGCACGTGCACACACACACAGCTGAATGACTTTGCCTCTGGCGACAACTGTAAGGCGCCTTTTGCCTCGTGGATATCAACTTCCAAACCTCTCAATGCTCCAATACCCAAACACCTTTAAGTAAATGATGGGTATTTTTGATGGAAATACCCAAAGACTACCTTAGAGTCAGTTGCTTATCCCCATAAGACTGTCATGTTATTGTGGTATGGTACTTTACAGTCTCACTGCTCAGTACACACACTTGAAAAACAGAAATATCATCATTCAATGTGCAGCGTTGTTCCCCAGACCAAAGCAACATTTGCCTTAGAATCAGCTTTTCAGGCCATCACTACAAGACAAAAAAGGAACCCTTCGCACAATTTGACAGGCAAGCTTTGAGCTAAAGTGTGAAGGGAATGCAAGTGAAAAATTCCCTGAGGGGGGGTGAAGTCCACTCACTCTGTATGTGCGAATTTGAGAAAATTAGCTTCTTGTTCAAACCAACTTAAGGCCTAAGCCGCCGCCTGAGGCTCTGCTCTCAGTTATAGCGTGAAGAAGCAAAGAAGTGTGTGAATGCATGTGTGGGGGGACTGAAATGAGGCACTGAGCCGTCAGCGAGCGAGCAGGGAGGTCCCCCCCCCCCCCCGTGTGCGGTCGAGTCGGGCTCAGAAACACAACCTGGTCCAGGAGGCAAACAGTATAGGTAGCAGACAAGCTGACACACAACAGCTCACCCACTCCGTTGCACAACAACAACACTGGACTAACCCCCCCCCCCACACACACTATCCTAAACAAGAGTAAGTGGAGGTTTAGCAGAAGCAGGTTAAAGAGACAGACAGAAAGACTGCACTGCTGTCTGATAGTATGCATTTACCAGGCAGAGAGGGTATAATGAGAGACTATATAGCGTGGCATGTTGGGAAATGTAGGATTGAGATTTATTGGAGTCATACCTGGAAGTCAGGATATCTAGGCTTCTGCAGAGTGAACTTTAACCATCCTTTTTATATCTGTGTCTTGTTTAATACTAAAATCCTTTGAGTGCACCTTGAATTTCTCCGAGAGTCTATGAACATTTCTCAGAATCCTAATGACTTGTTAGTCCTTCTGGGGGCAGATGGGCTTGTTCAAAATGTAAACACATTTGCTTTTGATTGAAGTGGCAGATAAGACGCTTGACACATTTTTAGATAACGTTTTTTCCCCCAATTTAGTGAACCGACTCTTAAAACCCACTGAGCTCTGCTGCACTACTACCACATTTCACAACTTCTGATTTGGTCACACGCAAACCCGGAGCCATTTGTTTACTTTTTAAAATGGGAGCGGCCTTCCTCGAGGTTTAGCTCCCACACTGCCAACATGTGGAGCGGAGGAAACGCTCATTGTGCGTTGATGTAAACACAACACTGCGTCTCTTTAATTCATTTATAAATACACTGGTAACCATAATGGAAAGGAGGAGGGATCTGAAACCAGATCATTGTGCAACTCTTACCCAACATTTCTCTATTTTAATCCCTAATTCATCTTAAATATTTGAAGCAGCAAACAGCTCAGCGCTTCGTGTGTGTGCGGCTGTGCAGAACATAAACAAAGCTGAATACTTGTGTGGCGAGCGGCAGCAGAGCAGGCCCCGACTGGAGAGAGGGAGGAGAGGGACGATGAGAGAAAAGTGTTACACGAAGCCGCTAATGTTCAAGTCTGCACTGGCTCTGCCAAACCAACACCATCCTCCAATGGCAACACTGACACACTAAATCCCCGACACTGAAATTGATAACAAAACACATGGCGACAGGTGATGATGGATCGAGGGGAGTGTTTGCACAAACTCCTTTGTTGTCGTTTTGCTTTCTTCAGAACGGATATTGTTACCGGGAATCACTAAATACTGGTCGCATCCCAACACGTTCTGAGGGGAGAGGCCCACCATCGGTATCCATTTCTATCAGCACGTGTTCTTGCACGAGGAGTCTTGGCAGAGATTCTACCGAAGCTGACAGGATGTGACAAATGATTTTGATTAAATGGCTAGAATCCACTTTTTGATATCAATAGGACTACACACACACACAGTCTGTCCCAAGCAGCTGCCACACACCTACAGACACACAAGTGCACACCCACACGTACAACACATCATCATCATCACCACTCAAGTTGACAGTATTTGTACTTTGGAGACGCCAGTCTGTTTCAAATCCTCTCTTTATCTAATTACTCTCCTTCAGCTTATTATCAGCATATCACACACACACACACACACACACACACACACACACACACAACACACACACACACACACACACACACACACACACACACACACACACACACACACACACACACACACACACACACACACACACACACACACACACACACACACACACACACACACACACACACACACACACCACACACACACACACACACACACACACACACACACACACACACACACACACACACACACACACACACACACACACACACACAATGATAATTACCATGATGACTACTTTCTTCATGGAGAAACGTTCACTTTGTGACTAATGGAGCTGAATTTCACTTTTACCTCCCACTTTTCGCAACAATTAAAAGACAAACATTTCTCATCAACTCTCTCATTCTCTTGGAACTGTAGCTACCAGAAAATCAGACCTTCCCAACCTGCGCTGTTTGCACACGAACCAGGGTGTGACCACCAGACACTTTAAGATTAACACATTTCTTTCAAAAGAATATTACAAGCTTAAGTGGTGCTGAGGGGGCTGCAGTACCCCATCTGTGTGTGTGTGTGTGTGTGTGTGTGTGTGTGTGTGTGAGAGGAGCTCCACGGATTGGTCCATTTGGACCAAGGGGTCCATTTGGGTCTGGGCACGTCAGAAAAAGAGAACTCTCCAACGAGGCGTTCTGGGGCAGCATAGACAGGTATTTTCTGTGTTAGAGTTTTACTCGCTACAGGGTGTACTTTGAGGGTTTGTGACTGCAGACCGTTTACATGCAGAAAAAGCTTCATAACACAAGGGGATGGGTGATAACTGGAAAAGCATGACCTTTAAGTATTTCACAAAAATAAATAATTTTTTATAATTTTACCAAACTTATCTTAAAGCTCATTTTAACCATCAATATCTTTGGAAGATCATAGTAAACATATGCCTACAGCCAGCAATTAGCCATTACCTTAATAGGCTATAGCTATAGGCACAAAGACTATGGGGGCTTAATATGAATGTATAAAGCTTTTTAGTTGTGTAATCCAACACATATGTTGTTGTAATATATTTGAATGGCTTCCACTGAAAGGAAGTAGTCATGTACCCAATGTACTGTTAGCATTTGTGAGCTTAAGCATGCAGTGCTAGCAGGTGGAATTTGCTACTTTTGGCTAAGCAAACTAGCTTATCTGCTGTAGCTTCAGATTTATGATACAGAAGTGGCATAAATCTTTTCATCCAACTCTTGGCAAGAAAGAGAACTTGGTTTTCCCCCAAAACTATTACTTTTAAAACCCTAAAACATGTTGGTGTGGTAAGACATTAGCAACTAGCCACACTGCTACAAGCTTGCCTATGAAAGGCCTTTACAGATCCAAACATTTCCACTTTTAACCAAACGGTAAAAGCTTTTGAAACAACATGGACATATGTCCATGTCTCATGTAAATGATGGAGGAGGGCCAAATGATAACCAAATCCAAAAGAAGCCTCATCTTGTGGTTCCTTGTTCTTAGACAGCAGGTGTTATTTGTATTAGCAGATATACACATGCATCATCAGAACGCATACAGGTGGGAAATGACGCAGTAATCTAATTAAAAATCAATCCAACTTGTTTGTTAAGGAAGCTGCAGCCCTGAGTAAAAACAGCACAAATAAATACTTCCTGTAATTAAATTAATCGAGCAATGGTGCGATGTCTTTGAGATGAGGGGTTTTATTGCTTTGTAGCCTTCAGGTTGAGTTAAAGGCTAATTGGAAAAGAAACTAAACAAAAGGAGTCTTACACAAGGCAAACACTCAAGGAACTTTCCTTTGAAGAATATTAAAAGGAAGATAAAAAAGAGCACCTGAAGGAGTTCTCTTGACACATGTGCTCCCCCCCTTTCTCCCTCTTTCTGTCCCTTTTATTTTTTTTCCAGATTTGCACAATTGCACATGGGAGGTGAATGGCTGCTGCGAGCCTCCATTGATCCGCCCTGAGGAGCGATGCTCGAACACACACACACACACACACGGCTGGATGCCAGGAGCCTTTGTAGCCAAGTGCTAAGACGTCCAATGCAAAGCCTGAATGTAAGGAAATGCACTATATACACGCAAGTGACTGCTTAATGAAACAAACATCAGATGGATGTTTGTTCTGCAGAACAGTCGGCCCTTTTACTCTGAGCTGAACCAGGAACAATCGCTCAGCCATGTAAGCAAAGTTTATAAATGTGACTGATAGCCACGGTAACAATTTTGCATTTATATGGCGCTATCAAAAGGGCAGCCGATCCAAACCTAAGTGCTAACTTAAAAAGCCAGCCATAAACCACAGTGACATTTGCATGCTCATTGGCCATTCAAAGGGCAAAGCTGAAGGAGTGGCTTCACAACATCGAGTCTGAGTCACATCACAAAAAGTCTTAAGTTAATGAGGTGAGGCTTAAGTTGGCCTTACATTTCTAAGGCTTGAGTGTTCAGAGAGCTTATTTAATTCAGAGTTTTTACTTGATGAAATGTCAATGTCTCAGTAGTACGAGGCTTAAATGTGATACAGTCGTATGATCAACTTTGGTAATCGTAAATGTTTGTTTACATTTGGCTGATCACACATGGGATTACAAGACACTGCTTTATGCAACATCTTTTCGCACATAAAGTAGGGCTGAAACAATTAATCCATAAATCTATAAAAAGAAATGAACCTGCATTAAAGGACTATGTGAATTTACTGGTTAGACTCCTAACTGTTTCTTCCTTATTCGTGGATTAAATGAATATCCACAACTTTCTCTGCTTTTAAACAAACATTATATAAAATAAACCAAGTTCACTTCCCAACATGAAGCCGTTTGCTCCCTGACCAGCCTCCCTTTGTGTTGTGTTATCTCTCAAACCATCACACTGTTGTTCTGTATGTGGCGACTCTTAATGAGGCGAATCAGGCGACTCTCAGAGTTAGCCTCTATGCAAGTGAACGGCAGCGTGACAGGAAGGGGGGTGAGGTTGCTGTCCTGAACCCGGGATAGTGTTACCTCCACGTGTGTCAGATCTACCTGTCCTGACCGGATCCAGTTACACACCAAAACACACACTGAGTCCACCTTACACAACATGTGGGTCAGTGCAGAGCAAACACGTGTGGAGAGCGGGGCACCTTAAGGAAGGACACTGAGGCGTACATTTCCATCATGACGCCATCCGTTAAAAAGAAAAACTCCCATCACCAACTTTCTCCTGCAATTACTCTGCAGCATCATGCTTATTAGGATGCACTGGTTGCCATGGATACAGCTTCTGTTATAGAGGGTGAGGGATGAAGTGTGGAAGTGCCTCAGATCTGTCAAAGTGTAGTTCTGCACACACTCTTGCCTAACCATCTTGCATAATCAAATGCATATACATAGATTTGATTTTGGAGACCTGGAGGAGTTGAAAATGCAAACTTTGAACCTGCAGGAAAAAAAGCAATAGCACTTTCTCTCACCTTGAACACCTCTGAGAAGAAGCCAGCGCCGATCTTCTCGCAGGTGAAGTCATCCAAGCGGGCCAGGCTGGACACGGCGCTGCGCAGGGCCCGGTATGAGGACGGCCGGATCCGGTTGGTCCCGTGGACGCTGTGCATGGGCGGCTCTGCCTCCCTCTCCTGCTCCGGCTCGACCCTCTCCGTCTCCGTCTCCATCTCCATCCCGGTAGGAGGTGGGAGGAGGACGTGGGAAGTGTGCGTAGTTACAATCCAGCCCGACTACTGTTTACATTTCCCATGTCCACCACAAGGCCACAGCGCAGGGGGTGAGAAACTCTCAGTTTAGGGAGGGGGGGGGGGGAGGGGGGGGGGGGGGGGGGGGGGATGTCGCAGCTGTGGTCAGGCTGTGTCACAAATTCCTGAACAGCCTGTCTAACAAAGTAAGCACGCGCCTAGGTGCATCCTGCAGAGTCAATGCGCAGTTTGGGTGAAGTCCCTCATGCCGTGCAGCAGAGGAGGCTGTGCCGATTTGGAAACTGCGCACACTGCTGCTGCTGTCTTGGCAGTGAAGTCTCTCTCTCTATTTTCCTCCTCTCTCTCGGTTCCCTTAAGTCTGCTCCTCCTGCAGTGAAAAAGGCCGGGGCTCCCCTCGTGGTTCCACCAATTGAATCCCGGGTTTCCAGTGCGCACAGCGCTGCCTCCGTGACGCTGCAGCCTATTAAAGCTAAAGAGGGGGCAGAAAGAGGGGCGTTAATACACTAAATCATAAAGTGTGTGCATATGATAATCCGACACTACAAACTCACACTGGCTGAATCTATAAAACTTTTCATATG
Source organism: Harpagifer antarcticus (assembly GCA_902827135.1). Lineage (NCBI taxonomy): Eukaryota > Metazoa > Chordata > Actinopteri > Perciformes > Harpagiferidae > Harpagifer > Harpagifer antarcticus. Next base: position 79,886 of record CADEHL010000288.1, read on the forward strand.
TATGCAACATCTACTGCTCCTTTTTTAGACGTCACAAGATCTGACGCACGTTGCACCGAGGCATGATGAAGCTGTTTTAACGCCACTCAAACATTGGGCTTTATTACCATGAAGGCAAACGGGATCAGAATTCAATGAGGACATGGTGAAAACAATAATGTCATTAAAAATAAATCAATTCAGAGTGGCCTAAATGAGTGTGCTATCTGCTCTCCAGTGATAGCAGCCCTGAATGCAGCATGATATCGCCTCTTATTGTTATTACTGCACTTTGCACACAGAGAAGCCTTAAAGCGGATCCAATCACCCGGCTGTATTCATGGCTGCTGCACTAATGCTCGCTCAGTCACAGTATTATTATTGGGGGTCTCTAAAGAGCGCCTCCTGGAGATGCTCTGCAGGAACCTGCGTGTCCAACCTGCCTGACTGCGGAATTATGGATGCCGAGATGAGAGGAGTTTGTGGGCTCATCTGTCACGAACTCCAGTCCCCCTACGGATACTCATAATTCACAGTCAAACCGAAAAAACGCTGACGCACACCATGCACCGACGCGTGTTCGCCCGCAGAGGAGGACTCACCTGGCCTTATTCTAGGGACATAACCTCCACATGTGTCCTCTGATGAGACCCAGAGTCCGGATCGTCCTGTTACCGGAGATCTTGTTTTACTAATTCATCATCTTTGTGCGCAGGCTTCACGCACGCGGGCTCCGGTGGTTTCGTTTTACGTGCCCGCGCTGCCTGCCTCGCTGTGGGCTCGGTTGCATGAAGGAAGAAGGGGAGCGGTGACTTTTGCTGTGCTTTATTGGAGGCGGCAAGAAGGGGGCGGGACCAACACGTGATCACAGCAAAAAATGCACCTGGGGGGCGTTGGAGCCGGCCCCCATTTTTACTTGATTATCATGGTTGTGCATCATAGCTGTCAACATTCTATTTAACTAGAAAAGATTCAATAATAATAACAATAATAATACTTAGAATTGTAATAATAACAACAACTATCTGGATTCATTATGCTGAAGTTATATATTTGTTTGTTAAAATATGTATTTGTGTCTAGCTTCTTTAGCAGTCTAGGGGCTCTGATGCAACAATTAGCAGTAGGGCCCCTTTGTATAGACCACCATCTTAATCCTGTGTAACGTGTTTCCTCCAAGCTCCAATTAAAAAGTGCAGGCAGAGGACACAATATAAAACACAACTTCATTTATTTGGGAATATTTAGCAAGTAGGCTAAGCACAATAAGTACATTATTAATTATTTCAACTGATGTGACAGAGGCCAGGGCCTGCTTCAATTAATACTGTGCTTAATTAGAGCAAATTAAGAAATTATTATTCAAGCAAAACTCTATAAAATGACTGCCCAACAAGGGGTGAGGTGCTCATCACTGGAAGTATACTTAAAAGAAGGAAGAATTTGCACGATACATTTCTGATTTGAAGAGAAATGCATATTGAGCCAGTAAGAGAGCCATGACAACACTTTATTTCTGCTATAAAGTAACATGCGGTGAATCTTGTGATACCCAGTGGAACACATCGACCAAAAACAGTTTTTCATTTTGTTTTCAAATGCTAAATATTAGATTTATTTAAGAAATATTAAAACTTAATGAGAATAGAGAATTATGCAACCTGTGAAGGGGGTCCAAAGAAGCATGGCAGCGCTGTTAAGGGTTGGAAACTAAAACAGTTTGAAACCAGATGTCTACCTGATGTCTTGCAAATACACCTTAGACTTTAAACTAGTATTTATTAAACTCATTTGAAGACTGAGACTAAAAAGGCAATAAAAGGCTCCTAGCTGAGTAGAAACGTTGCAGTTCAAATACTGTCTGCCCTATGTGAGACATCTAAGACGTTATTAAATAAGGGCATAACAAATAATTGGCAAGTACAGTTGGGATGTGTCGCAATTATTCCTAACTGACCTGATTGATAACAAATCTGCTACATATTTTATATATCGGTTCAAATGAGGCTTCTTTAAGGGCTTTTATTTTATGTTTTGTAGCTGCTGCATAAAGCCCTTTTCAAAACCGAGGCTGCAACGTGCTTCACACAAAGATGGAACATTCGTCAAATGGAGAACATTATGTAACGAGAGACAAAAACAGGCCCAGAATAAAATAGGTACAACCTAATTCTAGTGATACAAGATAAAAGAAAATCTAATAAAACGGAGATGTTTGTGTAAGGAGAGATTTAAAAGAGGACTCTGACTCAGGCGAGGATATTAACGCTCTTTACAGCTGATTGTGAACATTGCACGGGGAACCCAAAATGTGCCTCGAAGCCAAAGAGCCATCAAAAAGTGTGTTATACAGCGAGAAGTCATCTCACACCTCACCGCCACATACTCAGAGACATGACACACCGTTAACACATTGAGCTGGAGGTGTGTGATGAGGTCCTCTGTACAGATCTGCAGTCTCTCTGCATTATTTATCCATCTGTGGATGGGCTCTGTCCTGAAGCCAGAGGGAAAACACTAAAGTCACACCATTGTTGCTGATAATAATGTGTACTATTTATTATTTATTGTACCGATCACTTATTCATCATACAGATTGTTATATCTGTCCAAGTTGGGCTTCAGTGAGCATGTGTACAGGGATTATGTGCAAGCATTCATGCATGTGTGTGTGTAGGTGTGTGACAGGAGATTATGTTGACTCCTGCTGACCTTTCAGACGAGGCTCAGGGTTAATTTATCACCCAGAGAGGCTGTATACTCCCGAGCAGAGATTTTTCTCTCATGACTTTCTATTGTCTTTCATTGACCGGCCGCTCAAATAACTAAACTTTGTGTGTGAAGAGCAAACAACCAGACAATCCCTACACTAACTTTACGGCAAATGCTGAACAATGGCTCGTTGATAATCCCCTTATGTAATGTGAAAATGTTAAGCCTCAGCTGTACTCTGTGCTAAATGGTAAACAGCATTTATTTATTCATATGTCGCTTTTTCCAGTCTTTGCGTCCCCTCAAAGTGTTTTTACATATACATGTCAGCATTCACGCTTGTACAGTTCAGTTATTATGCTCCAAATATCTGGAACTAACTCCCAGAAACCTGCAGGTCCGCTGCAACTCTGACTACTTTTAAATCCAGGCTGAAGACTTTTCTTTTTGCCGCTGCTTTTAATTGAACTATTCATATCTTAGACTGCACTGTAACTTTTATCCATGTATTTTTTCTTTTAATGTTTCTTTTATAATCTTTTCTTTTTAATGACTGTTTTTAAATGCCATTGTCTTAATGTCTTTCATTTTTTGTAAAGCACTTTGAATTGCCTTGTGTTGAAAGGTGCTATATAAATGAACTTGCCTTGCCTTACAGTGGCAGAAGCTGACATTCAAGGCTCCGAAATAGATTCACACACAGATGGTAAAGTATCTTGCCCAAGAAAAACATGGGGATCGAACCACCACCTTTCAATTGGTGGCTTTACCTTCTGAGCCACATTCCGCAAGTGCCAAGAAGTACATGTTAGCATGCTAGCACGTTAAACTAAGATGATGCACATTTTAGTTTCTTTTTCTGATATTTTGTAAACTACACGTGTTACAGGACAAATTCTGTTATGTCAGGGCTCGGTGTGTAGTACGAACGCGTCACTCCCTTTCCCGTGCCCCTCAGGGGATTTGTTTGGGGGAAGAAATAAATAACATGTGTGTAAATCCCTTTGTAGCTCCACGATGTGCAAAATCTGATAAAGTGCCTCATGTGATCTCCTTTGAGGCACAACGGTTAGGCCTGAAGACGGCAAGTGTGAAAATGAATATTTGGTGAAAGAAGTGTGTTTAATACTTCAGACCTCTGCAGACCTCATCTCTGGCTCCATGCTGGCTTCTCATTTTGTCAAAAGTTCCTCTGGGGGGAAAGACAACACCTCTGCTGCATCAATTTAGATTCTTTTGAACATGTTTCTTGAATGCAATGATGTTATAGAAGTGGAATGCACAATCCTGAATGAAGCCCATAAGGTCGCTGAAAGCCTGTCTCCATCTTGATTAATGGGTCCCGGGACTTACTGATAGGTTGTCAATAAATCAAAGAAAACCAAAGACCCTCAAAGAAACCAATTCACCTTATTGAAATACCTGAATCAATATCTGGTCTTTTACTAACAGACGGGACTCAGTATTTATCTAAGAGAGTATATCTAGGAAAACAGCAGCTTCAAAATCCTCAATCTCTTATAATTTACTTTGTCTCCCAATTCTAGCAAGACCAGGCTAAAAACCAACGAGTCCATCTTTCTTTTGGTCTCACGAGGGACCAACCAAATGTATTTTAATGAGGCTGGCTCTCGTTCAGATCCCCTGCTGAAAAGTTTAAACAACACCCGGCAGGAAGTGGATCAATAACACGCTCCTGCTCGGACCCCCTTATTATAGTTAATTATGTCCAAAAGTGATCCACAACCTGTTAAAAGACAACTTTCCATTAAATAACTTCCGCTTGCAGAAACAAGTCTCACTCACTTTTGATTTTGATTTATTTTCCATGCAAAAAGACGCTTGCATGTCTAGAAAATGTCAAATAATACACGCTCCACAGCCGCAGATCTGTGCAGCGCTCCAGTCGGGACCCATGCTGGATGTACAGTGTTCACAATAAATAAAACATCATCCTCCTGCATCTGAATTTCCAATTTCCACCTATACATCCAGGTCTGGACAGTAAAATCTATATCCTGGGGGTCCCATCTGAGGGTCCCGATGGCGGCCCCTCGTTACGCCTCATCTGTGGAAGCTAACGATCACACTCTCCCCCCGACCGGCCCATACATGCAGCCGGGCGGGGGGCCAGGGGCCTTTATAATTGGTTTTCAGGGGACACCAGCTGTTTCATGTGCCAGCACGCCTGTCCCCAAAGGAGGAGCAGAGGGGTGAGGAGGGGGGAGGGAGAGGAGGCGCCACATGGCCCCCCCCCCATCTCTTTCCCCTCCTCCCAGGCTGGATGAAAGACTTCTGCTGAGTGGACAAATAGACAAGTGGAGGAGCTGCTGCATAAAATGCGGTATCTAAAAACGAAAATAATGTGTATTCATGTTATTTGTTGGATGTCAAATGTCAGTTTAAAAAAAAAGAAAAAAATGTAATGCAGTATTATTTTTTTTGATTTACTGTATATTTGTATCATGTTTTGTTCCATTTTTATTTTTATAAAATGTTTATAAAGCCTTGAGAAGGAAGGTGAGGCTGATGAGTGAAAGGAACACATTAAATATGTGTGTATGGTTATGTTTTGAGATAAACAAATATTTAAAAAAAGCAATGAAATACTTTAAAATTGTAAAAGAAAATATATATTTTAAAATAATCTCCTTGTTAACATCATTTTTTTCTATTCATTTCATTTTGAGTTTTCTGTTTAGATTTGATATTAATTTAAAGGCAGTTTTCATTCAAAGCAGTGGATGGCCGTCCACTTGCATTACCTATAAATTACCTTAAAAAATAAGTATAAATTGTGACTTTAATTCCAGGAAGTTAAACCTGCTTCTTCCACCCTGCAAATAAGAATCTGGGTAAAAGACTGAACACTTGTGATTTTAAGTAATTGAAGAGCTCCCAAACGACCACAAAGACAGTCTGCTCTCCAACCTCCAGGGACGGCTGCATTGGTCTCTAGGCGCTGGAAAGTGAATCAGAGTGAAGTGCTTCATCCACAGGGAGCCAGTAAAGTAAATGACCGTCCAATAAGAGATGACTGGAACCAGAGGGGAGACTGTCTGTTACCTCATTAGGAAAATTAACCCTATATGCAATTGACTGAGAGTGTAAAATGATCCGACTTCAGACAGTTGTTCTCCACAATGTGAAAGACACAATCAAGATCTATAGGTAGAAGGTATGTGGCATTTATCCCGTGACAACAAAGACAGGAAAGAAGATGGAAATTGATACTAAAGAGCCCAAAGCCATCCTCTGTTGTTCAGCGACCCCGTATCATTTTACCCTGAAGGCCCTTGCATTCACGGGCTTTACGGTTCCCTTAAAGCATGCCAGAGCACAAGCTAAAGACACCACTTCATCTAAAAGATAATGGGCAGTTAGGAGCAGCTACATTTACGTTATGCACTTTCCCAAGACGGCAGCATTTGTCCACACAGGAGTACAAACACTGGGAAATTGTGTGTTTTCCCCGCTCTTCCCTCTTGTCTCTACATGCCCGGTGGTTTCTGAGCCTCAGGTTTCACCTCACAGGTAAGGAATGATCTGTTTTCTGCACTCAGTTAAGTCCCTGATATGTTTATGTGATGTTTTTGGACTGGGCAGGAGTATTTCTCTTTTAATTCTGTGACAGTCACTTCACTTTGTCAACAGATAGTGCTGTGTATTGCCTCTCAGCGACGTGGTAATGGCTTCAACTGGTTGTAGGTCAACGCCTGTGAGCAAAAGGTTGCAGAAAAACAGTCACTTCCGTTAACAGATTTGAAAGAGAACTCACCTCGTTCTGCTGAAAACTTCCTGTCTTTGAGCTTCATCTCGAAAACTCAAAACGGGCCGTGAAATTAGGTCCCTCCTGAAAAAAGGGAATCAATAAATAACTCAGCAGGGTGTTGCTGCCATTCTGAGGACATTATTGATTTTACATTTCTTTCATTCACACAGAAGGGCCTATGCAGTGTTCAACATATATGATGAATGCACTCACGCCCTTCCATCAGGTTACACACTTCAGGCTAATGGAGATGCTTTTTAAACATAACTTGAAGACACAGGAGCTACTATTTCACTTAAATATGTCATAAAGTTACTGTTTAAAATAAATCAGATCACATAATGATCATTTTACTTGGCATATAGGGTTAAGATGCTATAATCAGGGGTGCACATAACTTTTTTGCCCTGGTTCTCAATGGAGCACCTGGAGATGTTGCTTGGTGCTCATCCTTAAAATGAAATAAACCGTAACTTTTGAGGGGGTCTTGACTTTATTTGCCAGACACACGGCACTAAACACACACAGAGGTGAACACTGAACACACATGCAGAGGTGAACACAGAACACACATGCAGAGGTGAACACAGAACACACATGCAGAGGTGAACACAAGACAACATTAGCACGATCAGTAATCCTACAAGCTGTCATCACTCCCTCCTGACTGTTCTCCTCACTGACTTCCTCTCTGTCAGACATGGTAGCTGATGATGTAGGCCTACTGCTTTCTCTCTGGTTGAGTCTGTGATTAGAACAAAAACAGCTGGTTTTGGGTCGAAAGTCTCTGTTGTCATCTTAGACAAGTGGATGTAATCAAATAAGTATGTGAACATAACCAATAACCTACCATAGCCAATAACAAATGAAACTTATTTTATTTGTGTTGTTCATTCATATCTTATTTTACCTTAACATTTATGTATTTATGCATTTTTTTTGTATCCCTCCAGTTTTAAAGGATATTTTTGGAATGATTTCAAACCTGTTTAACCCAATAATTATAAAGGAGTGCCTTGGAAATATGTGTTTACATAAATTGTTATATAAATAAAACATAAACTGTTTGAACTTAGACTAAAGTCAACTATCTAAACACTCAGAGTCCTTTACCTGACTGAGCTGTAGTTATCAGCCTCTCAGTCTGACTGGAGAGGACTCTCCTCCACATCATTGTAGAAACATCTTCTTCTTACATCCGTTATAGCAGCTAGCACCAGATGCTAATAACAACACCGCCGGTACCGGCCGGTGCGCCCTCCCTCTCTCTCCCTCCCACGCTCACTCGCATTTTGGCTGTGAGCTGCGGGCGCCAGATAAGCCAACATCCCCCATTTTCATCACTTGCAGCGCCCATCGTACAGGGCAAATGAAACGTGTAACCGGGGTGAAAAGTGTGTTACATTTACTTAATTATGAATGTTGTTACATCAAGGCCGAAAATTAGGATGAGCGCAAACGGTCAAAAATGCTTTTTTCCCTCCCAGATCTGCCAGCGCAGCGCCTCCCCAGATCTGGCGCCCTAGGCGAACATCTATAACGCCAGTGCTATGGGCCGGCCCCGAGTTCATATGCAACTCGCAAATATCTTTCTCTCTCTCTCCTCTCTCCTCTCTTTTCCCTTCTCTCTCTCTCTCTCTCTCTCCCTCTCCCTCTCTCAATTTTGGTACGCAAATGTGCCTTTTTTCAAATGACCCGGTGCTCTTTGTTTGGCGGAGGTGCGCATGCGCAGCTGCTCACCAGTTATGTGCATCTCAGGCAGTGCTTCTCAAAGTGTGGTCCGCGGACCACTGGTGGTCCGTGAGCGCCCCCTAGTGGTCCGTGAGTATATTGGTAAAATTTCACATTTGATATAAATAAATACATTTAAGTTTTCCGCACTCTCGCGGGAATATCTCCGCAATGGAGCGAGTTTAAGTTTCACTTTCGATTGCATAATATAGCGCAGCGCAACACCTTCATCACACATGTTTTGCCACTTGGTGATTTGTAATCTGTTCTAGAAAAACGATGTGATTTTGAGACACAACGAAACCCAGCCTGAACACACACACACCCGCAGCCTGGCTGGGAGTTTGTGTGTGTGCTCAGGCTGAGTTCCGCAGTATCTCGCTGCCTCGCCGACCCCACACCAGTGAGCCGGCTCACAGTGTCCTGCTCCTGCTGGCAGCAGCGAGCCTCGCAACGTCCCGCCGAGTGTGAGGAATTACGCGGATTGGTCCAAACGTAACGGCTCCACGGACGTAACGTAACTGCACCAATCTGCGGAGCCGTTACGTTACGTCACTATACCCGAAATACGTCACTATACCCAAGAAGTAAACATATGGAAAAAGAGAAATCTCCAACGAGGCGTTCTGGGGCAGCATAGACAGGTCTTTTCTGTGTTAGAGTTTTACTCACTACAGGGTGTAATTTGAGGGTTTGTGACTCTGCAGACCGTTTACATGCAGAAAAAACTACATAACACAAGGGGACGGGTAATAACCGGAAAAGCATGACATGGGACCTTTAACATGAATACACCAAAAATAATAAAATGCAATTTAGGGTGATACAAGTGCCATAAGTAGCATTTACTTAAATAAAAGTATCAATACAAACGGGTAAAAATACTGCATTACATCAGCAAAAGTATCAGCAAAATATATTAAATATAAAAAGATTGCTACCAAAGCGTATAGGTGGAAGGACTAGCTGTTTTTAACTACATTATATAGGGTAAATATACTGTTGATTCATTTAATGTGTAATACATAATCGTTTGGTATTTGTACAATCTTAATCTGCAATGTGATAGCTGCCAGAATAATGTTTGAGAGTAATAAGTATAAACTAGTTATGGTACTGCTTTTTTAAAGATCTAGGTCTTATATTGATATTATAGATACATTGCAAATACAAATATACTCATTATATAAAAGTCAAGGACATTCACTGACAACATGTTATCCATTTAGATTGAAAAGGAGTCAAATGGTGAGATACGGATTTGTGGTGGTGCAGTGTCACACAGCAGCAGCAGACAGTATGGATCCTCCACTAACCCACTGACCTGCATTGCAGAGGACTGAGGAGGCACATTTCTGCTACGTGATCTGTTTACATGATGAAAACGGGTGAATTGGAGGCCATGGTGCCCCCTAGTGTTCACGCGCAGGAACTTCAATTAAGCCTATTTGGTCAGTGTACAAATAAAATATAGTCTCTTCTGATATGAAATAAAGTCAGAATAATGTTCATCATTTTATATGTTATAATCATGATGGCTCTTTTAACCAAACTGTATTATTATACAATATTGATATATTCTCTAATATCACTAATGAATACCTGTAGCCAACTTTATGGTTGAATTTAGCAATCTTTACAATCATGAATCACATGTATGCGTAACAAGTGACAGGAACATGATTTGCTATTATTTCCAGACTGGATGAATTAAAGGGTATACAAATAATTCATTTGAATATCAGGAGTCTATTGCCCAAAATTGATTTACTTCGGATATGTGTTGTTCTACATAAACCTAAAATCATCACACTCTGAAACGTGGCTTAGTAGTAACATTTCCGATAGTGAACTACAAATCACAAATTATTTGCTTTACAGATCTGATAGATGCAGCAGGGGTGGAGGTGTGGCTATTTATGTCTCCTCTGACCTTGTGACTGAGCTAATTGCTACTTCTATAGAGCCTCTACATTTTGAATGCATTTTTCTTAAAATTATTTTTCATGAAAATAAATGCTTAACTATTGGTAGCATTTATAGGCCACCTTCTTCACCTGCAGAGTCTTTTAACCATATAATTGACAATATCAACTCCATTTCCTGCGGAAATGAAATAATCTTGCTTGGTGATTTCAACAAAAATTGGTTGGATAAATCATCTGATAGAGAGAAAAAACTTTTCAGTAGTCTAAATGTTAAACAGCTAATTAATGAGCCAACTCGTATCACTCTTAGAACCCAATCTCTGCTTGACTGGATACTGGTGTCACACCCTGACAGAATCATCACACATGACACATGACACTGTCATATATACATCCAAATCAGATTTTTCACAAATTCAGATCTCTCTTCAATCGGATTTTAATATCTTACAGGACTGGCTATCACACAATAAACTACTGCTCAACAAAACAAAATCTTATACCATGGTCTTTGGTACCAGGCAGAAGTTAAATCCAAACCTAATGTAGTAATAACATGTAAGGATGGCACTTCTCTGCATAAAGTCAACAAGTCCTCCAACTCATACGACCAAATGGGTCGATTGTTCTGGCCCTTATTACGACCAAATATGTAGTTTGTTCAAGCGCTTAATACGACCTATAATTACGTTTTAAAGTTGTCGGCCTCTAGTGCTCCCGTTGAATGCAAACGTTACAGAGGGTTGTTTATTCACAAATAACCCTCTCTGTAAAATCCTAAATTGTAGGATAGTTTGGCCATTAAAACGCTTTATGATTAGATTTCTAGCGAGAAGTATATATTATACTTTTAGAATCCACGTCCAGTCAATATGTAGGATCTATAGTTTGATAGATATTACGAAGATGATTTGAGGTTTCGTCAGGAGAACGTGTAGCAAGCTTCCATGTAAAGTTACGGGTTGAAAACAGTATTTCCGGTCTCGACGTTTTCATAATAAAACCAATGATCAAATGATTTAACAGTGATATCTGCAGTACTCATCCACAAAAAAACATCAGTTTATCCTTGTTAATTATACGACATTAATTGGTTTAAATTGTGTACAATGCTTTTGTGTTTTTCCCATAGCTTTTTCTCTTTCGATTCTGAGACACATTTCTTTTTTCAGAGGTTTTGATAGGCTAAAATCACGCCGCAATGCACGTCGGGATATGGTGTTTATGTGATATGAAATCGGAAAACATTTTAAAAAATAAAATAATACTTTATTCCGAGTGTTCTTGCTTTTCTCTTTGAAAGTCATCACATAACGGCATTGTAATACACGGTTCGGCTGCATTAAATATTACATATCTGCCGTAGATATTTATTTATAGAGCCCTGATCAGAAGACCTTTTGACAAACTGGAAGAGATGCCGCCAAAACTGAATACGTGACGTGGACCATAAATATATCCACTTTTAAACAACATCTTCCATTTCTTTTCCCACAATACGTCTCCTTGCAGTATCAACACTAATTCGGCTGACTTTTATATTTGATCTGTTGCGACCTGGCTCAAAAGGCCGCAACAAAAAGGAGACACAACATGTCAACGGGTAGAAAAAGGTGTTTATTTGCACAAACAGTTCAAATCAAAGTACGGGGCATACTCATCAGAGCCGGGTGCCTGCAGGAGAAAACAGCGAGAGACCACAGAGAGGAGCAGAGAGGCTCTAAATAGCTGCAGGACACCAGACCCAGGTGCCCTGAGCCACTGCAATCAAATGCACACAGCAAACACCAATCACCAATCACCAACCACCACCTCCTCTCTACTGATGCACCCACAGGGGCATCACAGCCCCCCCCTTAAGACGGGGCCCCAAAGGGATCCACGACAACCCAATATCCTCCTTCTTAACTCCAGTTTTTTTTATTTCCCTTCTTAGGACTGGAGGACGCTCCTCCTCCACTGTCTCCGAACTCCTGCCCCGCGACCCCGCACCACTTCCTCGCCTCCACTGCCTTTAGGTCCCACTCCTCCTTGGGTTGGCTGGCGTTGAGCCACAGCATGTAGGCGCTCATCGGTCTCTTGGGCGCGCCGACCTCCTTCGGCCTCCTCTTCTTCCGCCTCCTCTTGTTCGGCCTCCTCTTGTTCTTCACCTCTTTGACTGTCCTCTCCTTCTTCTTTGTCCCGATCTCAAGGTACCGTGCTGGACCACATTCTCCAGACTCTGAAACAGGTAGGTCAGTAGACATCCTACGGCTCTGCAAACGCGTAACAGTATAAATTGGCGACACACTTGGAACTTGCAAACCGCTCTCATCTGGCTCCACAGATGCCAACGGCCTGGAAACCACCACAGGCGGTGGCACACCAGCCCACACAGCACTACCAGCGAGATCGTTGCCCAAAATCATCTGTATCCCATCAAGTGGCAACGCGGGACGCACGCCAATAGACACAACTCCCCGCACCAGCTCGCAATCCAGCACTATTGTATGCCGTGGCACAGGGATCAAGCCCATCTCCATGCCCCTCATCAGCACAACATCCCCAGTCTCTGTCTCTGATGAAAAAGGCAATACTGACTCAGCAATAAATGAGTATCTAGCTGCTGTGTCACGCAACACCTTAATCGGAACATACTTGTCACTACCAACTACTGACACAACGGCTTCCGTTATGAACGGCTCAAAAACAGAACCCACATCCAAGTCGACACAAACCAGCTTCTTATCAGGCACCATGCCCGATCCTACACCCTGCGGCTTTTTAACCAAAACGGCAGAACACATGGCTGGAGCATGTGGTGAAGAACGAGGCCTCCCCTCAGGTTCCAGCAACGGACACTGCCCCTTCCAATGACCCTCTTCTCGACAATAATGACATAGGTCCACTTTGGCCCCCTCGGGTCGCCCTGTACCTACAAGTCTACGGGAGGAGCCTGGTGAAAACTTTGCACCACCGCGGGCATAGCCATTGTCTTCTCCCCGTTTCCAATCACCCCTAGAATACTTCTCAGTAAAACTGCCCTTATGTGTCAACACAAAATCGTCCGCTAATTCAGCAGCTCTAAACGCGGTGGAAGGTTTCTGTTCATTCACATAAGTGGCCACACGCTGAGGGAGACTGTTTTTAAATTGTTCCAAGACAATGAGCTCACAAAGGCCGTCAAAACTTGCAACCTTTGCTGCCGCGCACCACCGCTGAAAATGAGAAGTTAAATCACGGATAAACTCCATATGTGTCTGCTTATCTCCCTTGACCCAACTTCTGAACCTTTGACGATACGCTTCAGGAACCAGTTCGTAAGACTTCAACACCGCTGATTTTACTCCATCATAGTCCAAAGCATTTTCGCCACAAACCGCTGAATAGGCTTCCTGTGCTCGCCCAGTGAGTACACACTGAAGTAACAGTACTCTGTCCGAATCTGACCAGTTTCTTGCCTCTGCTATGCGTTCAAATAGAGTGAAGAAAATGTCCGGGTCACGTTCATTGAACTTTGGCACTAATCGCAAGTAAGAAATGATATCGCCACTGCCTGATGCCGACGTATCACCACCATCCTCCCTTGGAGACAACTTGCCCTCTCCCATCAGCCGTAATCTAGCATGTTCCACCTCACATTTCATCTTTTCCACCTCCAGCACCTTCTCCACCTCTAAACGCTTCTCTACCTCCTGCTGCTGACCCCTCATCTCCAACTGCAACTTCTCCTGCTCCAACTTCAACTCCAACTGCAACTTCTCCTGTTCAAACTGCATGGCCAAAAGCTCCTTTTGCTGCTCGAACGTCAAACCAGCTGTCTGAACCACTACCGGCACGAACCCTGCCGCACCAGACTCACTCTTCTGCAACACCCCCTGCTCAAACAAAGATGACACAATGACAGTTTTAATGTCATGTTTCCGCTTGCTCCCCACAACAGCAATGTCATAGTGCTCTGCTATTTCGACTAACTGCGCCTTCTGGCAATTATCTAAGAACGACACTGAGGGCGCATCCACAAACGCTGACAAAGAAGTCATACTAGCCAATCAGAAAGCAAAGTACCAAACTGCCAACACGCATGGGCATAAGATTAACCCAACAGAGAATTTCCCCCTAACTGCCTAAACAAAATCTTCCTAATCTCACCTAGTCTTCATGTGGCTTGCGGTGGGTAATTACGCACTGGAACCCGGCGGAGTTATGGAGCGACCTGCACGCAGGTAACACCAAGAAATCACGCGGATGTGCCCCCGAGACAGCTGTCCGAAAACAGCTGACACTAACCACGTTGCCACAACACTATAAAAAAACAAACAGACGCAACCCAAAGGGAAACGCCACTTAAGCCTAGCGGGGAAAACTCTTTACAAAAGCGTAACAAGCAGCAACATCTTACCTTCTGATTAGCACACAAAACCTGACGACACTAAAGCTTCCTCAAACCCAAAAAACATGATGTGTCCCCAAAATAGCAGTACAGAGCCAGCACACAGCTGGACCACATCAACTAATTAGCTGCTCAAATGACACCATGTGCTCTGAGCACTACACAAACTTTTAACCAAATAACCCGTAGGACGAGCCCCCATTTGTTGCGACCTGGCTCAAAAGGCCGCAACAAAAAGGAGACACAACATGTCAACGGGTAGAAAAAGGTGTTTATTTGCACAAACAGTTCAAATCAAAGTACGGGGCATACTCATCAGAGCCGGGTGCCTGCAGGAGAAAACAGCGAGAGACCACAGAGAGGAGCAGAGAGGCTCTAAATAGCTGCAGGACACCAGACCCAGGTGCCCTGAGCCACTGCAATCAAATGCACACAGCAAACACCAATCACCAATCACCAATCACCAATCACCAATCACCAACCACCACCTCCTCTCTACTGATGCACCCACAGGGGCATCACAGATCCAATTGGTAGATAGTCTGTATTTACACCATAACGGTGCACAGCTGATAGAAAGGGACGTTTTTGTAGTTTTTAAAGATATTACTGATTTTCTGAACTACCTTTCCAACTCCTCATGCAGTTGACTGTTACAGGTCTATACAAGTTCATGGTACAATGCATAAGCTTCACATCGAGAGACTGAAACTGTATTTTCCTTTACCGTTCTGTTTTAATTTCACAATAAAGTGAATAGTCATATTATGTTTGATATTATTATGTTTTATTAACTAGACCACTGTTTTTTTAAACCGCACCTCCTAGTGGTTAAAGCTATTGAATTTAGTTGTTGAATAAGTTATATTTGATGAAAACATTTAAATATTAAGAGTAGCCTACATACAAAATAGGGGTCAATGATAGAAATATAGAATAGAAAATATCAAGAAGATACTGTAGTGATCTCTACAATAAAACAGTTTAGTGCAGGACGTCCAAAAATATTAACAGGAGGATGTGCAAAACAGACAAACTGATAAGGCTGAATTTTACTCAGGTGTAACTAAAGTCTGATTTAAGGGTTGTTTATATTTCACATCATTGAATCTGCAAACAAAAATAAATGTAGTAGAGTAAAAATACCAGGTTAACCTCTGAATTGTAGGCAAGGCAAGGCAAGGCAAGTTTATTTTTTATTTATAGAGCACTTTTCAACAGAAGGCAATTCAAAGTGCTTTACAACAAATGAAAGACATTAAGAAAATGGCATTTAAAATCAGTCATTAAAAAGAAAAGCTAATAAAATAAACATTAAAAGAAGAAATACATGGATAAACACTAAAAGAAAAAATACATGGATAAAAGTTACAGTGCAGTCTAAAATATGAATAGTTCAATTAAAAGCAGCGACAAAAAGAAAAGTCTTTAGTCTGGATTTAAAAGTAGTCAGAGTTGCAGCGGACCTGCAGGTTGTAGTGGAGTAGAAATGGCTCACATTACCCCGCTCTAGGGGAGAGCGGGGTAATGTGAGCCATTTTTTTACATTTGCTCCCCTCTAGGCGAGCTAAAATGATATATCAGTAAAATGTACACATTCCCTATTAATTCAGGATGTTTCCTAGCTATGGAAATTATCAGAATGTCTTCAGGAAAAAGGGCTATGAAAATATGATTGTTTAAAAAAAAGTGGTCTTGTGTCTCGCTTTACCCCAACTCGGGGGTAAACTTAGACAGACCAGAGAAATCAAGGGGGTAAAGTGAACCAGTTGGGGGTAAGCTGAAAAACAATTTATTTAAACATGCATTGTTATCTCACTTTCAACTGGTCTGTACTTGTTATTAACTGATATTGATGAAACTGATTTGCTCGACTGTCTCAAATTGTAATGATTGGGTGCATTGCTTGAATTTGACTTAACAGACTGTATGTGGTTTGTCTTGTGTGTCATGTTTTGCTTTTTGTCTTTTTGTTTATGTATGTCTGTAAGTTGTTGCTATTGTCGGGACCCCCTTGAAAACGAGATGGTGCATCTCAAGGGGTTTATCCCAATGAATAAAAATGTCTATATATATATTAACTACAGATCAGTAACAGCCTTCATCATATGATTGTTTTATTTAATTCAATTTTCCCACACCACTCCGCTCCTCCGCTCCCTTCACTGGCTCCCGGTAACTGCTAGAATCCACTTCAAGACACTGGTACTTGCGTACCATGCTGCGAATGGATCTGGCTCTTCCTACATCCAGGACATGGTTAAACTGTACACCCCAGCGCGTGCACTCCGCTCTGCATCAGCCAAACGACTCGCTGCACCCGCACTGCGAGGGGGACCCAAGTTCCCATCAGCAAAAACACGTGGGTTTGCTATCCTGGCTCCAAAATGGTGGAATGAGCTCCCCATTGACATCAGGACAGCAGAAAGCGTACACATCTTCCGGCGCAGACTGAAAACTCATCTCTTTCGACTCCACCTCGAGCGATAGAATTACTAACAAGGCACTTATATACTAATATAGGACTGGCTTATCTATAGCCAGCGGAGTAGCACTTGAAATGTTTGGCTCTATGAAACCTGATGTACTTATATGATTCTGTTTTCGTCAGGGCTGTGTCTTCCTGGTCGTATGTACTTATTGTAAGTCGCTTTGGATAAAGGCGTCAGCTAAATGCAATGTAATGTAATGTAATGTAGTGTATCAACAGGGCACACAGTGTCATAGAGTAGAAGAATAAAGTTGCACAAAATGAAATACTCAAGTATAGTACAAGTACCTTAAAGTAAAGGCTTTGTTTGATAAGAAGATATTGGAACTAATCTGAATAGGCCAAATAACTAATATCTAAAGCTGTCAAATAAATGCAGTGGAGTACAAAGTACAATATTTGCCTCTGAAAAGTAGGAATATAAGGATTTTATAAAAGGAAGTACCTCAAAGTCGTACTATGTTTCAACCACTGATTTATACCATCAGAAAGGAGACATAAAACAGAGCTGATAAATGATTACATATTATGTTAATTTGCTTTATCTAGTCAGACATGTTCAGACATGAAATAGCCTTTTGAACCTGGTGAGTGATTCCTGTCTGTGTTTATTTATTTTATTCACATGCAGAAACATATTGTTCTATAGTTTTACGCCTTACTAATCATGGTTTAATATCATATGGCTTCGTTAATTATAGAGGCTGTCACGCCATTGCAAACAGCTGTTACACTCAGTGTTTGTGGAGCCCATTGCAGACAAAAGCACATTTTGTTACGGTGAGTTAGCTGTTGCACAATTTGGTTCTAAATGACTGAGTTTGCACAACATAACCCACGACTGGACAGGTTCAATCCATAAACATAAATCCATTTAACTAAGTCTGTTAAACGTTACCTTTTATATCCCCGGAGGCACATAAGGTCATCGTCAAACTATGTCACAATGCATTTATTCCGCTTGTCAATTTCAAAATAAAAGTCGTATAAAACTAGTTTCACTCCTGCAAGCGATTTCATTGGATGGAATATTCTATAACACATAGGTTTGAGCAAGCTCTCTGATTGGTCAATAGGCGTGTTTGATTCCACGATCAAACAACGATCAAATAGAACGTGCCTAATCACAAAGTATCCAGGGGCCTACACACGCCACTAGCCTACCGAAACTACTTCCATGAGCCTACATAGTGTGGTTCCCATAGCGACGTTTAGCGACACACAGCCGTTACACGGTTATACATTGTCTCTCGTTGGAAATCGGTAGCTACAAAATGTCAGAAGCACCTGCATACAGTGGCTGGCGGAGGCAGGGTTGGAGGCCAGAGAAATCATGTCCGTTAGCGGACATAAAAACGAGTTATCGCTTCGCAGCTACTGAGCTCCATCTCTAGACAACAGAAAGATGTGGAGCAACGCGCTTTTTGCCGGTCCGGGACACGCCATGAAACGGCCACTGGAGGAAAGCTCTTCCTCTAACGTAGTCCTACCCGTGAACACCACAGCACCACCTGCAAACAAGTCTGGCATGGAGTTCATGGAGAGCTGTTTCAAGAATTGCACTTTTAATGGCAGCATGAACATCCACCTTCATTCTGAACCCAACATGTTTCAGCACCATGGAGCCTGATTTGATTTGTTCCGCTAATCCCACACAGTGATTACTCAGATATTTAAATAGCCTAATTCAAGAATTGTTTTCAATAAATTGTTTTCAATAAATTGGTTAATAATATATTATTTACTATAATTATATCAATAACTGTAAGCGGGGTAGCAGGAGTGTTCGATCGGCTATCGTTACCATGGGAACTACTTTCAGGAACTACTTTCTGACGGAGATTAACTCAAGCTGAAAGCGTAGGTTTGGGAGCAAATTAGCACACATTATGACATTATTTTACGATATTGTTGATTACAATGATAGTTTGTGTTATAGAATCGCAATCATACACTTGAGGCCGTTCTTGAACGTCATTATTGGTACTCCAGTACAGGCGTACGGACCTCGGCGCAAGCGCCTCGGTCCTGCCGCAGTACTGTCGTACCAATAATGACGTTCAAGAACGGCCTCTCGTGTATGATTGCTTAATTCTAGCACATAGTCGTATGACCATCAAGTAGCCTAAATAAATAAATGCATCAACTAAAACATTTATTTAAGGTCTACTTACTAACTTTTCTGGATCTTCCAACATATCTGACATTTGTCAACTGGGCCATCTCCAAGACAACTGAGCCATCCATTGGAGAAGATTATGGGATGTAGTAGAAAGCACTGGAGACAGAAATTAGTACCGTGACACGGGTGTCACATGAACTTTAAATGTTCCTTATACAGCTTTAGCCTATAGTTTATCTGATGAAGTCCCCAAGTGACACACACTGAACAGTCTGGTGGGTCCAGGTCATGTGATTTTGTGTTCCCATAACAACATGTCCAAGATGTCCATGTGCCAGGCTAACACGTGTGACAGAACCAGCTACATTTCAAAAGCTTCTTTTATTTGCTAAAGGTAAAATTCAATCCATTTAAGAATTACAATGCTTACATAACATGTCCTTTATTACATTTAACCTTTTGTGGAAACATTTCTTGATCAAATTGATATGAAACAAATGAGACAAACATCGCTGTGACACTGATGCCACATCGGGACTTTAACCCTAAACTTTCACAGTAAACCCGGAGTGACATATGCACAATTAGACATTTGATTATGATCTTCTGATACAATTATATTTAGTTAATATATTCTTTATTCTTCAATTCAAAGAATATTCAAACTAATTTAAACCAACAAATCATCCTCATTAATGAAGTTATATAACAGTTATTTTACCATTAAAGCCCAATGTGACATAGGCTGTCACTAGGGGGGGGGGTTACTTGTCAGAAATGTGTGCTAGGTGGTCTATTTAGTTTAAATGATGTTCCCCTTGATTTCCCCAAAAGTAGAAATGGGTCCGGGTTCTTATGGGTTAAGTAGGCAAAAGCACCACTTCCGGTTGTACCCTAACTAACCTGTGGTAGCTTGACTCAGCAGGTTTATATTTATCGTCCAGCGGCGGTGTGACAGGAGGAGATCCGAGCTGAGTGTCACAGAGCCGGCGTGACCACGGCCGAACAACCGCTGACTCTCCGTCCTCCCCACGCGGTGCAAACATGACACTAAGACGGCTGGAAAAGGCCCAGGTGTGGCTTTTCAAGGCGGTCATGGGGCTGCTCTTCATGCTGTTCCGACTCCTGTCGCCCCGGAGCACCTCCATGCCCGGGAAGAAGCTGCCGCCCGTCAGCGACCCTCTACTGCTCGCCTCCGCCACGCAGCTCGCCAAGAAGATCCGGAGGAAAGAGGTGTGTTCCCGGGGTCAAACTGCGGGACAACCGCTGCTGGAAACACGAGATTTAGCGTGTTTAATAGACCAATATTTTTTTCTTATTTATATATTTTAGGTTAATGTGATTTTAGATGATCAAACTGTTCATAAGCAGTTGGATGATAGTCTCAACATCTGGCTTGGCAGCATAGCTATTTACAACTAGAGAATGCAATTCCTGAAGAAATTGCTAGTGGGAATGCTAATGCTGAAAAGCTGACGCTAAACTGTTGTGCTGAAATGTAATATGTAAGAAGAAAGTGAAGAATTTAGAGTAAAATGAAATGTGTAAGAAGAAAGTGAAGAATTTAGATTAAAATTAAATGTGTAAGAAGAAAGTGAAGAATTTAGATTGAAATGATACATGAACATGCTTGAATGTGTGATGAGAGAAGAAAAGAAAGTAAAAAGGCTTGGGAAAGCAGCAGAATATTTGATCTGCACATTTCTGAACTAACTTGATGGCGAATTATCTGTCGCCATGGCAACGGCATTTGAAGAAATCTCAAAACTGTCCCGAAGATGTTTTCGCGGCTGGACTGTTGAAGTCTGCTGCTTGTCAGTTGGAGTGATGACATCATTGTGTTCCATTACACAAGTGTTTATAGTTGAGCTAACGAGCTCTGGAGAGATCACAGGTTTCCATTGTTCTGAATGAGAGATGAACCTCTTACATGTGAACGTTTTGTGGAAGAACCGTAACAGATATCTGTGAAATTTCAAAACGTGAAGCATGTCAAGGAAGTTGAGTATCTGAAGTGTAATTTTTGTGTACTTTCGGGTTAATAATGTGGCCTTTTTGACAGTTTAACTAAAGGTGTGCGGCTGCTACCGTGAGGAAATATCTGCCTGAAATTACAATGGGCTTCAATGGAGGAATTTTGAACGTTTTTGTCACTTCATGCCCTCAAGAGGCATTTTGTTGAATTATTTTTGCTTAATTATTTGTAATTTTTCAAGCTACGAGATGTTTTCCTACGTTTATCATGAAAAATTATGTCCCAGGAATGTAGGGTTTGGGAATTATGGCGGAATAATAATAAAAATTTCGTGCGTAGAAGAAGTAGGCAAAAGCACCACTTCCGGTTGTACCCTAAATTAATACAAAATACGTTTTTCAGCCAAAGCTTTCTAAACTCTTGTGCAATGTGCTTTTTTATTTCCTTTTATTATGATGCCATCACACCTGTGGAATAACAACACCTGCATCTTTATACAGCCTACATATTCTAAAAGGGACACATACATTGCTTTACAATGTCATTAAAGCCTGTTAATAGCATGCGATATGAAGTATATCTTTGCAGTATCAGATGGGTGTGGTATTGCGTGCATTACAGTGTTAGGCAAATTGTAGTATAAGTACATTACAACAAGCTTCACAAATTGTGTTATTGTATTTGATGGCAATATTTCCTGCAGTTTGCTTTTATGCAAATGTGATACAACTATTTGAGCAGTTAGTCTTTTTTAGAATATATAATTGGTCCTGTTCATTTAAAGAAATGCACTAGTTTAATCTTGTGAAATGTGCATGAGTAATAGGGGAACTGAGGACATAACTTGCACAATAACGTCTAATGGAATCACTGAAGCCATACTACATATCCACACCGCGCTCTTTGGATGCAGGTGAACCTGTTTCTTATTTGATCTGGAGGAATACAATGGCCCATTTCTGGCCGTTTGTTTTCCTGTTTTGAAACGTGTGGACGCTTTCCTTCTGTTTCTGCAGGTGTCTAGTGTGGAGGTGGTGCGGGCTTACATCGACAGGATCCAGGAAGTCAACCCTTTTTTGAACGCTGTAATCAAAGACAGGCAAGATAGAACTATTCTTCTTTATCTGATACTTTAATCTTGTATGTTCAATGTGCGTCTGGAGAAGCAAAGAGTAACCAATTCATTGATTGACAGAAAAAAATCGGATAAAAGTTTTAAAAATATTTTTAGACAAATATTAGCTGGTTCTCAAATGTGACGGTTCAAAGAAACATTGTAAGTAAAAAAGGCTTTTTTTCATCCTTTTTCTGAACATTACAAAAGACCATTAAATAGTTATAGAGAGATGAACCCTAAGATACATTTATAATGGAATTGTGCTTCTATATTATACCATTTGGGTTTTTGCAGCTAAATTATTATACATTTTTTTATTATGCAATTTTCTTTATACTTCTGTACAATATGTACTTGTGCTATCATTTTGATGATCCTAAATTAAACATATTTGGGTCACTCATTCTGCGTCCAGGTTTGATGCTGCCCTCCTGGAGGCGAGCCAGGTGGACAAGCTGATCGAGGAGGAGACCGGAGGAGAGGAGGTGCTGGAGGACCGGCTGCCTCTACTGGGAGTCCCCCTCTCTGTCAAGGAGTCCTTCGCCCTGCAGGGTAACCTCCAGAACCCTCCTGATTACATCAATAACAAGAAGCTTTGAGAGTTAAAGCACACCGTTAAACATACCCTTTGCTTTTGATTTAACGCTGCAGCTCAGCATTTTACCACCTGTCCGTCCTGCAGGCATGCCCTTTACCACCGGTCTGGTCTCCAGGAGAGGAGTGGTGGCCACTGTGGACGCTCCTCCTGTGGCCCTGCTGAAGAGAGCGGGGGCCATCCCACTGGGCGTCACCAACACCCCCGAGCTGTGCATGTGGTCCGAGACCCACAACCATCTGACCGGCATCACCAACAACCCGTACGACCTGGAGAGGATAGTGGGAGGAAGCTCAGGTAGCAACTGCTGCTTGGACTTTTAACTGAGGGGGAGTTTTACAAAGGACCTCTCTTTTAGGCAAATGTTTTTCAAGTCAAGAAGCTTTCATATAAGAACGGATATCTTTCTGTTTGTTTTCATGGGTAGCTCTGGTGTCACCTGATAATCCTATGACACTACATTGCAAACACTAACACAGAGGCTCTGACCTAGGCCAACAACAGTACACAATTGCTCATAGCCATCAAGTCTAAAAACAGATAATGATCGGAAAATATTCACGAACGAATCATGTGTGACAAACATTTGGGTCAGGAGAAAATATAAGTGTAAATGAAACTGTTGGAGCAAGGACTCGGAACACAAGGATAACCCGGAGAGCTCAAACGGACACTGACGATTTATCAAAAGTTACAGCTGGAGAATTGACGAGAATCAGCAAATTGATTCTGAGAGTTGTATCTTGATGCCTGAACGCTAACAATGGGGGTAGAGTGATATATTTCCTCAACAATAAGTTTAAGATAGTGGTAAACACATACAAATATTTCATTCACCATGTCTCATTTGAAATGTACCCAGAAGTAAAACAATGACATTTTCTACATCTTCTAAAATGTCATAAAGTGGAAGTGAAAATGTACCTAGTGGAATTTTCGACCACGAGACAGTTGATTAAGCAGATCCACTAACTTATCTCTCCTGTCTCCGTCCCCCTTCCTCCCCTCTCAGGTGGGGAGGGCAGTATTCTGGGAGCAGCAGGTGCCGTCATCGGCGTGGGATCCGACATCGGCGGCAGCATCCGTATGCCGTGTTTCTTCAATGGGATATTTGGCCATAAGACCACCCCTGGTGAGAGAGCACTGCATGTATATAGAACCATAATGAACAGTGCATATACATATTGGACACTGTGATGTGTTTCTGCAGGTGTCGTGTCCCCGGACAACCAGTACCCCCCCCCCCACTGGCAGACATGTAGAGTACGTCAGCAGCGGACCCATGTGCCGCTACGCTGAAGACCTGCTGCCCATGCTCAAGATCATGGCGGGACCCAAAGCTCACATGTAAGAGCTCAGTCTCAAAGCAGGGGTTATTTAACAGCTTGTATAATCACATTCCGTAGTATTGTCTTGTAAAGCTGTTCTCCTGTGGGAAAGTGTCACAAAATGTTTTCCAAAGAGTAAAAAGGAGGGGCACATTATGTCCCAAAACACCAGACAGAAAGATAAGTAACTAAGTATGATATATGATATAAAAAATAATACATCCGTGAACCTTGGAAAAAGTGTCTACAAGAGCACACTGACAGACAAAGCAGTCCATATCAATACAATTCATCTTTGTTACGAGTATCCATCACAACCGGTCTTCCTCAGGTAAATGTGAGTGTGCAAATATGCCATTTAGAACTGTAAATAATGCTGTATTCCTTTAAAACCTCATCCCTTAAGTGACTGCAAAGAGCTCGAACCACAATCCAAAGTGCTTAACAGGGCCAACAGCTGACAGTGTGTAAATATTTACAACCCTAATGTTTAATCTACAATACATCTTTACATGTGTCCTCAGGTTGTCCTTAAACACGAAGGTGGAGCTAAAGAAGCTTCGGTTCTTCACCATCCCTCATGATGGCGGCTCTCCGATGACATTCCCCATCAGCAAAGACCTCCTGGAGATTCAGAGGAAGGTGCGTCAAATCTGTGTGCTGGAGAAACGGGGCTTATCGGGAGTTGTTTTTAGATTTAAAGATCGTCATGTGATGTTCCCCAGGTGGTGCAGCGTCTGGAGGCCGACCTCGGAGTGGAGGTACAGGAAGTGAATTTCCCTGAGCTCCGCTACAGCTTCCAGATCTGGAACACATACATGGGTCTTCCTGACGAGAAGGGCAAGGTGGGTGGAGCAGAGTGCCCGCTGCATGCCTGTACAGAACAGTGTGTCTTAGGGAGAACATTTAATATGAGTCTGATTCACAGCACCTATTGTGGTCTGCTGTCAGGAAAGGGATCACTAATCCGTTTAGCTGCCAGCGCACAGCACAACACACACACACACACACACACACACACACACACACACACACACACACACACACACACACACACACACACACACACACACACACACACACACACACACACACACACACGGTCCTTTATTAGTCTGATAAGCCATCATCATCCTGGTCTGACATATCTTACTATTTATTTAAATAATTCAATTTTATTTGACAGTTTAAAAGTATAAACTATTTTCTTTCTCTTTTTTTCTACATTTCTCTGAAAGCTTTAGTTTGTGACTTCTTATTTAAAAACATTGGTTAGCTTTCAAATTCCATTCACTGATAAAGAGTAAACCATTCGGGCCCTGATGTGTTGCAAAGCTGCTTAAGCATTATAGCAGAACATTACTGCACGCTAGTATCAACGGGTCACTACATGTGAGATTAAACAGATTATAGTGACACAATCACTTCTTTATTCTCTCTGCTTTACTTCTTCTCTTTTTTTAACTCAAGTTGATTTTAAAAACAATATTTCAGTTTGGTACTTTAAGACTAATAAGTAACTTGTATTCTAGAGGAGATATTATGCTCATTTTCAGGTTCATATTAGTATTTTGTCTTTAAGGCGAGACACGGCAGGCAAAAACATCGTTTTTCAAGTACTGGTCAATTTTGAGATTTTGTGCTATTTTGATTCCATAACATGTTTTCTTTCAGGCTTTTGGAAGGAAAACGTACAAAATACACATTTAAGTGTTTATTTTACTATAGTTTGTCTATTTGCGTCTGTAGATTTCTCCTAAATTCACCAAAAGTTAGCTTTCTAACGTAACATAAAGCACCGCGACCGCTGTGTGCACCATGTCAACAGAGGTATCGTTGGAAAGCTCCGTCTCTCCTGCACAATCTCATCGGATCCAAATATGGTCATTTCCTTTGTATCAGCAACCAATCGTGAAAGCACAAAGGGGTCTTAAACCAAGAAACGAAATCTCATTGGCTGGTGTCAATTTCTGACAACGTGATTCGTTCAGATGCGTCACGTGGTGTGCTAAAACACTTCCTGTTTAGCTTTCCGCTAGAAATTGAAATCTCAAAATCGCAAAAGAACGGCGAAAAAAACGTTCACAGAGAAGATGACAACAATTGTCTCTTGCACGAAGCAAGGTTATCCAAAAAACAAATGACCCCGAACATGAAACACCTTCACGGAGTGCGTCGATGCGCGAGCTGTCATCCAGAGAACAGCAGGGTTTAGCTAGCGCCTCACTGCCATCTTTAAAGGTCGTTTTCTCAAAATGAGTTTTGTCTCCTACTCTGAGTTCGAAATTTCAACTTCAGAAGCACGTAGAGACACCAAACCTTCCAGTTATATTCCTATCAATATTATGAAGGCTTTTACAGAAGGGTTTGTTCATATATAATTCATAGCCTGAATTATACAACATTGTATACCTAAAAACATGGCGAAAATGGATATTTTAGGGCTGTTGACAGTATTTTCTGATTTATTGAGTGATAAAAAGAGATATCCAATATCCCTTCTGTAAAAGCCTTAGATACTAATATGACTACAAAATGAAACAAGAATTTGGAACCTGGCTTTATCCAAAGTTCAGATTTCGATTCCTGAAATGTGTTAAAATATGTGCATATTTAATGAGATAATGGCTAATTTGCATATTTAAACATGCTATTTCAGAAAACTTGTAATACAAAAGACAATTGCCTTATTGTAAGACATGAACTGGAGAAATTTCTAGCTGATACCTTTAAGTTAAAAAAATTACCCTATTCACCTGGGGTGTCTCGCCTTAAGTCCAAAAAGGGCTTTAGTGTTCTCATCCCGCCTGCTCGATGGAATTAGTACTTAGTGTGTTTTCCCTGCCTCAGCCTCCTCAGGCGTTTTCAGAGCTGTTGGGGGAACCAGGACGTCCCATATGGCCTCTGTGGGAGCTGCTGAAATGGATGGTGGGAAAATCCGAGCATACCATGGCTGCTATCGGTAAGAGGGGTACAAACACATTGATTATTATCATTTATTTTGTCTGGTATTAATCAGCATCCCGTTTTTAGGCCTGGCCCTGATTGAGATGACGCACTCCAAACCGTCGCCCTTCATCCTCCAGCAGAAGGAGAAGCTGCAGAAGAAGGTGGACGAGCTGCTGGGCGCTGACGGGGTCTTCCTGTACCCCACGCACCCCAGGGTGGCCCCCAAACACCACCACCCTCTCTTCAGACCCTTCGACTTCGCCTACACAGGTCAGTCCTCGTCATACTTTTGACATTCCCGCCTCGAGTTTTAGTATCAAGTCATTTTTTTCAATAAAAAGGCTTCCTTTTCTCCAATCTGCAATGACATTAGTTTTGACCACATTTAAATTCCCTGCTAATTTACTGTGTTTGTTTCTTTCATGACTTTGAAGTTATGAAAGAAACACATTAAACATTTTCTCCCCCTCCTCCCTCCCCCCCCTTCCTGCAGCTATAATCAACATCCTGGGTCTGCCGGTCACTCAGTGCCCCCTGGGTCTGAACGAGGAGGGTCTTCCCATGGGGCTGCAGGTGGTCGCTGGGAAGCTGCAGGACCACCTGACCCTCGAGGTGGCTCTCTTCCTGGAGAAAACGTTCGGAGGCTGGAGGGACCCTGGGGCCAAATAAACACACACACACACACACACACAACCAAATCTCCAGACTGAAGATTGTGGGACTTATCTGCCTTGCTGCTTGCTGTAGTTCACAAAGGGGTACAATCAGATCACTGGATGTTGAAGTGATGAGATTTTTTGCACTACTGAGTTGTACCAATAAATGTCAGTCATACTTTTATAATTTACTCAGTTCAAATCATGAGCACAAGCTTTAAAAAAGATAGATTTTCACGTGTGCGTGTTCATATCAATACACAAAACAAGGCTCTGTGCTGTTGGTGGATGGGTCTCCAATATGTTTAACAACAATGCAGTGTATACCTACCTCTTATAGAACATGGACAGTTCATGTTTCCATGTTTGTCTGTGTGTCCAGTTACACGTACAAAGCGAACATTCAAAGTTTAATTCTACATTTTGGATCGATAGAAAACAAGCTTTCTTAGGAGGTGAGATTATGACCAGGAATACTTCAATTGCAAAAAAACAGCATTGAGTTTGTCACCGTTATAATTGTCTATGCGTTAGCGTTGTCATGACGTTTTCCATCATAGTCATGGAAAAGTGATAATAGACTATTTGACCACAGCCGTGCTCTCACCGGTGTCGATGTAGAGATAAATAAAACCACTAAGTCTGGTGAAATGGTTTGAATACACTGACAACATCGTAGGTGTGTGGTAATGTGAATGTCACAGAATAATAATTGTGCCTGGTTTATGCTGCATCTCATTTGTTTCTTTGAATAAAAAACGGAATATTTGTTCTTATTTATAACTTCAGCAAAATATTTGTGGTTCTTTTCACTCACTCAAAAACAAATGAAATTCCCAATTGCTATTCTCCACTGCTTGCTAAACAGTAAAGAACAACATGTTTCTTAACTTAAATGAATAAGCTGTCTTTTCGGGACACTTACTTCTTCACTTATTTTTAGCTGAGTTACATGAGAACTACATTCAGCAGAGGATTAACATAGTTTAGCACCTAAGACTGTAACTAAGGGTAACAGTTAGCACTGGACTCGTTCCAAAGGTAACACACCACCTACCTGCACTTCTAATGGCTCACTCATTTACAGCTTATATCTTGCTTGTTTAATCTTTACAAGAACTGAAGTGGATAAATGTCAGGTTGTGGTTTCACCCGGGGCTCTGTTGGACTATTTCTTGCCATAGAAATTCCTTCAAGCCATACCTGAGAGGTTTCTCAATTCTTAAATGTCCCCTCCTCGACTCCTATCCTCGATACTTAGTCCCGCCCACAGGAGATGCGAGCGGAGGACTGAGGAGGGGAACCGAGGAGAGAGGAGGGGAAGCAGCAGGCAATTAGAGAAATGAGAAATCCTCTTCTCTGAGCGGTCATTTTAAAGAGACGTCCATTAATGATGACAGGAGGCAGAGCAGCCCTCTGTCTGATGGACAGATGTGCTCATGACGACATATATATTTACTTTGATTCATTAACAGTGCGGTATAATGAGAGAATAACAGGCTACAGTTGCGGACACACACTACAACACGCACTTACACACTGTACAACACACACACCTACACACTGTACAACACACACACCTACACACTGTACACCACGCACCTACACACTGTACCACACACACCTACAGCTCCTAAAGCATAATCAGGCTACAGCCGTTGTGTATTTTATTATGTGAAGCACTAAATGGTCTTAGAAAAATATTGACTCTTTGTTTGTAGATATAGTAAACTAAAGCAAATAAAGAGAGTGGGCCTGTTATACTGAGTGATATATATATTATACACACTGCTCTGCAGTGCTTTCTGCACGGACCTCACAGCTGTTCTCACTGTAAACATCGCGACGCGATGAAAGCAGTTTCTAAAATAATATCCAGGGGATGCATGCAGAGCTGTCATTGGCTGAGATAAATCCGGCCGTGCGTCACGCCTCCCCCGTTCCCGGAAATGCATCCGCGGAGGAACCATCAGTGTATCCTCGGTTATAGCTCCTCCAGAGAGCCTCCTCGACGCTCGATCCTGGGCTGAAGTCGAATAGTCCATTTAGCTTAAGAACCTCCCTAACGGAGTGAAATGACCCGGAAGTCCCTCAGTGGCAGCCATGATAAGTGCCGTTCGAATTCTCTAGATGATAGGAAAGGAGGTTTCAAACTTCCTTTATAACCTCCTTTAGCTTAGGAACCACTGGACCTCCCTCACCGAAAGGAGAGGAGAAAATGCTGCCCCACAATGCCTTGCAGCCGCAGCATTTGCGTCACACAACAGTCGGCCGTTCTCGGAAACAAACGATAATGACGGAGAAATTATATCATGAAAGTTACGGTGCTTATTAAGCATTTTAAAACGTATGTGGTAAGTTGCCAAAGTGCTTTGTTTTGAACGTTCATCAGTATTATAATCAAAAAGAGAAATATGAACGTTAGTTTTCACTGAAATGATCAAATAAAGTCAACATTTCACTGAGCTGTGTGGGGTTTGTTCAACTTTTAAAAGATGTTTGAATGGTGATATACACAGTGATAGATGTTAAGGACTAACGTTTATAATAAATACATTTGTATTGATTTTAAGATATTTTCATAGTTCATACAATCACACGTATTGGGATCATTTGTATTAATGTGGACTAGGGTGACCAGGTCCCAACAAACCAAATGTGGGACAAGGAGTATGTTTGTGTGGGACAATGTGGGACACCCTCTCAACAGCACTCAAACTATCCGACCGCAACCCTGGATGTGCATTTAGAGAAATGAGATGTCCTTCAAAATGGCGCGCTGAAATTAATTTCCGGGTCACTACCGGAGGACCGAGGAGTCGAGGAGGGGAAATTTGAGTATTGAGAAACCTCTCTGGTAGACAAAATACTGGAATACCAATTTAAAGGGGTCCCATTATACACATTTTCAGATTTATATTTAGCTACTATCAAATGAATTAAAAATAGCAGTAAAGAGGAAACTATTAAAGTGAAGTGAGAAAATCATCCTAAAACACACTGAGGGACAAAGGGGGAGACACGATGGAAAACTTCACTACACTTTAAGTAGTGGGTGTTTTGGAGTACAGAGTAGAACCATATTCTTCAATCTTTTCATCATGTTAACAAATTATTCTTCAAGAGATTTTTATTCACCTGTGAATAAAGTAGTGATCTCATTTGTTACAATATTGATCACCATTAAAAGGATAGTTTTAGGAACCACTCTATCGGACAAATCTTTATTTGTATGGATAAGGTTAAAGGGAGAGCTGGTGCCAAGCCAAATATAATTCCAATCTATAAAGTATTGATTTCACCATTGTGCCATAGTTATTACCATAGGAAGGCTTTAGGGTGGACATACGAAATGACTTCTGTTTTTAAATCCTTGATAAAGTAGGGAGTAATTGTTGCATGTTGGGACACCCAGGGTTCCACACACTGCTAAAGAGTTTAACATTGTTTTTAGGTAGACCAGAATTGAAGATAATGACCTATGAAATGCAGAGCTACATAGATCCTAGTAATGGTTTGACTCAAGATAATAGTTAAGTACACACGTTTCTGAATTAGATCTGTTAGACATTGTACTAAAGATTAGGTGTAAATGAATGGCAGTAGTAGTACTATAAGGAAGTGAGTTGTGTACGAAGTTGCAGGAAATGTGGGAAACAGCTGTTCCGATGACAAGTTAGAGATATCTGGAAAATTATAGTTTTAATCGTGAATCAATAAATGATGGCACTCCATATATGACAGATTTTTGTAGACAAAGGATACTGGCCTATACTGAAATATCAAAGTCTCTGCAGAGCACGACATATGACCAAAAAGACTGAGACCAACTGACCCTGACTGACAGTGTTACTTGAGAAAGGCACTGTCAATGACTGACTCTGGCGTGACTCTGACCAAACTTGACTTTACAACCTGACAGTGTGAGTGTATGTCTGCATGTGATCAGTGTAACTGCATGATTTAAAACAATGACTAATCAAGCATGCTTTTGGACACATTATTCTGGGGCTCTGTGGGAAATGAGAGGTTTCCTAACATTCCACAGAATTGGAAAACCGCACTTGTATTTTACATGTCAGACGCTTTTTATCCAAAGCGACTTACATACTCAGTACTGTGGACAATCCCCACAGGAGCAATTTGGGGTGAAGTGTCTTGCCCAGGGACACAACGACATGCTGACTGCAGTGGGGTTTGAACCTGTGACCACCTGATCGGAACACCTACGCTCTATCCACTGCGCCACACGCCCACTTGTGACCCATTTCTAATCTACTTGATGATATTTCACTCCCACAAGAGGTGGCAGTTTGCAGAATGTGAAGCTCAAACTAAAACATGAAGATTCTGTTTCTTTTAGGACTGAAAGATGGAGAGAAACACTTCATTTCACTGGAGTGTTTACTGTGGAAAATGAAGGATGTACATTTGTGAAGGATGTTTGGCATTTTCTTATAATTAATAATTATTACCTGAAGGTTTTCCTCCCATACAGGATTTTGTTACACATGAGTTCATGTGTAAAAAGGGGGAGTGTAAACTTCATAATCTACATTTTTCATTTAGGGACTGAAAGAAACCTGCCGCCCCAACTCGGATGTTCAATCTGACCATTGATTGACAGTTTTAGAATTGACCTGCTCCATATCTGGGGATAAGATACTGTTTGATGGATGTTGAAATGTTTCTAATATTGATTGAGTTATAACAGGTAACACAGATGCAGAATCAGTGGCCAAGGGGCTACTGTGAGAGATGTAAGTCCAGAATGGAATACTGAAGAAGTTGACCTGTGATGATGAAACAGTTTTGTAATATTTCAACAGGTATTAAAGTAACTGAGGTTTGAAATGTAGAAAGAACATATTACAGTTAAGCTGAAACATAGTAATGTAATGAGACAGAATTTAATTTAGACAACAGCATGTAACTAGCCTGGTAAATAAGTAAAAGCCATAGACTTTATTGTTTAGGTCATTATGGGGATATACATTTCATCTAAATTCATAATAGAAATACATTTGATGACAGTTTGTTGGAATTCTGTATTCATTTTTTCAGCGTGATAATATCTAAGCACTGACCGGTAGAAGCAGTATCACCAGGAAATCATTCACTTTGTCAGTATCATGATTTTGGTTGTTTTTGAATCCATAACATTAGTGTGTGTCTTTACCAGAAACATTAGCAGTTCATATTATATTTAGATTTTAAATGGGATCTCAAGGATTTCATTTAAGAATAACACAGACGCTTGTCAGAAATTCAGAGCTATTGAAATATGTTATTTGGTTCACCTAAAGATGTTGGGGTTTTATTTAGTTGGCACAGGCCAAGTATTAAGATTCTGAAGCTGCACTGGCAGATAGGAGGTCTACAATTAATTTAGAAAACCTGTTCACAGACGGCTGTTGTTTTAAGACACCCCACCAACAGGCTCCAAGCGGCCTACGCAGTGGTAGGTCAAACAGCTGAGGGCCCAGGAGCCCTGAGCGTAGGCTTAAGGGATTGGTATCAGATTTCTCCACACAAGTTGCTGACGCCAAAAGGGGGACCTGAGGAGCACGAAGCCGACACAGCGGAGTTCGTCTGGCTGAAGGTCATCAGGCCAAAGTGGCTCAACCCCAGGCTCTCCGGCCCCGACCGAGTGACCCAGCGGATCTCTCATGCCGTCCGCCTAGGAGGAAAGGGGGACAGCTGGTACCACGGGGAAACCACCTGCTAGGGCGCCTATTGAGACTGCTTTCTAGCACTCAGGTTACCCCTCTGATAGTTCCTTCACTGCCATACAAAGTTGTGTTCTGTTCCCAAAGGTTTCAAGTACTCTAGGTCTCAGTTTCTGATAGATGTATACAATGTTGGGGGACAGACACAGTAGAAAAGAATGACAGTAGTTATGTTTCAAATGCCTTGTGTAAGTGTATCTCTTGAGAAAGAGATAAAAAGGGGGAATTGTGGTAAAATATTGTCTTGTTGCAGTTTCCAGATATAAAGAGGTCCATAAGTGTCTTTGTTAATCATCAATGGTCTTTGCCATTAACAGGGGAACTACAAGGGACATTTCCCCCAGATATAATGCAGTTAAATTATTGGTAGTTAATGATGAATATCCTGCAGACCTATAAAGAGGCCTTAGGCGCATTCACACTGCGGTACTTTTCCCACAAAGGTTCATGCGAACTTAGTTCATGAGAACTCTTTTATCGCGTTCACACCAAAAAGAGCCGGTACTAAAATTAGTTCATGAGAACCTTTTTACCTCTCTTTTTCTCTTTTGTGAGAAAAGAGCTATATGTCTGATTGGCTGGGCGGATTGCAAACCACGCCCCGTAAAACTTCCAAAAGTTTTGTGAAGCCGCCATTTTATTATCCTCGCATTAGCATTATTAGCATTAGCATTAGCCCAGCGCAGAAAACGCAGAGAGACTAACTTATGGCAACACAAAATAAAACATGGGAGCGGTGGAGATGAGGAGGTGTCGGCGTTCTGGCGATTTACTCGGAAGGCTTCAGTAGAAGCTGCTGGGAGTCCCAGCAGCTTCTACTGAAGTCCTCTTACAACTCCGGGGACTTTGGGCGGCAGTATCCGCCGTGAAGTTGTTTGTAGCCAGCCAGTAAATCCAAAGCAGAAGAAGAAGAAGAAGTGAGCGGCTTCATTTGCCTAATCCACCCCCAGGGACTTTTTCCGGTGTGAACGTGATCTGAACTTAGTTCATGCGAACTAAAGAGTTCGCATGAACTAAGTTCTCATGAACCTTTGTGGGAAAAGTACTGCGGTGTGAATGCGCCTCTTGAGAATTGGGTCACACAGTTAAGGTCTTATCAATAAATGTATTCAGTCCAGTAAAGCGGACTTCGAGGTGAAAGGAAATTCACAGAAGCCCTTAAGCTACAAGAACAATTAACTTCTGTTAATGATAAAGGTGTGTGTGTGCGTTAAAGGTGTTTGGGGAAGAAGTGTGTGTCTATTGCAGCAGCTAGATGGGATTACTGCTCAAACTATTGAACATGTTATATTACTCAGTATGACGAAGGAGGAGGCATTCTTCTTAAGATCTCCATCATGTCAGGGAAGTCTACATATCTTGAATAGTATATGTGTGTGTTTAATTCCTTTGTATTAATAATAGCAGTCTGTGTAACCAGAAGCTGGAAATATGAGAAATGAAACCTTTGTATTATCTTTGTGAGCAAGGGAATATTCTTTAGACACAACTCAAGTCTCTGGAACGTTGCAGGATGGGTGTGAGAGAAAGTCTATGCAAGAATGTGTGACAACGGACACCAGATGTGTTTGTTTTGCTACAACCTGAGAGACACTTGTTTCCGGATCATTTGGCTGGCTCGCGCTGATTCGCTACAACACGCCATCGTTTTGCATCTCCCAATGAGATGACCTGAAAGGAGGAGCATCTGACCCAGCTCCTCCTGTTCTGTCTTTGGTTCGTTCTCTCTTCCTCCTGCTGACAAGACAAGTAAGTAAGATCTCCCAGCGGGAGGAACCAGAGCCGAGGTCATCCGGATTACTTCGTGATGTTGTGTTATTGTATCTTTTGCCATTAAATCAGCATATTTGTTATAACCTTACCCTGGTTGCTTTGAATTCTTCTTCTGTTAATCTGACCCATTCACAAAAGGACGCTGGAGGGGGGGGCCTCAGAGCCCCAGACAAAGAATGACTTCTGCCTCAACAATATGTTCATCAGCCTGTCATCATGTCATGTATAATATTAGGGAAAGCCAAGCTGAAGCACCAACAGGAAAACCCGGGACATTCCCTAAAACGTGAGGAGAAAGGATGAGAAACGCCCCCTGGAGTCTGTGGTCACTTTATTTTCTTCCCTTCTTCGGAAAAAGGATGAAAAACCGAAGAAAACATCAACCGGAAGGCTCCGAACAGAACCTGACAGCATTGAGAAATCTTTTGTGTTTACGGTCACCTCTACGACGACCTCTCGTTATTGTTCTCTTATTTTTTTGTCAAACTATGATTCAATTCTGAAGTTCAGTTTTTCATACAGAAAAATACAGACAGCTCGTATTTTCTCCTTTCCTTGACATGCCTGTACCTCGGAGTACAAATGTTGAAAAGGTACCTGTTGTGAGAATAACTCCTCTGCTCCAACTCGTATAACTCTCACCCCTCCTGAGCATCATTCAGGAATCGGACATAAAAACTGAAACAATAAAAAGGCTAAGGGTAACAACCGAACAAAAAGTACAGAAATGTTCTTCAGTCCTGCATTTTGGCAGTGCAGGAAAGCGAGGACCCGTCTCTCCTCGACACACGAGCGCTGGATTTGGCCCAAATGTGTATGCAAATACTTGTAAGTATGTAAACATGTTTTTTTTTTATTGAAGAGGAGGATAAGAAATGTGGGATGTGTGACTTTGAGGCCTTGAAGCTCCTCAGGAGGTGTTGGTGATGGGTTTGTATTTCTTGAGACGGGTCCACTGTCCTGTGGAGTAGTTCATTTCGAAGACTGTGTCCACCAGCATGGTGGTGCTGCCGGTGCCGTCCGCCTTGGGGAGAACCTCTGTGTGTTCGCTCAGCTTGATCTGGATGATGTCCCCCTGCTCCGGGCACGGGTTCTCTGCAGGACAGCAGGAGGAAGCAGAGGGTTATCAAAGGGTCTAACAGGTTGGTTTGTTGCGTTAAGAAACTACACGGGATACTTCCTGTAACTTCCTGCATTTATGCCACTGGTTTTATTTCAATTGAACAAGATCCTGACATCGAATATGACCTCTGACTCATCTCCCAACGTAACCTAATACAAATGTGTCCTAGCTTCGTAGTTACTTAGGAAACGTTGCAGAGTCACTGTCCTCTTCATTAAGGTAAGAAACGTTGACCTTATGCAGACGTGTGGTTGTCAGTCACTGAATAAAGAACAGGCATAAACATAAGAACTGTTTGTAAAGAATTTCATTTTCTCCTGTACCTCTGGATCCTGCCATGAAGCCCAGGATGAGGGCCTTCTCCGGTCTGGTGACCTTGTTGGCCGTCTTGAACATCTCCTGGGCGGCGTACATCTGGTCTCTCTGAGGAGCAGGAACAGCAGAAGGGAATTAAAAATCCATACATTACAATTAAACTATTATTGTGTCTTTGAACCACCAAGCAACCTCCACCGTACCGTGAGGGACAGATTCTTTTTGGGCTGGGGCTGTGGTGGCGTGGGGGTGGGGGTCTGAGGGGTGCTGGGGGGCTGGGTGGGAGTCTCTGGCTGGCTGGCGGTGGCAGCTGCTGGGGGCCCGTTGCTGGCGGGGGTGGAGACGGGCGTGCTTGGAGACGTGGGGGTCGCGGGGTTGGTCGTGTTGCTGGCGTTGTACATGGGCGTCCTCTGTTTGTACTGGCCCGGTAGTGTTGCCGTGGCGCCCGCGCCCGCTGTTGCCG
Organism: Harpagifer antarcticus; assembly: GCA_902827135.1. Lineage (NCBI taxonomy): Eukaryota > Metazoa > Chordata > Actinopteri > Perciformes > Harpagiferidae > Harpagifer > Harpagifer antarcticus. The sequence continues at coordinate 117,016 of CADEHL010000288.1, forward strand.
ACTCCTCTGGTTGGCGTGCCGACTGCAGCGTGTCCCGCCCCGACCCACCGGCGTTCGCTTCAGAGGGGGGTGGAGAAGAAGAGACATTGTGAGATTGACATGATGCAAACAAACGCCCCGATAAACATTCCTGTGGGTCATTTTGCAATATACTGATTTTAGAAATAGTTATCCACACAATAAACCATATTTAATTTTGTCTCAATTTACATTATTTAGTTTCATATTCTGTTCTTGTACATATCATATGTGACCTGCTCTATCGAAATCAGTCACATTCCCCGAGTCATCATTTTGAGAAAAGTCTAAACAAGTTTAATATTCTGAAAGCCAAGACTTTGTTTATTTGAAATCAGATGAAAACAAACTGTCACGGACCCTGCCGTGTTATCTATGATTACTATACGCTTACATTCATAATGTCAGCCGGAGGGAGGGGGGGGCGGCGCTGAGGAAGAGCAGGGTGCGAGGGAGAGCTGTCTTCGTCCCTTTACAAGCTTCAAACATGTATTTATCGTGTGATTTTGGAAATAAAAGTTTCATTTTCTGAAAGCAAAGACTTTGTTTATTTAAAATCAAACAAAACACCCGAACAACTATTTTTTTTAACGCAAATCCACGTTTATTTTGAAATGAGCCGTTGCGACTTCCGACTGATTTCAATAGAGCGGGTCACATATTCTATTTACATGTATATAGACTTTTTGCACCACTTTTTATTTTGTATTTTATTATATGTGTTGCCTTGTTGGAGGAGCTCAGGTCAGAAGATTTTCATTGCCATTTCTACACTGTAGCTGCTTTGAGCATAGGACAATAACACATTTGATCTTGAAATGCCCTCCTGCTGCCTGGAGGGAGGTTTTTTTCTGCGAGAGCATAAAAGCACTTTTTATTTCAGCAAACAATACAGTTCTCTGTGTTTGTCTAACCTGGCTGTGCCTCGGAGCTGGGGATGTAAGAGGACGAGGGGACCATGCTGGGTGTGGCCGGCAGGTAGCTGGTCGACGGCAGAGGATTCTCGGTCAACGCCCCCAGTTTCTGTCAAACAAAACGGTATTAGTTACGATGGTCAGAGAAAGACTGAGTGATACAGAGAGGCGGTCATTTGAGACGATGTTTAAATGCTGTGGAGTAGAGTACCTGTGCAGACACCAGGCCTGCGGCGTAGTCTGGCGTGGTGTTCTCCACCACCGCTGCTGCTGCCGCTTCTTCTTTGGCTGCTTTCTCTCCCGCCTCCGTTTCTAAAGCAGAAGATACCAACTCATGAACTCATGGTGCAGCTTTAAAATGTGGGCTGGTAGAAGACTGGATATATAGTTACCCAAAGTCTTTCTTCTCCTCTTAGCTTCTCTTCCAGCGCCGACCATATCCAGCTCGGAAATATCTAAGAGCTAAAGAAGATTTAACACATTTAGGCAATAAAACTAGCCCACAATAAAACTAGCCCACAAACAAACTAGCCCACAATAAAACTAGCCCACAATAAAACTAGCCCACAATAAAACTAGCCCACAATAAAACTAGCCCACAATAAAACTAGCCCACAATAAAACTAGCCCACAATAAAACTAGCCCACAATCAAACAACTCAGACTTGAGTTTGATCTAGGAGGGTTTACCTTGACCCCCCTCTCCTTGCGCAGAGGCGTCCGTGCTGGGGCGATAGGCGTGCGGTTACTGGGCGGGCTGAACATACTGGGGGCCGTGGGACTGCGGAACGGGGCCTTGTTGGGAATCCCCTTGAGAGGAGCTGAGAGTAACAAATGTATCAGCAACAACAGTCCGAGTAAAAACATCAAAATGGTTGCTATGAAGGTACTTTTTTTAGAAGCACTGAATGAGCTTTCATTGATATTCAACTCACTGGTTGTGTCGATCTTTTTGACCAGTCCTCTCCCTTTGGCGTGAAAAGGCACTCCGGCTGTCTTTTTCAGCTGCTGCGCTGTTTCTATGGCTAGAAGGGAAAAGAAAGTAATGTACTGTGGACAAATAATCAACAAAGTACCCACGCTGATCTTGCACACAATCGTAAACCATGCTAACATCAAGCCAAAGGGAGAAAATGACACTGATGCTTCCAAATACTGCAGAGAAATGTATTCGTTGAAGGTTAACTTACATTTCTGCAGCAGCTCCGCTCTGAGTGTCGCACTCTTGGGTTTCCTCTTCAGCTGGAAATGTTTGACGGGGGGTGTAAGGGGTCCCACCAGAGTGGTTAATGCACTTTTGTTCAGGTACTGGCACTCCAGAGGAAGCATGTTCGACGCCTCGCACTCGCCCACTGGTGGGGGGGGGGGGGGGGGAACAGAAGACGAGGGGAAGAGATTAATCAGCAGATTTACAGAAGGACAGATGGAGGATCTAGCACTCACTTCACAACCTCACTTGCCCATGTTTAGCAGATGAAAAATGTTAGCAAACAAGCTCGCAAAATATCACTAAATATCAGAATCCATATGCCAATTTTGGACAGATGGAATAAAAGGTGTACACACACACACACACACACACACACACACACACACACACACTCTAGAGAGGATAAAAGCTACACTTTATTAAGGGTTTGCATCGTTAATGAAAACCTTTTGAAGGCCTCATGCATAAAGATGTTAGCTTTTACCAAAAAAGTACCGTAAATACTAAAAAAAAATGCATTCATAACATGCCATTTCAAAACAATGACATATGCTCACTATTCCCACATACACCAAACGTTATGACCATATTCACATGTGAGATATTGAACCCCTCAAGCTATTCATAAAGACAGGGGTCTGACTGAGAACAAATAAAAGTGTTTAGTAGATTCTAATACCCTCTTATTTTCCAGACTGTACCAGAACATTATGTATTAACCATAAGTTCATACTCTGCTGTAATTACACTCTTTGTTCCAGAGCAGCGGGCTGAGTAACACAACATTAGTATTACAATGCATGGATTCTCTCCATGTGGGTCCACCACAACTAAATACACACACGGCCTACCTTTCTCCCTCAGCTCTCCGAGGATATCCTGCACATTTGGATTCTGCTCCTCCAGGTCCAGGTTGAGAGAGCCGGTCTCTGGGAAGGACTTGAGGATGTCTGCGACCATCAGCACCCAGGGCTCCGAATCCACCGTCGCCAGCTGGATGATCTCCGACAGGGCCTCCTTCATCTAGAGAGGAAGACGGGGTTAGTAATAATAATACATTTGATTTACAAGTGCTTTTTCCGGTGCTCAAAGACACTTTACAGAGGAGATAAAACGGGAATAAAACTATTCACACATTCACTAAAGTTGTCTACATAAGTCTGAGTTTTAACACTTTCTGATCAAGTACTTTACTTCAGTATAATGATGAGGTACTTGTACTTTTCTTGAATATTTCCATTTACTGCTACTTTGTACTTCTACTCTACTACAATCCAGTGGAAAATAGTGCACTTTCACTCCACTACATTTATTTGACAAAATGAGTTACTCAGACTATACGTGAAACCAAACACAACCACCTGTCCCTACCTGAGGAGGTCATGATAAAAGGAGGACTTGACGTTATTATTGTTTATTTGCAGTTTAATGTCTTGAGCTTTCAGTCATGTAAAACCCAAAGTACTGTCTTTAAGTCTTTTGACCAATGGCAAGAACATCGAAAATGCATTACATTCACAAGAACAATGCAAAAGGCTGCCTGTTTCGTTCCTGCTGATCAACTGTTCCTTCCTATCCTGTTGCTGTGTCACTTCAGTGAAGCTGCAGATCTCTTAGAGGTCAAATGGCTTCCATGTAATCGCCGATTGATCACCAAGATTTGTATCTGCAGGTTGTGACAAAATGATGCAACAGGATTTGCGAAGCATCGGTCAACTATTATTATTTACATGCAGTTTGTTTACATTGACATTGACGACATGTTAGCAACAGTAAAGATCAGAGCGACTTACAGTATTTAAAATAAAGATCACCATCGACTACAATGAACGCAGACATCTGGCAGCAATCAGATCATTTGAGTTACAAGCAGCATTAGTTACACTTCATCTGATTTCCTTGTGTGAAGTACATGAGAGCCATCTACTGACTGTACACGAACAACATGCCTCTTCATCGCTTGGCAATGTTTGCAGATGAGCAACTAAACCGAATTTTATATTGAAAGCAGAACAAAACAGAAACTAGGGCTGACTTATTGGGGTAATGTAGCACATTCACTAAAGTTGTGTACATACATATAAGTCTGAGTTTTAACACTTTCTGAATATGCGTTATTAAATAAGGAAATTGGCTTCACTTTTAACAGTGGTGATAAACAAATGAATCCATAATAATCCATTCATTAATACATGATTTTGCATAATAAGTACTTTTAATTTTGGTACTTTAAGTTTATTTCGTTGCCAATTTATTCCTACACTGTTGTACTTCTACTTTACTTAAGTTCAAAATCTGAGTATTCGTACAGTTTGCAGAAGAAGGGCATTGTGACAGTCTGTCTGTAACACACTTTCTGAATATGCATGACAAATATGACGGGTGTCTAACGTTGAGGCAGTTTATCAAGTGATGAGTGGGACTAGATGCTGGGACCGCCTCCAGCTCGGCCACTCTGCTCTCTTGTGCTCATCCCACCATAATGTCTGAACGAGGACAGCTAGGCTAATGTTTCCCGGTGTCGCTGCTCAACCACTGCAGAAAAAACGCGATTATATCGTCAAGTCGGTCGTTTAGCTAGTTAACTAACTTACGTGTAGACGTCTTTCTCAAGAACGGATGTAAATCGGCCCGGGCGCAGGAATATCATGTTCTAGTTTTTTACGTTAGTTCGCTAACTATATTAACCGTTGCAAATAATCAGTTAGAGATAGCAAGCTAATGCTAACTAAATAGGTGATTAAGCATGTTTAGACGTTTCACCTGTAGTTAAACTCCAACAGAACAAGTAATGCTTCGATTTAGAACTAATAGTCTTACATTGAGCTGACTACTTAGCTGTGTTTTTAAGTTAAAAGCCTACTTTACCTGTCAGGCTAACAGAAAGCTACCGAAAAGCGACCCACCTCGTCCACGGTCCGCCGGGGGAGATGCAGCATCCCGAGCAGCAGTTTCAGCTTCACCGGCGGCGACAAACTCGAAAAGCACAGCCGTATGTTGTCAATTACTGACACGGTGAGGAGAGAAGCGATGCTCGGAGGCGTCCAAAGCTCGTCCGTGGATCCCAATTTGTTGTGAAGCCACAGGCCGGTGTCGCTGTCCTTCATCGACGCCATCTTGGAAAAAGAAGTGTTTTGAGTTCGGGCATTTTAACGGGCCACCTAAGAAAACAGTCAGGACCCCGCCCACACCGGGCTCTTTTGACAACATTGAAGCACAACAAAATAAATAAAAACTGGAAAATACTTTACATACTGTGGTCTTATCTGATATATGAATGTAATTGCTCTGTTTGAAACGTTCGCCTGTATTTATTCAGTTCGCGCCAAAATACGGAATAAGGAAACATTTTTTAGTTTCATTTTGTGTATTTCAGTGCAATTCTTGTATGTTTCAAACGGTTTCAAAGCATTACTTCAAAAAAACATTTTTAAAGTAAGTTCACTAATGCAATGCGCTTTTTTATAATATATTATAATGATAAAAAATGTCCCCTTAACTCAGGTGAAAGTAGAAATGTTGTAAAAGTATTACGTAGATTGGCTTGAGTGTATCTATATATATTATTACATATGAAGTGGATAAGCAACAATGTGACAGCTGATTGAGCTAGAGCACATGTTTACAGCTTGATACTTAGGACAATTTATAACATAGGCTAATCATATCCCATTATTTGTGACGTTTACTCTCTTTTAAAACATACCACGTTTTTGATCTGAAAAATAAGAAGTAACGAGAAATGTTGTATAAAATGTAGTGATGTACAGTTCGATATTTTCCTATGGTCTGTTTAGGGGTTGCAGAAAACGAGAAAAAGACAAGTAAAGTACTTCAAAATAATATTAAGTACTTTGTTTATTGTACTATTAACCATAAATAAAACAATGTATGGCAGAGTAAATAAATCTTTACAGTTAGTCTATTAACTCTAAGTTTTTCTAGGCTTTTATTTTGAATATTTTCACCGGAAGACTTGATTCTGGTCCCCAAAGCAAATAGAGGCACACGCATGCGCACTCCCGTACTCCACATTAAACAACCCTAGGTAGGCATCTTGCGTTGATTCTGCAAATATCATCGACTGATTCACGGTAGGATAACACGTAATTTGTAAAATAAACAGAGATTATAGTCTCTGTATTCATACTTTTAAATACATACACATATTAACGGATGAAAACGGGACTATTTTCTAAACAAAGCCAATCAGATGCTGTTATTTAATTGATTGACGGCCGTGTGGAACATTTTCTGTTGATGTATTTTACCAAACACCTGGGCAATTTTATTTCTAGCTCCAAAAGGTAATTGATCAGCACCATGGCGTCCAGTGGATATCTGCAGGCAGCGGTGCTCCTTCTGGCGGTGCAGCTCATCTGTCTCGGTGCAGCTGATGCGGATCATGAGACTGGGACTGTCATCCCTGCTGAAAGTAGGTGGATTTAATATAAATATGGATTTTTCTCCATGTTCAGTGCAGGTTTATAAATATGTGCGTGGTGGGAATCTGCCTCAGTGGTGTTTTCATAGGTCCCCACACAGGTGTCATGGTGGGAATTGTAGGTCATCCTAATTGCCTATTTGTGACAACAAGAAAATGGGCACTGCTACTTTAAGACCCAAATGTCATATAAATGTAAAGGCAAATACCTACGATTTTTTCCTTTGCAGGTACCATTTATGATAACAATGTTTAACTTTTGGGTCTGTAAAATATCAGTAATATATTGTACAACCCAAGTTTCTCAGAGGCCAATTAATGTCTTTAAATGAAATGTTCAGATTTTATATGATATAAAACAGAGCAAACTCCATATCTGAGAGGTGTAAAAGTGTCATTTTTTGCATGAAAAAGTACCTAAAGGATTATTCGATAACTTGGTAGTTGGCATATATATTTCTAATCGGTGTCGACTATTTGTTGCAGTTCTAGATGTAAGCAAACCTCAGGTAAATATGTCTGTGTAACTAACTGACACGTTTCTGAAAATGTCCCTTTTATTTGCAGGTCGCCCATGTGTGGACTGTCATGCATTTGAGTTTATGCAGAGGGCCTTGCAAGATCTAAAGAAGACTGCGTTCAACCTCGACGCCAGGGTAGGAGAATAAATACTTTCAATATTTTTATTTGAGAAACTGTTAAATGCTCATGATTCATACGCTATTATTATGCTGGATGATGGCTTAATATTGCAGGTTAATTGAAATGCTGTCATTTAACATACATTATAATGTAAAGTTATTTGGTAGAATTCACAATAAAGTCAGCTTCTTTAGGTGAGGTATTTTAGTAATATAAGTCTTCATTTTTATACATTAAATGAACTAGAAATAACTGAATTAAAGGTACATTGGTTATTATGCTGTTAGTACACACAAGAAAAGTTCCTTATAATGCATTAACGTAATAATTATAATAACAATATCACATTCATTTATTATCACCAGCCCCTTAGTACGTTTGGTAGAAAAACATAATTTATTGTCAAACAATCACATACTGTTTGACTGAAATGTAAAATAATATTAATAATTCAAAACTGAACCTATACAAATAATAAATAATGATTTGTTTATTTCCTCCAGAGAGCACTGCATTTTACTGCTTTAATTGATCATTAGTTCATGCATCTTGTAAGAAAATTATGTTTTGATAAAAAAGGCTAAATAAAGTTCTAGTTTTTTTCCCATAATGCAGCATTGACTAGTGTCTGCACTGTCCTCACAAGCTGCATATAACCCCAAAACACTAAAATAGCACAGCAGCATGTATGTTGCTGGAGATGCCGAATCTAGGACAAAAAGCCTGCAAGTTAACCTTTTAATGGAACAAGAGTTTCTCCCATGTGGATGTGAGCATATGGACAGTAAGAGGACATTGGACTTTCAGTTATTTAAAGGTCACCTATTATGCAAAATCCACTTTTTCATGTCTTGTATACATCAACATGTGTCCCCTCTATGTAAAGAGATTCCGAAAGTTTCAGGAAAAAAGATTCTCTCTGTTTTTGTCCTGATTCATTTATGTAAAAACCTGTCTGAAAATGAGCTGATCAGATTTTTCCCACTTTATGATGTCATAAAGATTTTTTGGCTTGTGTAACCATTAGCCAAAAGAGTGGCGCAGTGACGAGTCCTAAAACCCGGGAGTGAGATAGCATTTTACCACTTCCGGTTCCCTCGTCTCAGAGCCAATGGGATTTCTCCATAGGATTTTGGAAAATAGCTGGAAATAAGGTCTGTGGTTGACACACATTTAAGAGACGGATCACGTTTTGTTCAACGACATTAAATACATCAGCAGTGACCCCACTGGTGATTTTTGAAGAGTTTACGTGTCGATGAAAAATGATGGTTGTTACCAAGTGGCTGATTTAAATCAAATCAAGTTTTATTTATATAGCACATTTATAAACGATTTTTGGTCGAGCCAAAGTGCTGTACATAAAATAAAAATAGCCTACAGTAGAGACACTTTACAGCTAATACAATAGCACAGATTGTTCAGAATATCAGTATGAGAAAAAAAGAGAGAGAAAAACCCACAGTTTAGAGGGAAAAAATGTGAGAAACCTCAGGGAGAGCAACAGAGGAGGAATCCCTCTCCCAGGACGGACAGACGTGCAATAGATGCCGTGTGTAAATCGAAGAGATAATACATTTGACAGCATAGGTAGTCCAAGGCTCTGCCTGGGGTATAGCGATGGAGGTGTTCGGCTATATAGGCAGGAGCCAGCCCATTTGGGGCTTTGAAAACAAATAAAAAGGATTTTCAAATCTATTCTGAACCGAACTGGAAGCCAGTGCAATGAGGCCAGAATTGGGGTGATGTGGTCACGCTTTTTATGGCCAGTTAGAAGACGTGCAGCTGCGTTCTGCACTAGCTGCAGGCGTCTAATTGATGCCTGGTCCATACCCACATACAGAGCATTGCAGTAATCCAGTCTCAAGATAACAAAGGCGTTAACAACCCTTTCTAGGTCTTTAAAAGATAAAAACGACTTGGTCTTAGCCAATAGTCGTATTTTAAAAAAGCAGGTCTTGACTACGGTGCTGACCTGCTTACACATTTTTAAAAGCGCTATTGAAGGTCACTCCAAAGTTCATGACAGAGGGGAGGATGTTTTTACTGAGGGAGCCCAGAATATCAACCGGAGAGGCTGGAGGTCGGGGTCCAAAAAAGATGACCTCAGTCTTGCTCTCATTAACAGGGTGAGGAAGTTTTGGATCAGCCAGGATTTAATCTCTGTTAAGCAGTCCATCAACTGCTGTAGTGAGTTGGCATTTTGATTGAGAGGCAGATAGATCTGTACATCGTCAGCATAACAATGGAAGGGGAAATTGTGTTTTGTGAGAATTGAGCCTAGGGGCAGTATGTACAGTAGAAAAAGGATGGGGTCCAGCAACGAGCCTTGGGGAACCCCACAGGTATGAGGGGCTTTGGCAGAGGAGAAGCACCCAACTGCACCGAGAGGCTACTGTCTGTCAGGTAGGACCTGAACCATGCAAGGGCAGAGCCTGTAATGCCTGCGGACTGTTCAAGCCGTGACAACAGGATACTATGGTCCACAGTGTCAAAGGCAGCTGTCAGGTCCAACAGCACCAAGACAGCTAAGCTACCTGAGTCGGCGGCTAAGAGCAGATCATTAAAAACTCTTAAAAGGGCTGTTTCAGTGCTGTACATGTGTTTGAAGCCAGACTGCAACTTTTCATGGATGCAATGTGTGGTTAAAAAAGACTGCAGCTGGGCGTAGACTACTCGCTCCAGGGCTTTAGATAAAAAAGGTAGCTGGGAGATGGGCCTAAAATTTGCGAGAATGGAAGGGTCGAGATTTTTCTTTTTAAGTAGTGGCTTAACCCCGGCATGTTTGAAGGCAGCTGGGACACATCCTGAGCTAAGAGAGGTGTTTACAAGCAATAAAACACTTGCTCCAACTGATTAAAAAACATCTCAAAGGAAGCGAGAGGGAATGCTGTCTGAGGTGCAGTTTGTCGGCCGCAGGTGCTTGACTACTTCCGAGAGAGAAGAGAGGGATACAGGCTCAAAATGGTCGAGGACAGTAGGGCACAGAAGTGGAGCAGAATCTGGGGTAGCACTAGTGTAGGCTAGCCTAAGAGCAGATACTTTTTCGATACAAAATTTTAGAAATGTATCGCAAAGGGTAGTCGATGACACAATTGGAGAAGCATCACAAGGATTAATTATCGAGTTGAGGACATTAAAAAGAACCTGAGGTTTATGGCTGTTTTTGGAGATTAACAGAGAAATATACTCTGTTTTGGCTGCTTTGACTGCCGTCTGATAATCGGAAAGGCAAGCACGAAGGATTTCTAAGGAGACATGGAGTTTATCCTTTTTCCATTTTCTCTCTGCAAGCGCGTCTAAGAGCGCGAGTACAGTCATTAAGCCACGGCTCTAAGAGAACTTTGGTGCCTCTAAGCGTAAAAGGAGCAACGGAATCCAGTATTAGGGTACATGTCGAGTCAAACATAGAGATAAGCTCATCAGCACTAAGAGCACAGTTCACCTCTAATTTACAGATCGGAGAAGCATTAAAAGCATCTGAAAACTGTGAGACGGTCAAGGGGTTAATTGAACGCAGACAACGCGCAGGGGCACGTGATTCGACTCCTACAGAAGGGATCGAGGTTGTAAACAGAACCGGTAAATGGTCTGAGATACGCGTTGCTGCACAGATTTCATCCACAGAGACAGACAGTCCAAACGATAATACTAAATCTAAGGTATGTCCTTTATCGTGTGTTGGGCCAACCACGGACTGAACGAGACCAAAAGAGTCGAGGAGATTTAAAAAGTCCCTAACCAGAGGTTTGGACTCGCAGCACACATGGACATTAAAGTCTCCGCAGATTAGGACTACAGAAGTTGTCGAGGACGTTGTACGTCATTACGTCAAACACGTAAACACTCCCGCTAAGTTTGTTTGCCCCTGTTCTGCTTGAAAGCAAGTATCTGCCTCCTGCAAACTGTTAAAACAAACGCTTCAACTTTTACAATTTTGAATCTTTATTTTTGAATATCGATCTTAAGTTGGCGTGATGGTGAAGTCGTGCTGCTGTACTCGACTGTAGTTCATTTATAGCATAACGTTAGCATTTTTCTTCTGGCGATTAGATTTGTGATTTAGAAAATTATAAAAGTAGGGTAGACATGTGGATATTATGCGGCTGAACAAAATGTACATTTATCAAACGGCTTCGTTTTCCACAGAACTTATTTCGAGCTATTTTCCAAAATCCTATAGAGAAATCCCAATGCTCTTTTGTCGAGCGAACCCATGCACAGCTTATTTCCGGGTAAATACGTCATCCCTGCACCACTAACCAACCAAGGTAACCCCCCCCCCACATTATCACCTGAATCTCCTCCTAGAGCACCATTAGGCGCTTTCACACCGGAGTACTTTTCCCGTTTAGTTCTTGGGATTTGTGTTCACACCAAAAAGAGAACTTAGTTCAGAGAACTTTTACCCCCTTTTTAGTGCTGCGGTACTTTCCTGGGGAGAAAAAAGTTCCAATTTGTGATTGGCTGGGCGAATTACAAACCACGCTCCGTAAAACTCGGAAACGTTATTAGCATTATTAGCATTAGCCCCGCGCACCAACGGAGAGAGAATAACTTATGGCAAAAAAAAAAAAAAAATGGGAGTGGTGGAGTGATGAGGAGGTGTCGGCGTTCTGGCGATTTACTCGGAAGTAACTCCGGGGACTGTGGGCGGCAGTATACGCCGTGAAGTTGTTTGCGGCCTGCCAGTAAACCCAAAGCAGAAGAAGAAGAAGTGACGTCAGCTGCTTCATTTGCGTAATCTTCCCTCAAGGAACTTATTCAGATGTGAACGCGATCGGCTCTTAGTTCCATGGGGGAACTAAGTGCTGGGAACTAAGTACGGCAAAGTACTTGGTGTGAACGCGGCTAATGTGTTCTTTTTAACCAAATATCTCTCGGAGGGGCGGGGCTCCTTATTTTCATCTAAAGTAACAGACAGAGAATCAGCACTTTGGAAACAGGGCTGAAACAGAGGGGTTTATGGGATGCTGCAATGATCTGATTTCAGCCAAACACTTCAGAGACATGTTTTGTATATATCTGAGACCTATAATATATTGATGAAAAACAGTATAATAGGGGACCTTTAAGCAAACTGTAAAAGTGAGGAGGACAGAAATAGGACGAGTGACACCCTCAGACTTAACTGATGTTTACATGTTTGTTGTTGTTTGTTGCAGACAGAGACGCTGGTGCTGCGGGCGGAGAGGAGGGCTCTGTGTGACTGCATGCCCGTCAACTCTCTGCGCTGAAGACCCCCCCCCCCCTCCACACACTGACACCCACCCTGTTCCAAACCTCTAAACTCATGTACAGCGACCTTCATGTTAACTTATTCACGCAATAGGCACTTTATTTTCCTTTTCTCTCATGTTGTTGTTTTGCCTTATTGGGGACGACTTTTATACCACTGAGGTTTTACATTGTGAAACACGCCTGTGAATTTAGTTTGTCTTCATCGTCACGGGATCTAGGTCAGTTTCTCATCTATGAAGCATAAACTATCTTTTGTACATTTTAGTATTTGACTGTATAATGTAGATACAGTAGAATGCATCGATAAACTTAACTCGTTGAATGTGTTGTTTGAGATTTCATGTTTACGACGATTTTACACATCAAACTGTAGCATCACGTGGAATTTATTTATTAACGGCTCAAAATACTTCAATAAAACATAAAAAAATCACTTATTATGAATTGGTAACATTTTAATTATTTAAATTATTTGCTGCCTTTTGCAAAAAAAGTTGGGTAACTAAAAGAAAGTAATATATCTTTTGGAACAAACGATGAAGATTTATTTGTAACGACATCAGAACAAATCATTTTTTATCAGAAGTTCGAACTAATCTTTTTGAATTTTTCTTTAGGTGGAGAAAGCGTATTTGTAAGTCTTGATTTAGCACAGCACTGTAGCATGAATTTACAGCATTTTTTGTTAAACTGCTGTTATTGTAGATTGTATAGATTCTGTATATGTACACGGGTTTTCTCTGCCTGACAGAGGTGTATGCAAGAAATAGTGACGAACGATATAGTATAATAAAATGCAATATCGTCGGGGGAAGGGAGGACGGATAGAGATAGAAATAATATTTGTCTTATGGTTGCTTGTTCATGAACAGTGTACTTTGTTAACATTGTGTCACAAGAGTAAGACGCCACATTTATTGTCTTAATGTTGTACCTATCAATAAAAAACAATGAATGACCTTTATTTGTTTTGGTCTCTGTTAGGCCTCACAGCGCAGTTGTAGCACTGTGATGACTATGTGTAACTCCACTTCTATAATTGGCTTTAACAAATATTTTTTCTTGATTTACCCATTAATTGTTTGTGTTATAAATTCTCCAATACCTGGAAAAATTAAATGTACTGTCACAGAACCCTAATAGCGTTTGAGTATAAAGTTATAGGTGATTCTTTGCATATTTGCTTAAAAAAACACGGTAAGCTCCTTTAATAATGGCTCTACTTTATTTTTCTCAATTGTTATCAATGACAAGACTATGCCGGCCGCCTTACATACATTGTTATGATTTGTAATTAAAAAGTAGGACATTTTGTGTTCTCTACTGCTTAAAGTTGTTTTTTACTATTTCACTCTAAATTATTCATCCATTTATCAAATTTTACAGAAAAAAAAAAATATCTTAGCATCAGAAAACTATGCAAGTCTTATTTAAATATCTTACGATCAACTTTAGTACTTGGGTAGGTTATGAATAAAGGTGGTAGGTCTCCACCTCTGTACGCATTTCCATCAATGATTATTTATGCTTTTTCAATTTTGAGCAACACCTTGATTCATAGCAGCACTTCCCCTCTGTTCTCTCAGGAGCTGCAGAGCAATGGATGTGTGTGTGTGGCCTAGTATTACTATCCTTGTGGGGACCTAAATCTGTTTACAGTGTCACGTGTGGGGACTCGCCTCCCTTATGGGGACATAATGGAGGTCCCCATAAGGGCAATCATTCATTTTTGGGTGAAGACTTGGTTAGGTTAAGGGTAAGGGTTAGGCATGTGTTGTTAATGGTTAAGGTTAGGATAAGTCTCCAGGAAATGCATGTCAGTCAATGTAATGTCCCCTGAAGTGATGTATACATGGTATGTGTGTGTGTGTGGGGTGGGAGGGGGGTGTTACCAGCCACAGAAGTGATGTCTAAGGTCCTGCTGTAAGCTGACCTCACCTCCTCCCACATTGACACCTTTTTAATTATTTACAATAGGCACATTCACAACGCAGTACTTTTCCCACAAAGGTTCATGAGAACTCTTTTGTCGCGTTCACACCAAAAAGAGCCGGTACTAAAATTAGTTCATGAGAACCTTTTTACCCCCTCGAAAGTCCCTGCTAGAGAGCAGGGACTTTCGTGTGGCTCTCTTGTGAGAAAAGAGCTATATTTCTGATTGGCTGGGCGGATTGCAAACCACACCCCGTAAAACTCCCAAAAAGTTTTGTGAAGCCGCCATTTTATTATCCTCGCATTAGCATTATTAGCATTAGCATTAGCCCAGCGCAGAAACGCAGAGAGACTAACTTATGGCAACACAAAATAAAACATGGGAGCGGTGGAGATGAGGAGGTGTCGGCGTTCTGGCGATTTACTCGGAAGGCTTCAGTAGAAGCTGCTGGGAGTCCCAGCAACTTCTACTGAAGCCAGTCCCCAACTCCGGGGACTTCCGGCCGGGGACTGTGGGCGGCAGTATACGCCGTGAAGTGGTTTGCGGCCTGCCAATAAACCCAAAGCAGAAGAAGAAAAAGTGACGTCAGCTGCTTCATTTGCCTAATCCTCCCCCAGGGACTTTTTCCGGTGTGAACGCGATCTGTACTTAGTTCATGAGAACTAAAGAGTTCGCATGAGAACTAAAGAGTTCTCATGAGAACTAAGTTCTCATGAACCTTTGTGGGAAAAGTACTGCGGTGTGAATGCGCCTATTAGATTAAAGTGAAGTAATCCTGTAGTTCCTTCTCTCCCCCAGCAGGAGGGGCTCTGAGTGAAGGCATGTCGCCAGCTGTGTCGCAGCGATGCAGCACTCTCTTCTTACCCCATGGCTGTAAATGCAGATGGGGTAAAACATTGTAAATAGATCCAAAACATGAAACCCTAGCACTGCACTGTCCGCCGTGTCCTGCCAGGAATCTCAGCCCAGAGGGGCCGCCATGCACCGCAAGCAATATCGAGGCAAATCCCCCTTTACTGCACCACAAGCAGCTTATTACACTCCAGTTCTGTTGCTTCAGCAGCTTTAGCCTAACACTTTTATGGGAAGGAGTGACTGAGAGGGACATCAAGTAAATGCTGAATCACTCTGATAAGCCTTGTCGTCAAGCACTCCCACTTTCTTCCCCCTTTCTCTGCAGGAGCCTTTCAACTTTCTCTTTCATCTGCTCCAAAGCTGACTGAATCCTTCCAGCTGTTTGAGATACTCCGCTGGGGGCAAGCAGGCAAAACCCTCCGATGTTTCCCTCCTCTTTTATCTTACTGAGGCATACATTCGACCTTGCCACAAAAGCTTGGACCGTCTTATCAAACTTTGGATCTTATTTTGCATAACAGAAGGCAAACCCCCCCCCCCTGCAAATGTATAATTCAGCCGTGTGCTCAGTGGGAATGAGATGACAGTTATAGCACAAGACTGCAAGTAGATTTTTTTTTCAACCCTTTTTGCCATGTCAGCTGAGCTCAAGCAGCCTTTCATGTTCATTTGAATTTATTGTTAAAACTATTTATTATATAAAAGTGAATATTGTTAATAGTGAGGATTTACATTTGGTTGGAGTAAGTTTTCAGTCACACTGTTAGCACTTGGAGGGGCAACATATGTTTCAACCATTTATTCACTACTTTAAGCTTTCTATTTCCTCTTTATGTCGGTGACTTTAAAGGTCAATATTTGACTGTGTATTGGTAAAGTTTAGCACATTTTCCTGCTATCTAGCTAAATATTCCAACTATTTAATTGTGACTGTTTATTGATGACTTTTAGCTCAATATTTGCACTGTTTATTGGTGAATTTTAGGAATCATTTCCACTGTTAATTGCTGAATCATTAGTTAGATATTTGAGTCTTCAATAATGTCTTTTAGCATTTGTGTTGATATCTTTAAGGTAACTACTTGGTAATGTGTGTTGATTCCTTTTCTTTGACTTTTTTCCCAGCTTATTTTTGACCTCAAAGCATTACATTGATCCAATTATGAGAACAGAGATGGAGACGGCGACGTGATACCAATGCCTCTTGGTGGCTCAGGTAAGATCCCTTTCAAGCACATACAAGCACGTGCATATGTATGGTGTGCTAGAAGGGATAGTTACCTCAGACTCTGGTAAATGCTGTCCATCAAGAGGTATGGATTTTGCTCCAAGCAGTATATTTTCTTCTTGAGCTGCTGATTCGTTGACAGTCTTTTGTAGAGGTCTGTGAAGACAAAACAATCAGAAATAAAAAAGACTAACATGGTGGGCGTTACGAAACAATCAATGAGATGCTATGAAAGATGACAAACAGCTGGTGTGAAATGAAACTGAGAAATAAATAAAACAAAAGTCGTTCAGCAGCTGGTAATGCCTCTTTCCTCATGACGAGAAAAACAAAACAACCCGGACAGTTTGCTGTCACAACTGGATTAATGAGAAAAAACTAGAAAGGACATTAATGCATACACTATGTAACTTAAACCAGTTTCAAGCTATCTGTGAAGATGTTCAGTCATCAGACACTTACACAAGCACATCTGGAGTCACAGTGAATATTCTGCTCGTCTCCCGTTGCTCATTTTAAATATGTCCCGATGTCTCCCTGTGTGAGAGATATCAAAATGTAAAAGTAGTGCAAACACGCTGGAGAATTTGCCAATGTTAGCAGGGCACAATGAATAAGTGATGTGCATGATAATGCATTAATTATATATATGTATATTTCTGCTGTTCCATCATGAATTACTCATCATATGATAATCTTAGAAAACGCATGCCCATCCATGCTATGGAAGAATGGACCCAAGAGAGATTGCAAATGGACAGAGGGGACAAATAGGAAAGGAAATCATGGTTTGAATTGAAGCATAAAGCACCAGCTAATTATGGTCCAACTGCCACCACACAGTGTGTGTAATGCAACAATATACTCTAGGTTTAGGCATATTCAGTTCATATTAATAAAAAAGTCCAGTATTCAATACATTACAATTAATTAAATGTAATAAAAGTGACTATTATTTTGTATGTATTTGTTAAAAACCCTGAAGGCTTGGTTTCTAAGTGAGTCTCCATGTTCTTGTATAAACATGAATGAATAAATAAGCAACGTTCAGGGTAAACGTTTGTAAAAAACGTACTTAGTTGTTATTTATCATGAGTTTAGCAAATTCAGATTGATCTTAAATGGGCGTGTACTGATCAGATTTGACTGACAGTGGCTGTATTGCAATATAAGCAACAACCCGATAATGTAACGTACAGTAAACGATTCAAAGAAGTGTGTGACGTCACTTTTATGCAAGTGATCCCAGCCAACTTCAATCAAACAAAGCAGTCTATCATGTCGAACATCCAAAAGTGTTCTCTTTTTGGCTCAATCATTAAAAAATCAATCATATCAAAGTTTTGGTGGTTGTTCGTATTTCCTGTATTTAAACTCTTTCAAAGCTCCTTCCTACCACAAGGTCAAGAAACTCCACATCTCTCAACAACAGGCGATATTCATGAAACGTCTCAAGGCTTATATCGCCCATAGCAACAAGGTCAAAGGGACTTCTTCTAATTGGCCCCAGCTGCTGTATGAGTCGGTCTCAAAAGGAAATCACTTTCAATACTATAGGGCCATTGGGGGTAATTTCTAATGGAAAGTTAAAACACTTCCTGAATATGACTTCAGAAATGGCCTCATTTCATGTATCAGAAATGCTTTAGTATTTTAGTATAAATTAGTGCCGCTAACCTTTGACCACAAGAGGGAGACAGACCTCAGGTACTAAGAAGTCATTCACCGACACACTTTTTATTCTGTCTTTAACATTTGAAACTGTGCCTAAATTGAACTTTAAATAAATGTTGGTGTCTTGTACCTTAAGCTATCTCAGCACTGTGTTAAAAACACACATTCTTGAGAGGGTGTTTCTACACTTCGAGGTAGTATGTGAAGTAGTAGTAGTATTTCGGCTCACAGGGCCCTGGCTTTTCCTCCAAAAAGTCATGAAAGCCATTCCCCTTTCAGTCTGGATCGCAGCAGATATCAATTAGAGCAGGGGTGTCAAACTTCATTTCATCATGGGCCACATTCGCATTATGGTTGCACTCAAAGGGCCGGTTGTAACTTTAAGACTTGAAACCTAAAAAAGACTTTTTATTTATAAAATAATGTATTATATTACATGATTGCCTCTGCATTGGATTATTATCGGATAGGGTAATAACTTCATAATTAACTTGGTCTGAAAGCAGAAGTCTAGGGCAAATCATTGCTAGTCTCTTAAGTGAGAATGTCACAAAATGATTTTAAAAGAAAAGCAAAATTAAAAAAAGGTGACATTTTGAAATAAAGTCAATTCTGAGAAAAATGCTAATTTGAGATGCATCGTGCTCCATGTATGGGCACGTGCTTCTGTAAATCGCCCTGTACCCATATAACAGACATATTATATTCTTTGCAAGCTCTTGTGGGGCCACAGAAAATGAAGTCGCGGGCCGGATTTGGCCCCCGGGCCTTGAGTTTGACACCCCTGAACTAGAGCTTTCTGTATTTGTACACAAACAACCTTCTCAGGCTGGGGAGACAGAGGAGGGGGTGGCAGGCGCCGAGGGTTTCTTAGGGGAGATAGTTCCTCAGCTGCAGGAAAACACAGAGAGTCAGAGGTCAGACGAGGGTTAGAACAATATGTGGGGCTCTGAGGACCGGCAACAAGGCTCACAGATTTATTTACGCGTGGTTGTTGTGTAATTGTTTTCTTCCGTAGAGAAAGAACATAACCGTGAATTGAACTCTGGACATGGTTATAATGCGTTTTCACTACTATTTTACTGTGAGTTAACCACACTGTTCAAAATCCATCCACTCTGCAGCTGACTCGCTTCACACAGCCGGATTGATTATTATTAGATGTTCAGGAGACATGTGACGACGGTCAGATAAGGGCTGCCTACAGAATCACATACTAACACACTGCCTCATACAAACTTAATCAGTATGTACTGCAAACTGGCTAGTAAATGAAGTATGCTAATCACGTGACTGACACGACCAAGCAAACGTTATTTGGATCAACTCATCATAATTTTGGAATCTAAATGTTAATTTTTTAACATCTATAATTTAATAAAGGGAAATGCACCCTTAAATATGCTTGCTAATGTAGTTTGGATTTTTACATTTTTAGCATACACAACATCCCCATACCATGCCTTTAGAACGCACTACATATACTCATACTTAATGTTAAAAGTGTGCATGTTTAATTGTCTTTGTGATTTATTTAAATATGTGTGTACATTTACATTGAATTGGGCTTTTCGAGTTTCCTTTTGTAAGGAGTTCTTTGAGAAAATGTAAATAAGGGATAAACACCTCCAGTAGCTAAATAACAAGTCATAAACATATGGCTTTTTTAATTACTTTACAAGATTACATTGGCAGCACCACGTGCTAATTGGTGTACTTGTTATCAATCATTTTATTTTCTGGTCGATAATTAGATGTTTTGAAGTTTCATGCTTATTTCATGATTGCAACATCACCGACAGAACTTGAACGCGTCACTTGCAGGAGCGATAGAGAAGAGCCCACTGCGCATGCTCAGAGCATCTTCCGCCCGGTCGGTATGGAGAGCTCCGCTGCAGAGCAGGCGCTGATGCGTGGAAAACATCTTTCGACGCTTTTTTTGTCAAATGTCCGGGCTGAGCAGAGTGTGTGAGGACTTTGAGAACTCTGCAGGTTATCAGCCACTCCGCCTCCTCCTTCATATGGTGGGAGGAAGAGGAGGAGGGGGACACCTTAAGGAGGAGGGAGTGGGGGTGGAGGCAGCCTTATCAATAGCAGGTTGATCCAGTTCAAACTAGTTCTGCGATTGAGGCTCTTCTCTGGACTTAAATGAAAATATGACCTCACATTTTCTTATTTACGGTATTAAAATAACGACATTATTTTGGGGATATCACTATGCAAAAAAACGGTGCTGCAGTGGACATGATTGTTTTAGCATTAACAGCTTTTATTACCTTTGACGGTGATGACACATCTCAGCGTTATATTGGGGCTGTCAAAAATCACGCGCATGTCATAGCACCACTTTAATCCATGAATGCTTGAGTGTTTAATGACAGTCACGGTTAATTGGGGAGGGTCGGGGGAACAACAAAGGGACGCATCACCAGCTCCACCACCGTGCGTAAAGCCGGTGTTGTGGTCGCTACTGGTGCTTTGGCGCAAGTCTCAGTCAGACAGAATGGCTGATGGGAGGTTGCAGATGCGCAGAAAGGCGAGATATGTTCTCCATGTTGAGGCTGTTGCATGACAGGAGCAGAGTGACACAGCGGAGGGAAGCCGGGGAGGAATCACTGCAGTGCAGCAGAGCTGTCAGTCAACAGGCGGAGGAGGCTGCACTCACACATTATATGGCGAATAACAGCTGATTTTAACGATTAAAGTGTGATTTTAACGCTGATTCGTATCAGAATATAGACCATTGGAGATATTTTCCACCTTATGTCAAAGTAGTATATCTACATGGGCAATTACGTAATTTATAAACGATCTAGGTGATTAGAAAGGAACTATTTTCACCTCAAATTGATCATCAACCTCCATAAATAATAAGCTAACAGTTTCATAATAAGCTGCAGTCTCCCTGTTAGAGGGTTTCCTCCGGTTTGACGCATCGCCCCCTCTTTACCTTTCGCCTTTGTATCGCCTCCTTTAATAGCCACCTGAAAAAACCGGGGATCCTCCTCAATGAAAGACACTAAGAAGCCAAACCTGTTCAGAAACAACCTCTATACGCAATCTCGCCATCCCACCCACTTCTCCTGGGCTCACATCTTTAAAGCCCACACTTCTGGGCTCTGATCAGATGCAGAGAGCCACAGTCTGCCTCACCCTCCTCCCTCTGCGTTTCCACCA
Organism: Harpagifer antarcticus; assembly: GCA_902827135.1. Taxonomy (NCBI): domain Eukaryota; kingdom Metazoa; phylum Chordata; class Actinopteri; order Perciformes; family Harpagiferidae; genus Harpagifer; species Harpagifer antarcticus. The sequence goes on from CADEHL010000288.1 coordinate 138,352, forward strand.
ATCTGTGCGTCGAGAGGTCCACCCCAACCCCTGAACCTGAATCTACCCGCCCTGCTGGCATATAAATACGGCTTTAATCACAACGGCACTTCTTGGTCGTCAGAAACGCTCAGGGTTGCAGCAGAACATCCCCCTTCGTCTTATCCCATTCATCGTTTCTCTGTTTTATACCAAAAAACCTCATCCATTTTCACTCTCCCCCCCACTTTTTTTCCGAGCTGTAGTGGTTTTTGCGGCCAGTTGCATGCATTTTTCGTCTCCCAAAATGGTTTGCGAGACTAAAATTGTTGCGGACGAACATGATGCTATACCTGGGACCAAAAAAGAGTCGATGATGTGGAGCTCTGCGCCGGCCAGCGCGGCTCTGAACCCCGCGGAGGCGAGGGATGTGAGGAAAGATGTGGTTTATATCCGCGAGTTCGAGTGCGGGGATCATGAGGAGGTGCGGCGCATCTTTTACGAGGGTATTATGGAGAGGATACCCAACACGGCGTTTAGGGGGCTCAGGCAGCATCCCAAGACCCAGTTTTTATATGCTCTTCTGACAGGTAAGTCCCCCTCTTTACTTTGCATCATGCATCTTTAGACCCACTTTCCTATAATAACAATAATGAGTTATTTCTAATCTCTGTTGCACTTTCTTTTGATATTCCTATAGTGTGATTTATTTGAGGAACTTGTCTTAAAACTATCGTGTAAATGCCCTGAAGTTAAAAAAAAAATGGTTGCAGCATCACCAAAGGGTGCCTCTTTCCACCGGCACTGACCGGCATGTTGCTCCTCGCGCAACAAAAGGCATGGCCGGGCATGGTGCACGTGTATAACCGGCGTATCCGATGATTTTGTGTGATGAAATGTCGGCGCCGTGAATGAATGAGTGAATGAATTTGAGGATTGGCCCACGGGGTGCACGCACGTACCCAAAAAAAAGCACTCCAAACCCCCCACGCCAGCGCACCCCAACACTCACATTAAAATCCCCCTCTGCGCGCACACCCCTCCTCCCAGCCTCTGCGCCAGTCATGCACAGACCACTTTTGGCTTTTGTTGATATTAATGCCTACTTGTAACGTGTACGGTGCCTTTACGCACGGCAAAATCAAAGAATCGGTTGACATTTTTGAATATTTCGGCAAAAAAAAAGTGTTCATTTGGCAATATTTGGACTGCAAGGCACAACCAATAGTCCTGGCTGTGAAATTCCCAAACAAATTCTATTTCCGTGCGGATATGTAATATTTATAGGTAGAATTCCCCATTGCAGCCCCCTCTTCGTGTTTGACACTAAACTGGAATAAACTCATGTTATTGCATGAAACAGAACATGCGATGCAGCATCCAGCCTGCTTTGTTGAGGTTGCGCCCCCCAGCGTTACACCCGACTAATTACTGGAGTTTGGACTTTTGGATTTAATGATTTTAATACTAACATGCACTGAAAGTTTTACCCTGCTATACTAATGTGCCTTCAGTTCTTTGCTGCATTGTGTCAAACTAATCCTAATCTCTTTTTATGAAAATGTAAATGTGAATTTCACTTTTTTTTTTTGTGTGTGGTCAATTTCCTCCAAATCAAACATGTGATTCTCTTTTCTGACAGGTTTCGTTTATTTTTCTTCCATTTCTCCATAGTAATGTGCTTTTTCGTGACCAAATCCGTCACGCTGACCTGCTGTGCGCCCCTCTTTCTCATGGGCGCGCGCTACTTCTACAGCAGGAAAGTTATCCACAGTTATCTGGACTGTGCTCTGCACACGGACATGGCTGACATAGAGGCTTATTACATGACACCCACAGGTAAGACGAGGGAGAAACGTCACCATCCTTAATACACTATTAAGATACACATTGTCTGGTTTGTCAGTAGGCAATGCTCCACCAGTGTTGATTTTAGAACTTTAAAAAGTAAGGGATTGTAACTTTGCTGCAGCTGGAAGGATAAAAGGAAATGATGTAAGGCAGTGTGATTTACACACACCTATTGTAAAACTAGCCAAGAATCTTCAGGTTATCCAGAGGCAACACATGCAGCTCCTCCACCCTTTCTTCCCACCCCTCCTCCCCGTCTCTCTCTCTCTCTCCACTCCTACCCCCACTTGCTTCATCTCTGAGCTCCACTTGGTCACGGGCTGGGCGGGGGGAGGGAGGTTGCATCACAGGGCTATTGATCGCCACGGAGGAAACTGCTGATACACTTTCTGCAGTACACTCGGTGTCGGCAAGGCTCATTTCCTCCACTAAAGCTGCTAATTGGAAAAATCAATCCACCTCCAGTGTCATCGCAAACTATTCATTCTCTGAAGTTTGGCCAACCACAACCACAAGTAACTTCCTGGACATGTTTATCCCGTGTTAACCCGAAGCACAACATAAAAAGCAGGTGTTAGTTAAGCCAGCCAATTGCCCCTCCCCATTGTCTGCTTCTCTCTGACATTGTGCCCTCTGGCCTGGTAATCCACCACATACACAATTGCAATTTAGCATTCCCATTATTGCCGCAGGGCCGAGATGGTTTAGAGGGGGTCAGGCCCCACTGCTCCTGGACAATGCTAATGGTTATATCCGTATAAACTGAAAGGGCCCAGGGGGACGAACACCTGGGAACAGGCACGTCCAGGTCACCCGTATTTACTGTCCTGCGTGTACGCGCTGGCACCTTGGAGTATCCGGTCAAGTACAGAATGCGACACTAAAAGGTCCTTTGAACTTTTTGTGTCCCCAGTCGCTTCTTATTTTGAGGGACGGGCTACCAAAACAAACAGGTTTCTACCAAAGTTCGAGCAGTTTCATTTATGTAACATGAGTCTTTCTTCGTGCTGTGGGCGTGGCTCTGTTGGAAAAAGATGATGTCACATACTTCTTCGTGCCAATCAGGGTAAAAAAAACAACAAACAGTTGAATCAGAATTGAATGACAGTCGTGGCGTTGTTTGCTTATGTTGACAATTAAATCGATCAAATCAGACCTTAACTTAGATTTTTTTGTTGCAATTTTTAATGAATATTTAATGAAGAGAGAAAAACTAAACACATTATTATCACCTTTAAGCCAGTAAATAAAGTTAGGCCAGTAAATAAAGTTAGTTGTAGAACCAAGGGGTCTCCAAAATCAACCGGGAAATCCTTCTGTCATCTGTTAGCCTTCTAACGGTAGAACAGAAAGAGACTGATTCATAGAGAAATGTCAAACAGCAGAGAGTAGGAATGAGACGTGTCGTATATTGTACCTGGATCAGACATTAAGGGCCACTAGTACACAAAGTAAACAGGACTCTGTGTGATTTGACTCTGCTAACTAGCTGTTATTATAGCTCACTAAAAGCTAGATCGATCAGAATGTCCTCAACTGCACTGGCACAGTTTATATTTGTGTTATCTGTCAGGAATCAAACATTCAGACACAATCCCAAAACACAGCGTCCACAATGAACCCCTGCTGTAGGAACTAGGCAAATAGGTTGGGAATTCATTTAAAGTTAAAGGAATAATCTTGGCATATTGGAAGTATTGAGGACAAAAAGCCACTACAATATTGAGTACATGTATAATTGAGGTTTGTGTGTGTGTGTGTGTGTGTGTGTGTGTGTGTGTGTGTGTGTGTGTGTCTTTGAGGGCATGTAAGGCTTCCACTTCCAGATCTTGAAACATCCTTTTAACCAGTGTTTACTGAGATGTTTTGATGTAGTGTTTGATGAATCATAGCTTTACAGAATATGACTGCAACCCAGCAGTACACCGACTTAAAGGAGTTGCGCTACTTTAATTGCAGAGAGGCAGAGAGATTAAAGGCAGGGAAGAAGGGAGAAGAAGAGTGGCCATTTTTCCAGTTACTTTTTTTGACATTTAGGCAAATTGCGACTTGAATGAACTCTAGTAAGTAGACATCAAAAGATTGGCCGAGCTAAAGGGAGCCATGTATCCCTGTGCACATCACTACAATAACACACTAATCAATACTCTTATCTCCTGTGTGTGTGTGTGTGTGTGTGTGTGTGTGTGTGTGTGTGTGTGTGTGTGTGTATGTGTGTGTGTGTGTTGTGATCCCTCACTCTGCTGCCACTTAAGGCCAGCTGTCACCTCTTTCATTTGCCACGTAATAAAGTGTGTGTGGGTAAGCAGAGAAGCTTCGAACGAAATTGAAAGAACAATGGCTAGGAATTGAATATTTTCTCAAAAAGTCGACTATTTAAATTCAACAGTTTCAGTAAGTGATTGACAAGTTCAAAATAATTCAATTAATAAAAAGCGTCAGCTGGAATAAACCTCTGTCTCCTCTTCTTTTCATCCGTCTGTCTCTGTCCCTCCTTGGACGCAATAAACCAATAATGACTCAATCTGGCAGTCAATATGTCCGCCGCTGATGTGTTAATAACAACAGCGAATCGACTTTTAGAAACGAAGACAAAATATTTGAATCAACTGAAAGCATTTTTCTCACAACAAACTTCAGTGAAACGCCATTGAAATGATCAATCTTCAAGCCTTTTTACCTGATTCAATCGACTATTTTCCTAGACATTTGTTAATCCATGTGGGTGTGTCATCAGATACATAAGTGTGTGAGTTCATACAGAAGCTAAAACTATTTGGAAGAACTCAAGTTTTCATTTGACTTGCCAGCGTTTGGGTGTGTAAAATAAATCATGTCATTTTGATCAATTTCAGGAAAACAAAGCCAAATAAGACTTGAGTCTTGAGTGTTTTTGGGTTTGCGGCAGTTCCATTGTGTACACTATGTGTGCATAGCAATCCATTTTATATATTATAATTCAACATTTAGTTTCCATATATGAGCATATTTTTGGAAAAAGTAGTCCAGAAAATGTGGTTTTGTGTAAAACAACGAACAAGCTAGGATAGATTAGCACGGTAGCTTTTTCGTGGCTAACAAGCTTTTTCTTTAAGCCCTGTTGAGCTTTAGAAAGCAGCTTGAAGTCTACCTCTAAGGACACTTTCTAGCAACATCTTTGTGAGTGATTTCTTATGGCACCTTCACCACTGTGTTCATTTGCACCAGCGTTTCTCATTGTAGCGCTGGCCCGGCTCATGTCAGCAGCTATCTCGTCAAACAGAGTTCGCCTGCTCGTTCGCTCCTCTCACAGGAAATGAATATCCACGTAAAAGCTACAATTACTCCGACTCTCCATTACCTAATCCCCGTCTCCCCGCATGTCGAACAATAGGCGGACATTATACCTCCCTCCCTCGAACTTTTTACCCGCTCAATCACTGTAGGTCACTCTGGAGCGGCTTAGTGCCTAAAACAACCAGTGTAATATAATGAGGCACTAGACACTGAGCCAAATCCTCTCTAGCTGGAAGTGATACCCAGTCAGAGGCGTCATGGCCACTGCAGCGTCTCATCAAGGCATCATGAAACCAGTGTCTCTACAGCATGTGTGTGTGCTCTCCACTGGTACCTGCTGGGCTTATTTTAGCTTTGAAAGACAGACAGGGATAGAAAACGGGGGCATCCGGGGGAGGGGTGCGCTCCTCAACTATATGATGGATTTAGTGTTTGAAAGAAAGATGAATGAACTGTTGCTTAGCACACAGACAAAAGGATCTCCAGGGTATATTTCTCAGCACCTCAGATTAATAAGGCATCCTTTTTTCCATCCTTTGCTTTTCTATCCCTCCCTCCTCTCGCAGCGTTTCTTTCTCTCTCCCACCTGTATCTCTCCTCTTCCGATCTATTTCTCATCTACACTGAAGGTGCAGAGGAGGCGCTGCAGTGGCTAACTGGGTTGTCAATCATCTTGGCACAGAGGAAGTGATGTTTCCTCTCAACCAAGGAAACAGCCTTCACTCTCTTTCAAAAAATATGATTTATTGTTCGTTCATTTATCAGTGGCAGGCAGTGGACAGTTACATCACGTACTACGCTGCCCGTTTTAAGCAGTAAGTACAATAACATTCCCAAAAGAAAATTGAATGAAGTGCTGAAACAAGGTTCAAGGTTCTTTATTTAGTCATACGAACATAGCTACAGTGTAGTTATGCCGATGAAAATCTTGTGTCACAGGCTTCTCCAACAGTGCAACACAAACAGAAACAGAAAAATATAGTGCAAGTAAATAGTAAATTCAAAAAGAAAAATAGTTTAAAAGAAGTGAAATAGTGCAATAAGAATCTATATGCAAGTTATTGGAATGATATTAGTTAACCTAATTATTTAGGAAATGTTTAAAGGTGGGGTAGGTAAGTTTCAGAAACCGGCTCGAGATACACTTTTTGTTATATTCCATGGAATGCTCTTAACATCCCGATAGCAATGAATATCTGAAGTGCTTTGACAAAAAATCCATAAAAAAATGTCATCTGTGGAAGCCGTAGTACTGTAAAAAGCACGACCAATCCGTTTAGCCGGCTGGATTGGATTGCCGCCCTGTCTGTCAGCCTTCCATCTCGTGCACGCACAAATGTATCTCGTGCCCTCATTGGGCGTGCCGTCATTGGGCGTGCCGTCATTGGGCGTGCCGTCATTGGGCGTGCCGTCATTGGGCGTGCATTGCAGCAGTGCTTCACTGACTCGCCAGCAACAGGCGGCCACTTTCACCAGTCTGCTGACGTCATGTGGGCGTTCATGTGTGTTGGAGGAGGTGCTCTGTAAGGAAGTCTGAAGGAAGGGGCGGATTCTTTTCGGCTGTGTACTTTCAAATTTTAGTGCACTCGAGCCGGTTTCTGACACTTACCTACCCCACCTTTAAGTAAGAAAAGCTAAATATGGCTTGGGTCCAGCCGTTGAAATGTGAAGATGTTCTAATATTAGAGGAATTTATGAACATTTTGGGAAATATATGCTTGTCCTTTTTATAATTGTACACTACGTATGAAGCTACAGCCATCCCTCGGTTAGCCTAGCTTAGCATAAAGACTGGAAACAGGCGGAAAAAGCTAGCCTTGCTCTCTGTAATGCTGCCAAAAAAGCGAATAAGCAAGCATTTCAAAATATCAATGCTGTAACCATTAACGTGAAAATGGATCTAGGGAGAATCATGTATTCACTGATGGTTGATTTACAAAGATTGATACTAGTCTTATCTAAACAGCCCGTCACAAAGCCATCTTTCCTTTACGTCACTGTACTCCGCTGTACTCCGAAACTGGAGAACTCACCAGTCCATTACTTCAGCTTCATGCAAGTACATGAACACGTGTCTCTCTCGTCTATTCAGCATTTTGGGGGGAAGCGGAGTCGATCATTAATTATGCATTGCAGCCTCACTACCCTCAGCCTTTGTTTCACATTCTGCTTGAATCAATAGCGAACAAAGACACTCATTTGACGGAGTAGATGACGTGTCAACAGCAGCTTCATTCATCACAGCTTTTTCTCACTGCTTTAAGTCTCTGGTGACCAATCCCAACGCTTGATTGTGCCAGATAAGCCATTTTAAAGCCTCTTATCGATAAGTGTGTGAGTGCACTATAGATTTAAAGGGATTTTTGTGTTCAAGCCAAATCAGATTGGTTGATTTGCACAGGAAAAGTATAGATCTTGATGTAATAGAGTCACATGTTGCATGTCGTGTGAAACTTGGCCTTAAGAGTGAGAGAAGGGGTTACACAGCGTTCACAGGGCGGCGTGCGTTGAAGCTTGCCGGTGGGCGTGTCTGGTGCGCGACCAACAACCAATCACATGAATCTCCCGCCCCGGACACACAGTTTGATTGGCTAGACTCTAGAGCATATGGTTTGATTGGCTGACGCTTCCACCGAAGCTTCAAAAGTAGAACATTGCTCTACTTTTGAAGCGAGGAACGCAAGCAAAGTGAAGCGACGGAACCACAATGCAGTTCGGCCCGTCCACACGGCAGCGTCACGTGCTTCAACGGAGACGCTTCCCATTCACTTTGAATGGGGTGACGTCACGCTTTGCCGAACTGCATTGTGGTTCCGTCGCTTTGCCTCCGTTGCTCGTTTCGAAAGTTGAGAAAAGTTCAACTTTTCAAGCGTCGACGGAAGCGTTAGCCAATCAAACCATATGCCAGTACAAGCCCTAGCCAATCAAACCGCGTGCTTGTGTGTCCGGGCGGGAGATTAATGTGATTGGTTGTTGGTCGCGCACCAGACACGCCCACCGGCAAGCTTCAACGCACGCTGCCGTGTGGACGTACCATTAGAGAAGGGGCTAAGGTTGTAGCAGCAGCAGCCATGTGAACGATGGTATGCACAGTTAAGTGTATGTTGTGCGTAAAATATGAGCATGTATCTGCATGCTTGCATACAAACAAGCAACACACTTAGACGCGTAAACGGGCAGTAAAACCCAGAGCTAAGGCCAGATAATGAGTTCCTCTGAGCTAATGGATGTGTAGCAGGAAAGGGTGCACGCGGAGTGAGTTAAGTGTGACTGCAAGTTCACTCTCCTTTGCACATTGGATTGCAAGATCTTGCTGAAGACTGCAAATCTGGGGTTTAATACTCATTCATTATTCATTTTTTTGTATTTGCACTGTTGTGTGTTAGTGTACACATCTGGAAAGCGTGTCGTGCATCTGAGGGTCACCTTCCTCCACCCTCATTTGTCCGTGACGGTGTGAAGAACTGCTGACTCGTGGGTTAGACATGACAGGCTAATCCATACTCCCAGCATGCACTCGGACCTGAGGAGGAGGGTGTATCTGTTCTACAGAACGATGAAACACTTGAAATCGCATTTAAAGCGTTTCATCTTTAAAGGGAAAAGTTGTTTACTAAATTACTTAGTACTATTAGAATACAAAGATAAAGTATATCAAGTCCATCACTTTTGGGTGGTTGATATATTTGAAAAGAAATATATGTATGACAACATAAATGACAAAAAATAAACTTTTGGTGATTTCTTATACAACATACAGTATGTGTCTTTTTGGCATAGCTAGACGCAAAAAACGTGGTAAAAATGTATTGATAGGATATAAAAAGATACCCTTAACACCTAGTGTACATATACAGTGGGGCAAAAAGTATTTAGTCAGCCACCAATTGTGAAAGTTCTCCCACTTAAAAAGATGAGAGAGGCCTGTAATTTTCATCCTAGGTACACTTCAACTATGAGAGACAGAATGGGGGGAAAGAATCCAGGAAATCACATTGTAGGATTTTTAATGAATTAATTGGTAAATTCCTGGGTAAAATAAGTATTTGGTCACCTACAAACAAACAAGATTTCTGGCTCTCACAGACCTGTAATTTCTTCTTTAAGAGCCTCCTCTGTCCTCCACTTGTTAACTGTATTAATGGCACCTGTTTGAACTCGTTATCAGTATAAAAGACACCTGTCCACAACCTCAAACAGTCACACTCCAAACTCCACTATGGCCAAGACCAAAGAGCTGTCAAAGGACACCAGAAACACAATGGTAGACCTGCACCAGGCTGGGAAGACTGCATCTGCAATAGGTAAGCAGCTTGGTGTGAAGAAATCAACTGTGGGAGCAATTATTAGAAAATGGAAGACAGACAAGACCACTGATAATCTCCCTCGATCTGGGGCTCCACGCAAGATCTCACCCCGTGGGGTCAAAATGATCACAAGAACGGTGAGCAAGGATCCCAGAACCACACGGGGGGACCTAGTCAATGACCTGCAGAGAGCTGGGACCAAAGTAACAAAGGCTACCATCAGTAACACACTACGCCGCCAGGGACTCAAATCCTGCAGTGCCAGACGTGTCCCCCTGCTTAAGCCAGTACATGTCCAGGCCCGTCTGAAGTTTGCTAGAGAGCATTTAGATGATCCAGAAGAGGATTGGGAGAATGTCATATGGTCAGATGAAACCAAAATAGAACCTTTTGGTAAAAACTCAACTAGACGTGTTTGGAGGAGAAAGAATGCTGAGTTGGGGCTGGGTCGACTGTGGCTGCGAGGGAGTGCGGTCGTCTTTCAACCAGAAGGTTGTGGGTTCGATCCCAGCCCATGCAGTCAACATATCCTTGGGCAAGATACTTAACCCTGAGTTGCTCCCGATGGCATGGCCAACGGTGTGTGAATGTGTATGCATGTTAGTTCCTAGAGTAACATACACTGCTCTGTGTGAATGGGTGAACGACATGCAGTATGTAAAAGCGCTTTGAGGAGTCTTAAAGACTGGATAAAGCGCTATATAAGTACAGAGAAAGAAAGAAAAGAAAGAGTTGCATCCAAAGAACACCATACCTACTGTGAAACATGGGGGTGGAAACATCATGCTTTGGGGCTGTTTCTCTGCAAAGGGACCAGGACGACTGATCCGTGTAAAGGAAAGAATGAATGGGGCCATGTATCGTGAGATTTTGAGTGACAACCTCCTTCCATCAGCAAGGGCATTGAAGATGAAATGTGGCTGGGTCTTTCAGCATGACAATGATCTCAAACACACCGCCCGGGCAACGAAGGAGTGGCTTCGTAAGAAGCATTTCAAGGTCCTGGAGTGGCCTAGCCAGTCTCCAGATCTCAACCCCATAGAAAATCTTTGGAGGGAGTTGAAAGTCCGTGTTGCCCAGCGACAGCCCCAAAACATCACTGCTCTAGAGGAGATCTGCATGGAGGAATGGGCCAAAATACCAGCAACAGTGTGTGAAAACCTTGTGAAGACTTACAGAAAACGTTTGACCTCTGTCATTGCCAACAAAGGGTATATAACAAAGTATTGAGATGAACTTTTGTTATTGACCAAATACTTATTTTCCACCATAATTTGCAAATAAATGATTTAAAAATCAATGTGATTTTCTGGATTATTTCCCCCCATTCTGTCTCTCATAGTTGAAGTATACCTAGGATGAAAATTACAGGCCTCTCTCATCTTTTTAAGTGGGAGAACTTGCACAATTGGTGGCTGACTAAATACTTTTTTGCCCCACTGTATACTAGATTGAGATTTGAACACTAGCAGCAAAGGCCTCTCGACAATTAACGTCAGGCAGGGTCAGATTAATCATGCAGTGATGCTACAGTTCGGACAAAGTGGCGTTACTCAAACAGAAATCTCTGAGGCTGTATGTGCCATGCTTAGGAGACCTATGAAATAACACCGACAAATAACCTAATCAATTTGCTGTATTATAAAATCATAAAGCAGAAAAAAGGCGTCTGACTGGGCTTACACCCACAGAGAGATGAGGACAGAGAAGTGAACGAGGCACAGTGAGGCGTCGTCTAGACTGAATGCTTATCGGATGAATTATCCCTCAAGAATTCAAGTGAAGGAAAAGAATAATCCTGTTAGACACCCTAAAAACCATTCCGGTGAGAGCACCATTTTTATTTTTTATACAGGGTTCATATCTAATCATCAGCCTGTGTTTAACACTCCCACACACATGCAGGGAGGCATATTTATCCTCGTGAAGTAGTTAAAGAAATGAGATTTGTCACGTTAGGAACACAGTTTTCTGCTGTTTCCAGAGCTCTTCCTCTCTTTCTCGCCTTGATTTATTTCTTGTCTTGAGATCATCTGTATTCTTCAGGTCCCCTCCCCCTCTGTAAGAATGGTGGATTTTCTGTCTTCCCTCCCCCCCTCATGTGTGTATGCCCTAGCAGCAATAATGGATCCTTTCAAGCTCATCACTATTACTGTTAACACAGATGCCTCGCCTCCCTCCTCCTCCTCCTCCTCCTCCTCCTCCTCCTCCTCCTCCTCCTCTGCTCTCACTTCTTTCTTTCAGAGTGACAGATGAATGACTTCTTCTTCATCATTGTCCCCCTTTCCTCTCGTATTATACCTTCTTTTTTCTGAGTGAGAAAGCTCATTCATGCGACTTTTTAGCCTCACAATCAAACATGGTCTGAACATGATACTACTATATTAAGCCCTGCACTTAGCAACAAGCTGCCGAGATGAGCAACAGGGGGTTTAGGGACCGCAACGGGAAAAAGTTAAGGTTTTTATTTTGTGTCTTATTCAGTCCGTGACTCCAATCAATCTTGTGGTGGCATGGAGGACTAAAAGGCTTCTCCCTTCTCACTTCTAGCTGGAGTACTAGAACAGATGGAGGTAGTAGGAGGAAAGATATATAAGAGAGATTGGCTTTATCCAAATATATGAACTTTTCCAAAACCTTACAGTACATTTGCAACACTAGGTAAGGATGGAGTATTTGTTCTCCATCTCAATATTCTATTTCATTTCTAACGAAGTGGTTATGTTGTAACTTAAAGTGGACCTATCATGCTATATTTGAATAATATATATAGTAGGGCCATACCTATATAAATACCAAACAGATCATGCATTTTAGCCATGCCTCATTTTGCTCTATTTGCTCTTTTTTAGACCTGTTTTAGCAAGGGCTGATTTTGTGAGAAGTCTTCTTCGCTGCTTTTGTGGCAGACTACAGCGCCACCTACAGGCCTGGCATATATACTACAGCGTCTCCAGTGCTTTCGAGCGGCAATGGCCGTGGCTGTCTCTTCCTGATAGGTGGAGAGTTGCCCATATAGGCGGAGCTCCTCGTTCCTGACGTTAGAGATATTTCAAATCTGTATCAGATCCGTTTTTAGAGATTTGGGTATGGAGGAAAAGAGAGACGGTTATGTTTTCTGACACTTGGTGAGTTCCCTGACACACCGGGGACACATATTCATGTATAAAAGATGTACACAAGTGTATTTTGCCTGATAGGTCACCTTTAAGTTATGTAGGTTACTAAGTTAATCCTTGACTTTTTTTTCTCGTTGCATAAGGGACATGAAAGTCCCTAGTTTGACCCTCCTCCCTAAGAACATTAGTTTACCTCAAAATGTAATTTACAATGCACTTTTGTCGTATGGGAACATTAGATTTTAGAAGACAGGGTTAGCATGAGTTGTCCTCTAGATCTTGGGTGCGTTTGAGGAGAGTTTGGCAGGTTTTCATAAAAAAGGATGAATGGAGACATTATTGTCTGTTTCTTGGGGGGAATTGGGGAATTGGAGTCGTCAAGTAGTTAAACATTGAAGAGAATACTCTGGAGGAACAATTTAGTCCTGATAACCACTCTCTATCTGTTTGACTCTGTATAGCTGCGCTGGCAGTTGGTCATAAACTGTATTATAAGTCAAAAAGTTATTAGAATTCATCCTGAGGGGAGTTTGCATAACGTGGTAATCCAAACATTAGATAAGACATTTTACTCCAAAAATTACAACATACTGGTGTGGCTAGAAGAAATGTTAAGGGATCACTAAAGTCCTAATAGGACCATGAATGCAATCCATCCTATAATTGTTGAGATATTTCAGTCAGGTCATCACCAGAGCTGTGCCAATAGCATGACACAGAGGATTACACACATCTCCATTGAGGCCTTGCTCAAGAGGAGCTTTACAATAGTTGTTGAGGGAACAAGTCAGTCTTGGGATTCCAAATGGGGGCAACAGTATGCTTCAAAGCACCCCTTATATTTGGATCAGGAATGAAACTTCAGTTGCAGATCTGCATACCTGATGGTGTCACATATACTGCCTTTTGGAGCACAACATTATGCTTCCTCTAACTTCCTCTCCCTGCCTTATGATCTTTGCATTTCTCCCAGTCTGTCTCTATCTTCCTATCTCCAGGAAGTGCGGTTCACGGCAGGAATAATGAAAGCTTGCTAAATCCATGCAGCTTAATAGCAGTGTCAGATTCAGCAGATGTGATGCTCCTTGAGCGGTGAAGTCAGAGGTCAATATACCCTGTTCAGCTTTCAAAAGAAAAGCAGAGTCAGAGGGGAGGGGCAAAGGGAGATGTAATTATTTTGCTGTGTAGTTTATTGTCCCATGTGCTCCAAGTGTTTCTGAGACATGGTGTTAAGTAATACTTGGTCTGATAAACAGAGGGGTGGTTTGCATACTGTCCTGATTCCTGGCACAGGCTCAGGTCAGACAGATGGTCAGGAGGGCTTTATGCAAGCGTATCCCCCCACACACGGTCATAATGATACAGGCAAAGTGCCACAGGAGTTGACTCTGCAGCATTAGTAACTGCCAATGATGAAACATCATTCGATAGTGTTAGTGAAGGCCGGAAGACACTTAACCCACTTACATCTTTGTAAAACTGAGTCGTTCAGACAATCTCTTAAAAAGTCATCCATCAAAGCTCCACATTTTGAACTACAAACAAACACTTTGTCGGCCCCCAAAGGGCAACAAGACAGGTGAGATTGATCGCCTAAGTGTAGGATTCACGGGAAGGGGGATTTTATTCCGAGGAAAAAACGTGGATTAAAGTGTGATGTCATGTGCATTTTAATTAAGTCGTTTTTAAAAAAATAACCACTTTAATCCGAGAGAATATTCATATTTTTTTCAAATGTTTGTGGGAATATTATCCACCTTCATTCTTTTCTTATTCTTATTCTTTTTACCTACGGTGGCCTCGTATGCCATCATTGGTGTCCTTCTAACAAAGAGTGACATGGTGATGTATAACATATTAACTGGGGTAAAAGTATGCTTCCAGGTGTGTTTTCTTCGGTTATTCAGGATGTTTTAGTAATTCGCTGAGCTTTGAATCTTCCTGCATGTAATTCAAAATCCCAGTTTCCCTGAGAGATTAGTGAAACACAGGCAGACACTCTCATTGATGCCATGCCCCTGTCTAGCTTTCAGGGTTGGGAGTACGTGGGTTTTCCTGTTAACGCAGCGACCAACATACGACAGTTGTTTGATTCAGTAACAGAGGCCCCTTGGATCTAAACACAGGCCTGCAGGGGCATCAAATCCCCTCTAACACACGGGACTCCAGCAGCAAAGCATGATGTTAATGTCACCGCCTGTTGGAGTGTGTGTGTTCTTTCCATGGTGTGTGAAAGTGGGAGATTCAGCGGAATAAAAGGAGAGAGGAAATGATGGGGAAAGGCAAGGAAAGAAGGACAGAGTGAGAATATTAGGACAGACGGACACATGTTTGTACTATTGAAAGGTCAAGCCAGCTACTTTAACTACGACAAACAGATACAAAACCTCTGCCAACACATGCCGTATAAACTGCTGACATTCATGAAGACGCGGTTGATCATGGTTACATAATAAAAAAGGATGTTTAAAGAGTCATTGTCCTTGAAAGATTATGCTAGGTGAAGGAAATTAGGCAACAAAGGGATTTCTACTTTGAAGCAAAACATAAAATCTGCAGCAAAGAAAAATCAAGGTCGAGTACAAAAGAAGTTCTGTAGCTCACTTTGCATAGCTTTGTCCTACTGTTACTGAACATGCCATTTAAACACAACAAATCATACATAATTCACAAGCGTTATCACTCTGCGTCAAAGTGAACAGCTTATAAATTGCAGCACAAATGTGAATCGATGTTAAATAGGGTTTATATAACGAAGCACTTAGAGGTATTCTGGTGGAGGAGCATTGTCTGCTGACATTTTTTATGCATTGTTCTAACTTTTGTTTGTCTGTCAATAAGTGTGTTAGTCTTTTTATTTGTGTGACACCGATGTCTGTTTAAGTGTCTGATATATTTGGTTCACACACACGCGCACACACACACACACAATGAGCTTCTGTAAAAATGTTTTTGTCTGAGAGTCCTAAGTGACCGTTCTGTTGCGCATTTTAATCAGCAGCGTCTCATCGAGTGGCGAATGCCATTTAGCTGCGGTCAGGCTCTCTGTCCCTGCCCTACGCATTCATCTTCGCCCTGCATCCCTTCTTCTATTCTCCCTCCTCTCAGAGCATTTAAGCCATTAGGACATGATGCAACATGCTGCTAATGCAGACACAGGAGGACGTTCATTTTGATTTCCTCAAACTTTCTTTCAACCACTGTTTTCCTTCCAATTATTCCTTTAATTTGTCCACCATGAAGCTTGCTTTGTGTGCGATTGGTGTTCCATTTCTCTCTGATAAGTAGCAGTAATCAAGTTCTATTCAAGAAAGTATTTGGATTCAACAACTCTGTCAGAGATTTAAAATATGGTCTTACATTTCAAAGTATATTGGATCTGCAGAAAGTGAAGCTCTCTGCCATTAAATACCTCTACATCAAACATATTTTTAATTGGTTGAAGTTCAGCCATGAGTTCTTGCCTCATTCCCACAACATGGTTCGGCTCAAATTATGTACTTTTGGTAAGAGGTCTTTTTTTCAAACCTTCATCGTACCGAAGGAACTGATCACTTTCCAGTAATAATAATAATAAAAAATAATAATAATCGTTTTATTTCGATTACGATGTTTTCGTAATCGTTGAAAGCCATAATCGTAATTGCGATTAAAATACGATTAATTGAGCAGCCCTAGTTTCCAGGTATAGACATCTATTGCTAATAGAAACCAATTATTAGAATCTTCCGTGCTAATTGAGTAGAGCTCAAGTGGAAATGCAACATCACTCTGCAGTATTTCCCCAAATGTAGATTTATGACTTTAAGCGTTTGTTAACGTAATTTAATCATACTTATGGTGTCTTGTTTCTGTCAGGTTCCTGTTTCTGGGTGGCAATGCTTGACGGACGTGTGGTTGGGATCGTGGCAGCGCAAGGCCGCGAGGACGACAACTCGGTGGAGCTGCGGCGCATGTCGGTGGACTCTCGTTACCGCGGCAAAGGCATCGCAAAGGTACTGGGTCGGCGCGTTCTGGAGTTCGCCGTGCGCAACAACTACGCCGCTGTGGTCCTCGGCACGACGGCTGTAAAGTTGGCCGCCCACAAGCTGTACGAGTCGCTGGGCTTCCGCCGAATGGACCAGAGCAAGGACTACCGGCTGCCCGGGATGAGGCGCACGCCGCTGGAGAGGCTCTTCTTCCAGATCCGCCACAGCCGCTACCGCCTGCAGCTCCGTGAGGAGTGAGAGGTGACAGAGAGAGGGAGGGAGAGATGGAGAGGGGGAGATGGAGAAGACAGGGACAGAGAGAGCGACGACCCTCCACCCGAGAGCCCAGACAGCTTCCTCTCCTCTGACAGCTTTTATTTATTTTGTGTCATTAGAGATAACGCCGAGTACAACTTAACACTATTTCATCTTTAAAGTCACTAATGTTTTCATTCCTATTATGCTTTTTTTTTTTGCTATTGTTTTTGTTTTATACTTTTACATTTTAAATAAGAGTTTGTTTTTTCCCTCTATTTTATTAAGATATTTTTTTGTACCTTTGCCCCTCTCCTTTACACTGTGGGAGAAAAGGCTTTTTATAGAAGACGTCTTAACTGGCACCCTCCCCTGCCCCTTTGGTTTAAAGATGATCAATGCTCCCCTTCATTATACTCCACGATGCCCTCTCTACCCCTCCCCTATACCTCAAGCCTTCCCTCCCCTCCCACACTCTCTCTACAGCAAAATCCAACAGATGGGTTTGGCACAGGAAAGTGCAGTGAGACATTTGTGTCATTGGGGGTAGACGAAGCAATGGATTTGGTTGGGAGGGGCAGATATGGCTTCCTCGAGAGCAAAACAAACACACCAAAAAGTGTTGGGGAGCTTGTGGATCGCACTCTTTCCAAAAGCTCTTCAATGTTACATTGTGTGCTCTGTGGATATAAAGCAAGTCATTTGGCTTGCAGCCAGCCGCTCAAGACGCCATATTGAAGCACAGCAAGTGTGTTACTGACCCCCACAGTGAGAGAGAAGGATGGCAGGATGGTTACCGGAACATGCACCCAACGCAGTGCATCTTCCCCACACACTCCTCCTCTTCCTCACTGTTTTAATTAGATCCCTCCCTTCTTTGTTTTAATAATCCCTGCGTTTCTCACTGGAGCTGTGGAGAGGCTCTCTGATTGGTCGAGGTGAAAGGAGGTGTGGAACAGATCCCATGATACAGTATATCTGCATGTCAGAGCTTGTGTGTGTGTGTGTGTGTGTGTGTATGTAAGTGTGAGAGTGTGTGACTGTGTGTGTGTGTGTATGTAAGTGTGAGAGTGTGTGACTGTGTGTGTGTGTGTGTGTGTGTGTATGTAAGTGTGAGAGTGTGTGACTGTGTGTGTGTTTGATGAGGCTATGGTCAGACATAACGCCATGCCTAAACAGCGTATATGAATTAACCTATTTTTTTCGCGTGAACAGACACGCACCTTTCTTGCTATGAGTCAAGTATTATCAAAGTAACTACTTTCTATGTGTATTTATAAACTGTTCACTTATAGAAGAAAGATACATTCTAACATTTTGAATATGTTTAGTATCTGACTAATCATTAGTAATTTTCTAACACATATTACCACATTGTAATATGCTAATTTTACCGTCAAAACTACGACTATTACAGAGTAGCTGCGCACTACGCTCCACAGATTAATCCAGGTTTTTAGGGAACAACTTGGGTAACACATGACTACTAGCAATACTTGCAAACCTGTAACTGAGCACAAACAGCAAATAACTATCTAATGTATTAGCATCCCCACTTCCTCATGTATTTATATCGTGGAGACTCATGTAGCGAACAAAACGTCCCCCATAACACCTCTCTCCATCTCCTTCCTCTAAGCATAATAACCAGCAGTAGATTCAGCCATCCACGACTCTGAGCCTAAGTTACGTCGTCATACCATTTGTAAAAAGTAAAACAAAGCAAAAATGAAAAAAAAATCAAATAAGTTGAAAAAAGGAAAGAAAAAATTGAATACAAATGTAATCGTCATGAATCCCTCCTCGCCTTGCCACCCCTCCCCCCTAAACTCCCCGACCTCCCATATATGGATCTGTCTGCAACCCTGGGCTAGACCCTAAACCTTCCATCTGAACCCTCCTCTGACCTTTGACCCTAGCTTGCCCCAGGCCACGCCCATTTCCTGCCCATCTCTGCATGCGCCACAGAGCCTTGCTGCACTGCTTTTATTACTCCATTTGAAGCTTGTTGGACAAAACCTTAGACCCCGCCCCTTACTCTGATGTCATCCAGGAAGTGTGCCGATCAGGCTGGTGCCAGGTTGCAATGCTTGTACTGTATGGGTGGGATGCAGAGATCAAATGTGTGTGTGTGTGTGTTCAGATACACTCACCGACTGCAGCACCGTCTGGATGACATCACGCCTGCCAGCCAACCAACTGTAGAATGCAAAAGCAATGCAAGTGTGGCATGCCTCTGTACCTGGTGTGTGTACGGTGCCTGCCCTGGAAGAGTGTAGAGAAACATTTATAAACAATATATAAATATATATATAAAAAGAAAATAAGCTTCTTTTTTAAAATGAACATATAAAGAAATGTGTTTTTCTTTGTCTGTTTGAAAAAAAGAACAATTGTATCATTTGCATGAAATGTGTCTTTGAATGCAAAAATAACTTTTAGAGGAGAAACTCCTAGCACATGGCCTACAGTGGAACCATAGACTTGTCATTTTGTTTTTGTTTTAGAGTATTTTATTTCATTTGGGTCTATGGGAGGGAAATGAATACTAGCCATGAGCCAGTGCACATAAATCTGTAGGAGCGTAACGTCTAACTTAGAATGCTGCTCGATATTCAGATGTAATCGTCACTGGCTGGAGGACTAAAACGTGAGTTTCCTATCTTTATCTCAGTGGGAAAGAGGGGCATAAGACTGAAGAGCAACCAGCTTGTGGTAAGGGTCGTCAATGTGCATTACAGATGATGAAAGAAGAGTGTTTCCATGCAGTACATAGTGCAACATCCTTTCATCCACTAAGTCCTTTGCCAAGTTTATCATATGCAGATTAAAGGAACCCGCAGCAGGATACCGTTAGAACTTGCAGTGAGGGTGACATGTTGAGACTTTGCTGCAGGTGGAAGCTGTTCCCTGTCAAACGTGTCCTCAAACGCCACATTGAACCTTGACCTGTGTCAGCAAAATGAATACCTTATGTCGCATCTAACTTCGGAAGAAACTTTCCATAATATTGTCTTTCTACAAAAAGGCATTATTCCACAAACGGACAGAAGTTGACCTTGAAGATGATTTCAGGTCCCATGGCACTAAGTCTTATTCCCCTTCGTTTCCTTTATTTAAAGCCATGTGTTGAAGCCACTTCTAGAGGAGTTTTAGCGACTGACAAGCTTTCTCTTTCAACCTTAGATTTCTCTAGGAAATTCTACAAAGTTAAACACAAGGCACAAACGCACTGAAAGCATCAAACGGTACTATTTTCAAAAATACGTCAGATCTTTTTAACACGTGGAGGAGGCCTCACACCACCTTGATACATCTGCTTTGAACTTGGTTGTTGCTGGAGTGATGAAAGAGGATATTTTGTGACAAAATAGGAGCAACAGCTAGCACTGGCCTTCAGAAGTACTTACAAACGTCTTAATGAGGCAGGAAGCAGAGGCACACTTGACTTTTTCCAGCTTGTTTTAAGATAATTAGAATACAGAGCAGACATTGAACCATTTGAGCAAAGCTGATCTCTCAGTTCTGAAATATAGGCGCCAGTGGGGCTGGGGATTTGGATTGCTGTTAGTTATCGCTGTGTTAAGGTTGTTACTGTACGACCTGGGTTAGGTATAAAGGATGAGAGGGGAAATAATCTGTGGTTTCGATCATGTGGAAGAATGAAGTCTGTCAATTCTGAGCCATTTCTGCTGCTGCCAATCTCAGTTCTTTGCCTGATGACATTTAAAATACTCCATGTATCTTTTGGGGAAGTGGTTATCCATACTGGTACATATACTGAACAAAAGTAATATCATCTAAATGGCCTTTGCCAAGGCTTTATGCACTGGAATCAAAACGCTGGAGTTCAAATACCTTGTTGACTGCATGGCTCGTAAAGGGGAGATTTGAATTGTAAAGATGAAGTGCACTGACTATAATGCAGTTATTTCTAGCAATGTCTGTTTTCTACTTCATGTGAAGTCTCACCTCCCATTTAAAACCGCTACTTAACATTATCATTTAGTAATTAAACTGTATGCAACTTCTACAGGAGTATATGTTTAGTTACAAACCATTCCTCTGCTGATGTACAATTTCTCTGTTTGTTTGAAAGCAAGTGTCCTATGGAGGTTTGAGAAAGTATGCTGGAGTAGGCTTTTTAGTTTCGAGTGCTTTAGAATCCAAAAAACGATGCTCTGTTTCTGACCGCACGAGCTGAAGGCTACTGAAGCCAAAGCTCAGTCACATTCAAATCTGGCCGTATAAATATCAGTATGCCACGATCAACATCCCGTTTACCAACAGCTGAAGGAGCATAGTCAAAAATGCACAAATGTACAGATTTGTTTCGTGTGTTGTGTTACTCAGATGATGTGTGTCAATGCTCGACAGCCTTGGGGGGAGGGGGGGGGGGGGGGGGGGGGGGGGGGGGGCGACACTCACAGGCTTGATTGTAAACTGCCAACATTTAAGGTCTTGTTTTTCCTGGTTGCTTTTTTACATTTTGAATGACGGGGGTGGGAAAAAGGTGAAAAGCAGCTTTCATTAAGTGACTAAACCACTGCATTAGATGTTAGACATGTTTGTGTGACTGTAAATAGCCTATTGTTGTTAATGTATTATTTACTGCAACCTGTCATCTTTGCTGGTTTTTCAACCGATCGCGATGGAGTTCATGTTTTTGTCTCGGAAGATGGCAGTCGCCTGGAATGTTCCACCTAACGAGGAGGGCGAGGGAGGAATGTGCCACATTGGCAGTCAAACGGGGGGTTGTGTGTGTGTGTGGGGGGGTGGCAGCTCCACAATATGGACTCCCTCTCTCTTTCTCTACCTCTGGTGAGGACTCTGCTCCACTGTGGCAAATACAGAAGGACTCACTCTGGACTGAGGCCACAGGTGCCAAGAACACATAAGCACTTGTAGCACAACTGTGTCTTGTTTTGCTATTACAGTACAGATAGTTTTGATTTTTTTCTACATTTCCTATGATGAATATGGATAAAGTTTCTCTTTCTCCTGGATTGTATGTATCCTAAGCATATGTACAAGACATGACACCATAATGTTTCATTCATACCACGACCCACGGCTTATTTTTGAGGTGGATATTTGCCAAAGGTGACAGTAATTGCTGCATTTTTATTTATTTTGTGGCTTTTCTTTTCAACACCATCCTGTATTACTTGGTATTATTTGGGGGGAAATCCTGCCCACGTGCCATCTAATCAAGCAATAAATACAAACAGAAAACCACAGAGTAATGGCATACTATCAAGAATGATTTTGTTAAAAACATGAAATGCTGCATTGCTGTTATATCCCTACACTGTACCAATTAGTGGCATCACCACGCATCACATTGAAGCCTGAATGGGGGGGTTTGAGTGTCAAATGTTCCTGTTTTTTGTATTTTTCTTTACAAAGACGTGTCAAAGATGTGTTTTTTTTAAACTGGAGGTTGCAGTACACGGGTGTACCTTTGCATATTTGTAAAGATGTCAATAGGAAAATGACCAGAGGGGGGACAATGGATGCTGAAAGGTGAGCAGTTCAAGCAGGGAAAAGATGGCGTGGCCACACTCTGAAAGACAGTCCGCTGCGGGTCTCTTAACTGAGCTTTTGATTTAACCACAAAGACTTCCGGTTAACATGCACCGCCACTCAGTCAGTACAAACTGAATCAATCAAAACTCTCAAGTCTGTAAAGTATATTTTACTGTAAATAGCATCCGGTGGTCCTTTTTACTCCTTTTGTAACAGAAACTGTGGATTTAAAATATTGAAAGTATATATTTTAAAAGATATTTACAGCACTTATAAAGAGATTCTCAAGTAGTGCAGGTGTTCATCTGTATTAACAATCCCGTACTCATTGTTAGCGTCTGCTCTCGCCTGCCTGCTTGAACTCTCACTTGAAGCGTTGCTCTGTTAGCTTTCAGCGCCATGGCCGTGAATATGAGCAGCTCTGGACTGAGCTATTAGTCAGAGCGAGCTGCTTTAATGCAAAGGGCTCTCTCTGCCCTGGAGCCGTGTCATGGCTGTTGTCTGTTGCCAGGAAACGGACCCGCACAAAGCACAGCAGGGGGTTGATATGCAGCCGCACTGATTGGGGGGAGGCAGGTCAATCAGTCGTCCATGATAGAGGGATTGATAGATAGATGGGGTTAGGAAAGGGTGGGGGTTAAATTGTGAAACTTTGATAACCTGGAGCTAGGAGAAAAGTGGCTACCGTGAAGAATTTGAGGCCCTTAGGTTTGTAAAATATAGCGGTAAGAAAATAGTGCCAGGGGCCCAATGGGTTATATGAAAGAGACAATTTAAAGGCGAGACAATATTCTCGTGTACAGTAATCAGGTCAAGCAGGGGGAAGATTTAGAGGTTACCGTGGAGACAGCTGATTTTACCGGTCCGCTCAGTGAGGCTGCGTCTGATTTGAATCGGGGGTCTGTTAGCTTTCCGGTCCCCTTTCTGCCATTCCTTTGAAAGAATGCTGTATTACCGGGATTATTATTATTGTTGTTGTGATTATGAATTAACCCTTTCTTTTATACTGACAAACACCTGGAACACTGTATAGATGGGATTTCCTGCATTATGACGACGATTGAAACATGGATGTACATATATTGTATCAATTAAAAAATGATGATTCATTAAGCTTTTATATGTTGCAACGGTTAACTGATTCTTTCTTCCTAAGGTGGCACAGGAGGGCGATGATTATGTATAGGTTTTATAAGGTAATCATTGGATTTAAAGTGATTTAAGTGCTGCAGGGTCTACTTACACGTCTCACCGTCGCCATGGCAGCTAGGGGGAAGCTCATGCTGTTGCCCTTGACAACTGGAGTCTTCAGAGGGACCCTTGGGCCTCGGCTGCAGGTCATCACTCAGCCAGATGATCATAATCATAAGCTCATTGCATCCTTTAAAAGATACAAGAATACAGTAACATTAGGAAAGAGAATGGAGGTCATAACACAATGGGTTTCAGTCATGCATTTATTTTCTATTATTAGATAGAGGATGACATGTTTGAAGTATTCTTCTTATTGCAATACCCTTTTAAACACTGAAATAAACACAAATGTAAGTACAGATGGTGAAAAAGTGATGTGCTAGTACCCTTTATAGACAATAGTAGTTATTTTACTTGAATGAAAATAGCATTTAAGATTGTAAAAATACTTATAAGTAAAAAGAGTGAAAGATGAAAGATGGGATGTTAGCCTTTGCAGAACATGCACATGCACTCAAACCCATACTATAACACACTATAGGAAAGGGAACACCCCAAGGAGCATAATAGGGCCCCTTTAACCTACACTGAAAAGAAAGTGACATTTACTTTAGGTAACAATATTCCACGCAGAAATTCTAAGTAAATGTAACAACCTGTATTTCAAGTAGCATCTACTTACAGTTAGGAAGTGTTTGTTACTAACGGGAATCAAGTAAGCTTTATTGTCAAATTTCAGTTTTTGTAAGTACATTTCACTTTCTATTGCATAGTAGATTTTACTTAAAGGTCCCATGTCATGGCCATTTCTACTGATCATAATTCCATTGTTGAGGTATACTAACATAGATTCATATTGTTCAATTTTCCAAACTCACATTGGTTTCTCAAACAGCATCTCTGTATAGTATGTGTATTCACTCTCTGTCCTAAACGGTTTGTTGGAGCTCCTGCCCCGCTCCCCTGTGAGCCCAGTGTGATTGGTCGGGACGCTGGAAGGCTCGCTGCTCAGTGAGCTGGCTTACTGGTGTGGTTTCCGGGTCGGCGATACAGCGGGAAACTCATCCTGAGCACACACAAACACTCACAGCCAAAGTAAAAACAATAAGTGTGGCTTGATATTGAGTAAGAAAGAGGTTTATAACGCTGTGAGAATGGGTCTGCAGAGAGCATTTCTCCGCCATCCCAACTCGTCTATTACCAACCAGGGGACTCCCTGTTAGTTGAACATTTACGCTAAAGGTCCCCACCCCTCCTGGTGTGTGAGGAGCTCCGCGGATTGATCCATTTTGGTTCCGGGAACCGCATGACGTCACACTTTGTTGATTTATAATAAGCTTTATTTGAAAAGCACTTTCCAGCTGCTTTAACACGGCACATATGTTATATTTTGTTTTAATAATCGCATAGTATATTCAAAAAAGTAGAGGAGTAAAAACTGCAACAGTTCTAATAGCATCTGAATTGTAGGAAATAGTCCAAAATTATTCTTTTTTTGTTTCAACTCCATATTTTCTTTGAGCACCACTTCCTCTAGAATTTGCACAAACAAGTCTCACTCAAGCCATCTAAAAGGGAGAGGGGGGGTGCACCCTTAACCCACAGAACAATGAGAGAGGGGCAGATTTCCATAACACTGTCTGCTTCTCTGGCTCTGTGCTGCTCATACTGACCCGGTGAGAAAAAGCTTCCTTCACATCGGCACACGGACAACACATTCCTGTCAGTGGCTTCCACAAAGTGCGGCTGAAAAATAAAAAGACCTGGAAGACTGTGAATACATGAGAACTGTGGGTGGATCCTTTGAAAACGTTGACGACTCTTTAAATTAATGAGGTGATAATTTAAATACGTAATAGGGTTGAGGCTTTGTTACACATGTCACAAGGTGCCTGAAACGGCCGTGACACATTTTGTAGTCCTAAAGGGTCTTAATTGGACGGATAAAAGGGGCCGAAAGAGCCTCTTAGGGGGCTGCCAAAGACAAGGAAACTCGGTCAGTGTGCCTGGAAGCTGGTGACATGAGGGCATTTGTGGAATGTGTGTATCTGTGTGTGAGCTAAAAATGAGATCATCTGTTTTGAATCAGCTGAATGCTACTTAACACAAAAAAAAGAAGCTTATTATTGGAGAAAGCGACCCTGATCTCAATGGGATTAAAACACGAGAATATCCGCTACATCACTTTCTATAAATTCATTTTTCACTCTTGGAATTCCTCTCTTTAATCATTTATTGCCAATAAAGGTTGAAAGGATTATTGAAAGGGGGATATTAATTAAACTCATTTGTAATTAAATTCAAGCTTATTATGCTGCTTTCATTGTGCTACGACTCGGCTATTAAGAGCATCAGCTCTAAAAATGCTTTCAAATGTAACATGCAAATGATTGTGAGGAATTCATTGAGCATTAGCGCCGAGTGTTTGTAAAAGAAACCTGCAAAAGGAAATTGGAGGAGAAAAATCACTGGGTTCCTGACTTCCTGTCAGAGTGAAGCAATGTTTATTCAACACTTAGAAAGCATTACAATAATAAATACAAGGACGTTTTCACAGTACAGAACACAGTACACTATCAAACATTATATTAATAACCATTGTATGAACTAATAAATATCAGGCACTCTCAAACGTAGGGATTCACCTTGGCAACAAGCGTCGGGCTGAATAAGAGAGTGTGAAAACAGGATGGAGGATGGAGGAGAGCAATCCAGTCTCCCTACCGTTGCCCCCGGATACGGATAGAGTGAAAGCAAGAACTGGGAGCAGGAAAGAGCTGCAGCTGCCTGGTTTCCATAGCGATGTGGATGCAGGACAAGCAAAGAAGATTAGGAGAGAGACATGGAGCAAGAAACTGGGGAGGCAAATGTAACAAGAGGGGAAGGGAGCAGTGCAAGAAAAGTATATATTTTTTGTTTAAGGGGGAGTGGTGATAGAAGCATTAAGGTAGTAAAAAAGGGGGTTGGGGGTCTCAAAGAGAAGCAGAGGGAAACATGATGAGCTCAGACATGGATCCCCACGACTTTCCACTGGAGACTGCCACCTTCAGGGGGACCTGGAAAACAAACACATACATTCTCTATATAAGACATGGGAAAGGTGCCAGTGTGTCGATGTACACGTGCAGATGTCGGTCACAGTGACCTACATTGATTTCGACTCACCTAATTATCCTTATGGAAGATCAGCCAATAATACAGAGGCACATTTTTAAATCACTAATGCAAATGAAAGCTATCATTTATAGAAAATCCTATAGAAATTGATTTAAATACAGATGAATTACCCTGTGGCTTCTTGCGTTGTCCACTGATGTTTTATTGTAAATGCAGTCAGGATTTTTCATGTAATCGGTAGGTTGAAGGGTGAGAATATTCCATGTTGTACTTAAGAAAGTTGTGTTTCAATCACCATACTTAAACATTGTCCTCGAAATAGGTACGTGGCCTAATTGCAGTCTTTTTTTGATGTGTCACACAGCAAAATAATTCAAAAGACACAATAAATGACACTATAATATCAGCGAATGATTGTAATGTCATGTTCCACTGTCTCACCTTAAGATGGACTCCTAGATGGTCGATGTGCTGCAGGGACTCCATGGTGCTCTTCACCAGACCTGCACACAAAACAACACGTAGACACATGTATAAATGACTTCAACAGTGACCATAGCTGTTGCATTGTGGGTAACGTAGGCACAGAAAGAAGATTTCATAAAAATGCTGCATCAATTGACTTTTAATAACGTGGTGGATCTCTCTTTAAACTGTTACATTGACGTATGTATCTACCAAGACAAGCTTGTATGTCCAAAACAAACCTATATTCCTCACTGTACACCAATCTGGCTTCATATGTGCAGTATATAACGGTAGGATACATTTGAAATGTTTGATAAAAGAAGTTATTTATTCACCTGCAAACTGTTCCACCTGGGATTCCTCCACTTCGTACAGAAGCTCATCGTGGAGCTGTGCTACCAGCCTACAGGTACAGACACAAAGTAAATCAACACAACAATTACTTCAACTATTACTAATAATGAGGCCTCTTCATCAACATACCACCGTGAGGGCTTCAAGTAAGTCCCGTAATTTGCACCCAGCCCATTTCATTCTTGGCTCCAAGTGTGTTTACTCTGGCTCAGTGTTTGGCGTGTAACAGCAGTCACTTGAGCAAACGCTACAAATTAAATTGGCTGGTAAAATAGTGGATGTTGTTTATGTGTTTTGGCGTGAGAGACCCAGTCAGTTGTTCTTCATTAAAATAGGACTTATCTAGAACAGTGACTACAGTGTGAATAGCCAGTGTTTACTTTGTTGCCGTAGTCAAGGCGACATGCTAGATATGACATGTTGGTGATGACTCGTAATGCAAGCGTCTTCAGCCAGCTTGTTAAGGTGTTAGTACCTGGCGGAGAGCGAGCTGGAGGAGGACACCAGGTTGAAGATTCGGATCATGGCCATCTTACAGAGATCAGCAGCAGAACCTGTAAAAAAACACATACAAAATATCAAACTCTTATCTGTGGTGAAGGGTTAGTCAGGCAGGTAAACATAATAGTGTTCAAACAGTGTTCAAACAAGCTGACACCTGTCAATCATCCTACCTTGGACCACAAAGTTGACAGCCTGCCTCTCAGCCTGCATCCGGATACCCCAATCCGGGGAGTTGATGTTAGCGAGGGTCCGCCGACGACCCATGATGGAGAGAACGTAACCTAATCAAAGACAAACGTTTAAAGTGTATTATTAATTCATAGTCATTATTCTGAGCACATTTAATCCAATTTAAATCAAGATTGAGAAACTCCATCCTTGAGGGCTGCTCCTCTCACACAGTGAAGCTTCAATTTGTGTTTATTATATTATTCACATTCAATGTAGCAGCTGCTTCTCCCTCATGATTCACTGTGAGGAGAAATCACCACTTAACTCTGAAGTAGTGAGCATACATGTAAATACAAATGAGAACATATCACGTAGGTCTGCTCGCCAACACATTTTAGAGATATCTTTCAAATCCACATGTTTCCTACCAGGCTCACAAAATAATTCATCCCACTAATTGTTCTTAATTCATGGATGTGTACTTACTTGATTTTCTTTTATCAATGTGTGCTTGCCTCTTTATTTATTATGCGAGTCTCTTGATTTTATTTGTGCTTATATCTACACCGCTTTGGGACCAATAAATGATGACGATCGAATTAAAGAATAACAGGTAACTGGAGAATAACCTCCAGTTACCTCCTCTACTCAATTGTCCCCTCGTGTTCGAGGGCTGTGTTGTGTATTAAACGAGAAACAAAGAGTGATTCAGTAAATATTCTTGGCTCCAAGTGTGTTTACTAAAAACCTGCTCGGGTAGATGCAAAGAGATTTAAAGAGAACTGATTCATGAAAAGTCATTTGTTGATGCAGCATTATAGGTGGTAACAACACACACACACACACACACACACACACACACACACACACACACACACACACACATTCCCCATACAGTCCCACAAACACACTTTGGAAAGCAACATTCCAAACATGCAAACATTATCAAATGTTGGTATGCAAAACACACACACACACATACACACACACACACACACACACACACACACACACACACACACACACACACACACACACACACACACACATACACACGCACACACACTCCCGCACTTACAAACACAGTGGACCAGTACATTCCACCAGCTGGACAATGGAGCGGGCTTTAGGGCTAAATCCCTCTAGTATCCCTTACTATGAGGAACGCCATGAAGCCTGAATGAGTCTCTTCCCAGAACACACACACATTCATACTCACAGACATAGATGCATAGGAAATGAGCGCACAACAGTTGTAGAAACAAACACAAAAACCCTCCCCTCACTGCGACCCATGACACGTGCGTGTGACCTTTTGTCCCCAGGAATGTGACCCCTGTCCTGGGGCCCGATGACAAGTGCACTTTGTGTCGTGTTGATCCTGCGGACAGGTATGTGACTCACAGAGGAATGTGTGTGCTTTTCAAACAGCAGTGGCTTTTTCTGTCAGTGACACTGTGGTGTAAAGGCTCAGTGCTTTTCAAGTTCAAACTGTGTGTGTAGAGATAGTGGAGTATAAGCTGTAGAAACTAGGATGGAGAGACAATCAATTGGGACATTTAAAAACTTTTGGTGGTGTTTTCCTAATTGTTTCAATCATCAAAACTAATCAAATAAAAACCTTTTTTAAACCAATCAGGATTAGGCAATATCTAAATCAAAATGGGATGACAGTTTGGCTTCCAGTTTCCAGATGTTTACATTTAAATATGTTTAAACACTTTGATATTGTACAGGTGGTTAACAATACACTGACATATCATCACCTTTTTAGGTTGAAACGGTGAATTTGTTGGTAAAAATGTGCTTATTTACATACAACATTGTATTATCTCTGCTTTGTTCTCCACCAACTCCTGGTTCTTAATTTCTAAATTCTATTATATAAAAGTAATTCTTAATTTGTATTAATCTTGAGATTTGAGAAATGTATTCTGTCATGTGGACTTTTATATGTTTTCCTAATGAACTGGAAAAAACCGCTCAGGAGCTATTCATGAAAATAAGGAATGATCAAATATCCTTAATAAAAATGGAATAAGAATAAATGTTTCTCTTCAGCGGTGTGTCTCGTGTTTGAGCTGTCCACATAGATCAGTGCTGCTGCTTGTAGAGACCATACTACTCCATGATAGAACTAAGCCTGCCAGCCCCGCCATGTGCCGTTGACATATCTACATGTTCATGAACAACTTGACAGGATGTGTGAGTGAGTGCACGTCAGTGCATTGCGTATCTATGCAGATCTAGGCTTCCCTGTGTCTGCTGTGGCCTTCAGAAGACTTTTTCATCTGTGTGATTCTCCGTTGTTTAAAAAAAAAAAGAATAAAAAAATCCTTCTTGCCGTGTCTTTTTTTACGGCATTCTTTACAAGTGAAGGTACTGCATTCATCCCAAGAGCTTTGATGAAATGTGCATGACGTTAAGAACTAGGGGACAGGCTTACCCAGAGGCTTCATCTCATTGCAATATCAAGGACAGCGAGTCTTGGTGATTCATAAAAGCAATGTCAGCTATGGCTATGAAGTTATTTATTGTAGTTTATATAATAAAAAACGGTCCTGTTTTTTTAGTCCTGTCCCATTTCCTTTTTGTGTTACATTTCTGTACTTCTTCTTGGGTTCCATCGTCTTATCTTCGCCCCCTGCTGTTACACCCACACTGATCCTGACCTCACCAGCTCTCGTTGTCCTTTCGGATACTTTTCTTGCAAATGACAGTAGCTGAGGCGGCACTGCTCGACCCGTCTCTTCTCAGTATGAAGAAAAGAGTTGCTGAATCAGATCTGTAATCTCAGAGAGGTGCAGAGCCCAGGCGAGTACTAATCCCTGCTCCCTGAGTCACTGCCAGGGGAAAGTGTATGCTTCCTCCCAGCCAACACAGGTTAAAGGGGACTACTTTATCGATCAGCTACTGTACATTTCTGCTGTGGCATGAGGGGGGGGAGTGAAAAGGAAGAGATATATGAAAACAGTAATTGGATGAGGGAGAGTAAAAGGCAGACAGACAGACTGAAGGACAGCAAGCAAAGGCAGATCAATCCTGTAGCCGTCTCCAAACGGGAGGATCACCATGGTGATGAGCTGAATCAGAGCCGACTGTGTTGCGCAACAAGGCTTCCATGGTGATCTGTGCGCAGCATTTTGGGAGAATAAGTCCATTAAGCAGGAGCAGACATAGGACAAAGAGTTGGTTGTCTCACCGGTGATAGGTTGCCGTGGGTGATAAAGTACATGTCTGTTTTTGGTGACGCTCCCGACTGAAAAACATCTAAATCTAGACGTTAACTACAAAACAAAGTTATATGGCAACACTTAGTGATGTCAATCGATTAAGAACAACCTGCGTTAAGACAATAATAATCTGCGGTGAATCATCAATTATCACAAGTTTGAAATACTAGTATTTAGTATTTCATTATGTGGGGGATATAAACTTGCCATTTCACTGTAATGAACAGTTAACGTCTGCACTTGAATTGCAGGAGGAGGTTGGGGTGAAACTTGGTAATGCGATTAATTTGCGTACATTTTTCAAGATTAATGGTGATTGTAATGGGTTGAGGTTGAAAGCCTTACTTATTATTCAAGATGAAATGACCTATCGTGTACCGAGTGCAATGAGGGTTAGAGTGCAGACTTTACACTATTTTCTGTGAGCGTGTTTGAGTCTCAGGTGTGCTGTGTTGGCAGTTCAGTCTGAATATAAATAGAGTGTCCCGTCTGAACCGTCAGCCTTGCCCCCCCAGCCCCCCCATCCACATCAAGTATTGACCCACGGCAGTTTGTCTCTTTCCTGCCAATGCAAGCACATCTTCCTCGCGCAAACTAATCCACAGAGAGCGTGTGTGTGTGTGTGTGTGTGTGTGTGTGTGTGTGTGTGTGTGTGTGTGTGTACTCATAAAAACATCAAACTACATGTGCAGGCCCTTACAGTGACACACGCACATTTTTTGTTATAATTCTGGTGTCATTCGCTTTACATTAACCCCTAATTTCCCTCGTGTTAACTGTGATTCTGACCATAATCTTTAATCCTATGAATACACAATTTGCTAATGAACTCTGGGAAGCAATTCTCATACAGTATGCGACACATTTTCTCCAATATCCTTCCCATTAGGAGCATTAACACTCAATATAACCTTTTTAAGAGTTAATTATTCTTATGGGAGACACAATGGGAATGTGATTGGACACAGACCTCGTTTGTGGCACAGCTGGATGGTCCTCTGGATGAAGGTCTGCACTTCTCTGTAGCTCTGCAGGAAACTGTCTTGGAATCGGCTGGCCTTCTCAGCGCTCACCCCGAGGATCCCAGACAGACGCTCACGACCTGCAAGGATCAACATATATATATATAAATATAAGTTAGTCAAGCTTATATTCACCTATGCGCAATAGCATTAGGTATTAAGACATTAATACCATACAGATAACATGAACAGTATGATTACGTTTTATTTTTAGCCTTGATGATTCATTTTGTACTTGATTATATCTTTTTATACATTCTTCATAAAGTTTTATTGTCACTAGAGTTACTACGGCTTGCTAAACAGTTGGCAATATCTGCTGTACGCTAAAGGCTAAAGGAATAGTGTTCATTTGGGATTAATTTGACAAAACCTTTGGAAGTGACTGCACCTGGCATATAACCCCTCATAACACAGCCATGTGTTGTCCTTATTCTTTATTGTTAACACTGGTTTAACACTTAAACATGAGATATTAGATGTTACTAAGTGAGCCTAAGAGGGGCTGGTAGGCCAATTTATTCCCCCCTATTTTGATTCTTTGTGGTAAGATAAGCTAGCTTGTTGCTCATGGTAGCTTTTTATTTTCTGTACAGACATGAGTGGGTATGTATCTTCACATCTAACTCTAAGGCAGTCCAGTATTATTTCCCAAAATGTCATTCCTTTGATATCATTACTCTGTGATGACCTGCATTGTGAGTGACCTTACTGCTGGAGACCTTGAGCTGACAACAAAGTCAGTCAAGTCAATGAATGGAGCAAACTCCAACTTTATCATGGCTGATTGGAAGAGTGTAAAACGAGATCAGACGACTGACTCGATCAAGGGGTGAAAGAAATAGAGAAAAAAAGTAGATCCAAAAGAAGGGTAGTAAAGGACAAGATAAAAGAGGGTGGGGGGAAAGGATCAGGGGAAGACTGCAAGAGATGTGTGTGTGTGTGTGTGTGTGTGTGTGTGTGTGTGTGTGTGTGTGTGTGTGTAAAGTCAAGATAAAGCCAAGAACAAAGAGCCTCAATGTGTGTGTGTGTGTGTGTGTGTGTGTGTGCGTGTGTGTTCTTTCCCAGGTAGTGTTGAAGCGTACTGACTGTAACAGGAATAATGGCCTCAAAGGTGAAGCACAGTTTGATGGTGCGAGAGCTAATGGGTGTGACAGTTTGTGTGTGTGTGTGTGTGTGTGTGTGTTGATGTGTGAAGGTCAGCAGAAGGACAGTAGGTTTACTTTAACATAGAACAAAAATGACAAGTTTAAAGAGTTCTCGAGACTATGGACTTTATTAGACTAATTGGATATTTTTCTTACGTTTTGTAAAAATGTCAGTTTCACATTTTATAATGGGTGTGTATGGGAGAGCTCGTTAAGACTTAGAGTGGGTGACATCACAGCTAGAGGGGAGAGGAGCTGTAAAATCTGAAGAGCTTTTTTTCAACTATTTTCACTCTTCCTACATCATTTGGTGATCCAAATGTAGGGACATTTGTCACGGTCGCACCGATATGCTCAGTCATCAGGGCCCAGGAGTTCAACACTTGTAATCCTTATCTGATCTGATCAGATTTGGATTTTGGGGAGTTCAAAACCAAAAAACAGGATTAGGATCACTTTGATATCCGATCAGATCAGGAAATCCAATCCAAGCTTTAATCTGGATCATATCTTCAAAACGGGTTCAAACCGACAACACAGGATTGGGATCAGTTTGATCCCAAAAAACTGGATTATCCTGATCCCACCAGAGGGCTGGGTTTCCAGTGGATTACCAATTTATTTTAAAATATGTTTCAATTTAAATTAGATGGCAAAGTTTGTTAACTGAAATAATACACAATGTTTAGCCTTCATGGGAAATACATTTTATTTTTTCCATTTTTGCTCACGTTTGTGGTGGCCTATTTTGTTTTCAACCAAATATTGATGACATACATTTGTATGCTCATAAAAGTATCACAACAAAGATTGTCAATCACAAATGTAATTTAGATTAAATTAAAAATATCTTCAACAAAAAAAAAGTCCATCATCTGTCATCACCTTTCAAAAGTAATTGCGGACAATAGATGTCTGCAATGTGGTCTCTTGTCTTCCTTGTATTATTTTTCATGTCCACTAGATGGCGCTCGGTAGGATTAAAGCCC
Organism: Harpagifer antarcticus; assembly: GCA_902827135.1. Classification (NCBI taxonomy): domain Eukaryota; kingdom Metazoa; phylum Chordata; class Actinopteri; order Perciformes; family Harpagiferidae; genus Harpagifer; species Harpagifer antarcticus. The sequence goes on from CADEHL010000288.1 coordinate 172,815, forward strand.
TGATATTCAGGATCTAGTCATCTTGAAAAATCGTAATCTGGATCAGGCTGATCCTATCCTGAATTGCTTTGAACTCCAGGGACAAAATGTGGCCGACTTGTCTGATCCTGGATCACAACAAATGGGATTTCAAAATCTGATCGGATCTGATTGAGATTAAAAGTTTTGAACTCCTGGGCCCAGGAGTTCATCTGGTATCCGAAATACTCTAGGGAGGATATTTAGCTGATTGGAGTTGAAGCAATAGTGCAGCACAATATTGTCAATATATTCTCTGGCAGGCTGTCTGTCGTTCACTGGCAGGGCGTTGCCGTGGAAACGCTTTGATCTTTGAACATACCTGCCGGTCGTTAATTAAATAGATGTTCAGAAACGATGCAGGAATGTGGTACAAGAATCCAAAAATGTAATACATAAACAGTTAAAATAGGCAGCTAAAAGTGAGCTAAAATTAATGGATATTCTTTGTTGTACCTTAACAACACAACTAATGCTATTAATACTTACTCAGCGGGGGTAATGTTAGCATCGGGACACGCACCCGAGTTTCAGTCACAGTCAACATTTCTCGGAATGTCAAATACATTTGACCCATATATCAACCTAACATCCGTCAAAATTGATGATAGGTTGACGTTTAAGTCTTATTTCTAGATTTAGTGAATTAGTTTTGAGCAATGATAACTTGGAAAGTGGGAATGTCTCCAGATTCATTAACAGTGGCTTCATTTTTGAAGATGACAACTTCAAAATGTATTCGCTTTGGCATATCTGTCGGTGTTGCTTAACCGATCTCTGAAGATGTCGTGACATCAAAGCCCTTCTAGCAACGTGGCTGAGTTTAATCTGTATATACTTCATGCAACCGGGACAGTGAGCGACAATGAGGGTGATTAGTAGATGCCGGCGAGCACTCCATATGTAATTTGTTCTTGCTGAACGAGGTGAGTTCAGGGTGTGACCTTTAACCTTCATTACTGAAGCTCCCTGAACTCCTTTGGCCGTACCCCCATTAATTTCAGTTAGCCCCTTTTCTACTTCCACTACTACTGCAGCCCTCTTAATAGTTCTTCACTTTTTCTGCACTCTGTCTTCTAAACGAAACATCTACTTCTTCAAAAAGGCAGCTGATTTGTTTGTTTAAAGGCGGTATGTCTAAAATAGCAACAATAACAGCCTGGGCGCTATGTCAAAGACTTTGAAGATTTACGGTACAGAGATTTCTACTGAAATGATGACACTAACTGACTAGCCCAGACCGGTCCTGTTTTGTAAGGCCACTTGAACTTCAAGAGACGATAGGTTGTCACTGGAGCGCCTGTAAGGCAAACATGAAATGGCGGAACTTTGAGCTGCTTAGAGGACTTATCAATTTGGCAAGAAATATCTGTTGTGAGGCAAATCCAAAGAAGAGGCAAACATTGCGGCAGCTTTATGGTGGTGGAAACAACTCTAGGCGAGAACAGAGGTGAGGTTTGTTCTCTTAAATTTGACCGTGCTAACATCTAATGTTGGCTATTACGCAAAATGTATGTTCAGTGAAACTAATTACAAAACCGTACCAACAAACCTGTTTAACATGTTTAACCTGGGTGTTGTTTGCTACTATAATCTTGCTAAAACTGAACTATGCAAGCTATAGTTTATTCAAAGTGTACAAATGCTTTCCCTGCTTTTTTAAGTTGGGTTTCTTTTGAAATCTTTAATAATTGATGACCATAAACTTGGATTGTATGGACTTAATAGATGAAGGCGAAATTGTAGTTCCTATTTAATTGGAGTATGTTGCTTCTTTAAGTATTTTTAAAAGGTCACTGAAGTCTTAACCTGAATCTGTTAACAAGATGTAACAAATTAAGAACTTAAAGGTGGGGTAGGTAATTTCGGAGAAACCAGCTCGAGTGCGCTAGAATTTGAAAATACACAGCCGGAAGAAATCTGCCACTTCCTTATAGAGCCCCTCCTCCAACACACACGGACGCGCACATGACCAATGAGGGAACGAGATAAGTTTGTGCACAGATGGAAGGCTGACAGGCAGGTAGGCCATCCAGTTACTTTAGCCGGGCCGGCTCAGATGATTGGTCGTGCTTTTTACAGCGCTACGGCTTCCACAGATGAATTTTTTTAATGTATTTATTGTCAAAGCATTTCATGTATTCATTGCTATCGGGATGTTAAGATCATTCCATGTAATATAACAAAAAGAGTATCTGAAATAAATGACATACCCTACCTTGAAGCTAACCTTTCTTGTTTCTATTTCATCCTCTTTATGTTTCCACTGCGATTTACACCTCCCTCTCTCTCACCTCCTTCATCACACCCTTTGGCCTTTTTTATTTGTTGATCCATTTGTGTGTGTGTGTGTGTGTGTGTGTGTGTGTGCGCGTGCATGCGTGTGCATGAGTCTACCACTCTGCCCCTCCTCCCTGTCCTGATTATTGTCTTGCCGGAGAAAGCTTCCCTTTTTAGGATTTGGTATCCATGGCAACACATCCATCCACCAAGAGCTGTCTGTTGGTGCTGATCAGGAGCTCCTTCCCTTCCTCTCCTCATTCCTCTCACTCAGCAAACTGTGCAATGAACAATCCAGTCTCTTAAAGTTTGATAAAACATTTTTTTTTAAAGATTACGTGTAGGCTTAAACCTTGAATTGATGTCAATTATAGTTTTTAGATATCTATTCATTTCTTTATTTCATGTGAAAGTAACAAGCCGCAGCCCTTCATGTACAGCAGCTCTGGGAAAATCAATAAAGTATAATTAACTGTGAACAGCTTTTGAACAGATGCTGTATTCTGGTATAAGAGCAGTTTTGACAAAGCTGGGAAAACTCTTATTATACAAATACAGACTTTAGTCAGTGCACTGGCTTTTCCAAACCAGAGCAGAAGCTAGTTACGTGTTGTGTGGGCCTGTGGACAAAAGCTGCATCTCTAAATAAGTATTTCAATTGGCCCATGGCAGTAAAACCTGATGGAGAGTGCAGACTTCCAGTAAAACCTCTTTATCGAAAAGGGGAAGCACAAATGCTCATGTAAACACGGTTACGTTAATCAACATTTTAAATCCACTTCTAATGATTCGCTGGCCAAATGATCCATCCCACATCCACTGGTTTCTGTGAGTGTTCACAAGAGTGTGCACATGTGTGTGAAGCAGAAATGGGCCACATGGGTGTATTATACATTCATTTCTCTCGCTCCCTTTTTCTATTTTTATCTTCACTATCTTCCCCCATCCCTGTCCGCGCAGGGGAATCAGGAATGTAAGCCATCGCAAGAAAGAAATGCTGTCGCAGCAGATATCATTTTGAGGGAAGACAAGGCAAATCTGGCACGAAATAACATCCTTGTGATAATGTAATCTCTCCCCCCCTCCTCCTCCTCCTCCTCCAGTTTTGTCTCTAAATGATCTCCTCTGCTAATGCGTTTACCCTCTTCACACAATGAACCCTTTTAGCGCTGAACCGGCCGCTTAATGACAATTACAACCATTGTTTTGTCATTTTGCTTTAATAGAGGTTAATTGTCAAGTTCATTGATGGATATCTGTATGTGTGTATATATTATTACCACCCACTGAGAGTATGCCTCTGTGTGTGTGTGTGTGTGTGTGTGTGTGTGTGTGTGTGTGTGTGTGTGTGTGTGCTCACCTGCCCCGTAAACAACAGAGTAGACAATGCGTTTGGCATGTTCCCGATCCTCAGAAGTCACCTCACCCTCACTCACCCCCTTCCTGAGTGACAAAGATAAACACATGGAGATATAGTGTATGATTCAATACTGCCAGGGTTTTGATATTGCTTAAGGGTAAACAAGTTGGTGCAAAGATCTGTTCGATGTACTAATATCGGGTTCGAAACAGGCTCGGGACTATTTGCCGCACGTCATCCCCTCTGTCTCCCTGTTTCAACTCTGTCTATAAATTGATTATAACGATTTTCTGTCAGATTATAACGATTTTTGGTCAGATTATTACACATTGTGTCCCATTATAACGATTTTTTGTAGACCCTTTAGCTATGCTTTCTGGAATTAAATAGTAATAGGAACGATGGTGGAAATACAATCAATACAAGCAGACCAAGTAGGCACGTCTACACTAATTTCTTCGGATGTTAATCTACTCTGAAAGAAGGTTTAAGTACAAGGCAGAAAAGTGACTGAGAGGGAGGAGAAAAGTACAACAGAAAAATCCCTATAAGAACAAAAAGAAAGTGAAAAGAAAGCCTGTGAGATATGGAGGTTAAAAGGACATGAAGTAGAAGAAGACTAGAGGGACTTTAGAAAAGAACAGACAGACAGACAGTTATGTAATGTGACTTGTAGATAGGGGTGGGCGATATGACGATATATATCGTCGTGACGATATTAGGTCTCCACGATATGCTTTTTCAGAGATATCGTATCTATCGTGATAAAAAAAAAAAAAAAACTTGAAAAAAAAACTATAAAAAAATAAACTGATGTGAGAGACATGCTCTAAGGCTGTCTAGTCAGGATTCAGACAGTATTGCACTTCATTTATTGTCTTGGTTGATTTTGTTGGCTTATATTTTATTTTATTTGCGTGCATATGAAACGCTAACCATTCCCATTGAGATCATTAAAACTGTCATTTGAACGGCGATCAAGCCTGAAGCCACAGAGACGGACACGATCCCCTGTCCGGCTAGGGTTAGGGTTAGCCAACACACTCTCACTCCATAATCGTCCAGGAGCGACGTTTGGTCAGTGTCCGTGGCGTGCAGTTGTGACGCTCCTAGGCTCCTTCAGTGTCATAAAGGGACGCAAATAGCTTTCAACTGATTGCAATGTATTCCCATCTGCGGCGGGATTTGACGCTCATGGAAGCACGGCATTCGTTTGTGTCGGCTGCCCTTAAAGGCAATGTGAGCGTCCATTCTCATTGGATAACGGAGAATTGTACACCCGGAAGTAAGTATTCCCCTTACTGTCGATTGATTTTACAGTGATATCTGCACTACTCATCGACTAAAAAACACCAGATTATCCTTGTTAATTACACAACATTGATTGGTTTAAATTGTGTGCAATGCTTTTGTATTTTTCCCCTTCGATTCAGAGAAACAAATATTTTTTCGGAGTAAAGGATGGCAGAACACACTACCCAGAATCCCCAGCTATCGTTTGGACTACACCATGTGCTCTGCTTGACAAACCCTGTGATAGTCCTCAAGATCTGTGATTGGAGAGTGTGCTCCGAGGGTTACGCAGAGCCTCGTACAGCACTTGAAATGGGATGGAACCACGGCAGACAGTCCAAAACTGGATTTGAACGGGTCCACCGCGTCCCCCCCTCCCCGTCCCTAGAACTACACATGCTGGCTATTCTGTTTCGCAACATGTTCTCTATCTATGGCACGTCTCTACTGGGAGTTGTAGTTTTAAAAGACGTTTTCGTATTTCCCATAATAAGAAGTTCATTCAGGGATTCATTTCAGAAATAAAACCAGCTTGAAATGCAATTTTGGACTGTTACTCCTTTTTGTTTTAGTTGTTACCTTGTAGGTGCTTGTACTGTTAAGTAACTTGAAAAATAACCATAATAACTGACATGAAAAAATATCGTGATATATATCGTCTATCGTGATACTGCTTGAAAAATATCGTGATAATATATTTTTCAATATCGCCCACCCCTACTTGTAGACTGCCGTCGTGCTGGGGTGAGACAGGGTGGGAGGACACTTCTGCACAGAGGCCTTTCTGGAGGGGAGCTGCCGCTGCCGATCAGTGTTCAGAGAAATGAACTCTGAACAATTACAACTGCTGAGCTACGACACTCCAGCGATTCACAATGTATTGACATGTAGCCTCAGGATGAGACCTCCTAAACGTGAGGAAATTACACTTTCAATTCCTCTGTCTGTTAAATGACAGGTTACGGTAAAACACAGGTAACCTATGACCCCCAGTGGAGGACTCACAGGAAGGTATTTCCCTCCAAGGTGCTGCATCTGGTTGATGGGTATCAGTACTGGATTTCCACTGCCCCCTGCTGGAGAGGCATTACTGTAGAATGATGTATTCTTAAACTGCCCAGTTTTATTAAATGCAAAAGTTTTAAATCCCATGCCATAAAAGCTTGAATCAGTCGGACTAGTCTATGGTCTTTCAAGCTAAAAGATTTGAATTAGTCCTCTTTAAAAATATATGATATTTTACATGAAAGGTTTGTTTTACGTTTGGCTCTGACCAACAGTTACATAAGACTACAAATAAAATAAACTGTAAGTATATGATTAAATAGTACAAAGATTTAACTGTACATTTTTTAAGGTTGAAATAACAGGCAACATGTTGCTTGAGTGAACATATTCTTAACACTTCAAAATACAAATAGGTGAGCAACTATCGGCATGAATGGAATTGGATAATGGGTTGGTTTTAGATTTTGCCACAGATATCAGTTTACCACAACTTGAAGGGGAATAAAGCCAAGTTGTTATAAAGACCCATCTAAAAAAATAATCAAGAAAACAGTTTGTAATAGGCAGAACGTCTCTGGTTACACTGATCATAAATACAATCTGTTGACATTGTTTAACCTGTGATCATTACTATAGGGTTTCCAACCAGAGTAACAGACGAGCCAATGGCATTACTCATGGCAGGGCAATGGGACAAGGTAAGGCGAGGATAAATGGAGTTTAGGAGGGAAAAAAAGAGTGAAATACAGTGATGGAAAAGGAGGGGGGAATGGGAATGAGAGGGGAGAAAAGGGAAGGGAAGAGAGGGCAAGAAAACTATAAGCACAAATGGAAGACTAGAGGAAGAGGAAGTCATCCTAATAGAGCAGTTTATTTGTTTAAAGGTGAAAGAGATTTAATGAGAGAGACACAATGTGAAGCCTCCGAAGAGCTGTTAATATGCACCCTATATCCAGGTAATCTGTTTAACCGGACGCCCTCTGACACACACTGGACGGAGATGGATGACAGAAGTAAAGGTGACACACACACAGGAAAAATAAGACAAGAAAAAAAAATTCAAAAGTGTGACAATGTTGTGGACTGACCCTAGGGTGTCTTGGCCATGTAAAAGGGAGAGTGGATGATGCAATTGGCATGGTAGTCATGGCAACAAGGTTATTAGCGTTTGAAGGGAAGGAGTCGGGAGAACGAGAGTGTGTGTGTGTGTGTGTGTGTGTGTGTGTGTCCTACCACTGAGCGGCCAGCATGGTGAAGACGTCGGCCTGCGGGTCGGTGAAAATGCGGAGCAGCTCGGGGTCGGAGGACAGGTGAGCCAGGAGGCGCAGCTCCACCTGGCAGAAGTCTGACACACAGAAAACACACACCTTTTTAATGACACACTACCTGAATGTCACACCCTAAATAAGATAGACGTACAGACATTAGTTTTCCCATCTTGACATTTAGCTATCTGCAAGAAACACTGCATCTTCTATACCTAGTTTCCTGTGATCTCCTGTGAATGCCTCACTGTGATCAGACGATACGTTCTGACTTTTTATTACTCATGTAATATAAAAGTTAATATGCTGCATCCGTCTCGCAGTAAGCCCGTGCTGCTATTACACTAAGGCATGTAAAGCTGGGGTATTACTGAAGTCACGTTCCTTGAAAGCACATAACTGCTGGTGTTTAACTTTGATGTGACTCTTCACAGAGACCTGAGGATTGTGTGAATGTTAAGGTAGCACCTATAGTGGCTAAGCCTGGAGGAATACTTCTCTAAAAAGTGACACGTTTCTTTTCCCTTTTTACAAGAATTCCTACTCAGCCACATAACCAGGTCATTTTTAACATTTTATAATAGGGGGATACTATTGCACTGCTTTCCACATTGTAGTTATTGTTTGATTATTGTTACCATTAATGCAGTTAGCAATAACAGGAATAGGATGCATTTGTTTTGTTGACGTTTGTTGGTAAGTGCAACTTTTTCGCATTTATGGGTCCCATAGTGTATCTTAGTCAGTTATTGGAGGGTTTCTTATAATTCTACATCTGGAATTTAAATGTTTATTATTATGCAGAATGGCTTTTATTCTTGCTTTTTGTCAAACCAAAATGGATGCATCTTTTATGGAAGAGATAAAACCATCCATTTAGACTTGGGAAAGGAACTGCATAACTGACACAATTTCAGCACCGTAAAGTCGGACAGACAGAAAAACAGTGCGTCTAAAGCGGCCTCTGTACCGAAACTTGCCCGAGGCACTTACATAAGTCGAGAGATAACCAGAGGCTATGAAAGACTAACACTGACGGACAGGGAAGGAAAAAAAAATCTTCAAAATAAGCAAAAACAAACTCTGTCTGACCTAACTGCACATTATAACCCGCCTGCACACACACAGACAGCTGAACACACAGATCGGGACAGACAGAGAAGATGCACTCTTTCCAGATCTACACTGAAACATCCCCCAATATGTAATCACACACACACTTATATTCACAGCACCAGCAGCACATTCCATTACGGCCGTTTCACCCATCGCCTCTTCTGCTCGGCTGCTTCAAAATCAAATTAAATCGGGCCGAACACGATGAAAAAGCGACTCCATATGGACCATGGGAGGAGAGAGGTTTTTCTCCCAGTGAGGATGAAGCAACCGGCTGTAATAGGTGTCCAGTAAAGTGGGAAGAGAGAGAGAGTGATGAAGGATTGGAGCATGGGATTGTAAGCATTACTATAACTATTGTTACGTTCCTAATCAATGAGATTAATCTGGAGATGTAGCACAGATTTCAAGGTTTTATCATTCAGCAAAAAAGGGAAGGAAAGTCCTCGGCTTTCAGTTTAATGCAGGTTCAAATTAACATTATCTAGCGTTTAACCCAGGTCAGCCATAGAGTGCAGGGAAAAGAGATTTGGTTGTGATGAGGTGAGGAAGGGTGTTTCTAAAGATATCCTCCCATCAATGTTTTATGAGTCAGATCACATTTCCTCCAAGCATGGCCGGCGGCTGAAGAAACACACTGCTGACCAGGAAGTGAGTGAGAGAGAGAAAGATGGTTTTATGTGTGATAGAAATAGAAGACAGGAAGAAAGATAATGTGTGTGTAATAAAAAGAGAGTAATGATATTAGATTACATGAAATTGTGTATGCTGTGAGCGTGTTCTCCAAGGCCACCTTCGAGCACTCTCCTTTTATTGATCCATACAGGAATAGCTTCAACCTGCAGTCACTTCCACTGCAGATTGACCCCTCAGGAGACACACTACAGATACATAATGTCAGTTATGAGAGTATGGGCTATTTTTACATCCATGCTTTCTTTCAGGATGGATGGGAGGAATTCTGTAGCACCTGTTTTACTTTGTTAGTTAATTTGTATTTGCTCTCTGAGCCATAAATGTTGACATGTACCATAGCCCGACTTATATAACATGTTGTTTCTAAAAACATGGCAGAAGGGCTTTATTTTGTAATGGCTGTTGGAGTGATTCAAAGAGATATACAAAATTAACAAGCATTTTAAACATGGCTTTATCCAATGTTCACATTTGTGTTCAAGAAATTCGAGCCAATTAGCACATATTTAATAAGATGATACTTCAATTGAACTGTTAAACAAAACATTTTGGTCAATTTGTAATAGCAAAAAATATTGCCTTCATGGAAGTAATCCTACGGGGAAGTTTCATCTACTAATTATTTTGTTCTCACTAATTACCTGCAGTGTCTCCCCTTAAACCGAAGCAGCCTTGTAAGCATTTCTGCCTTTAAACTAAAAGGATACGAATATATACATTTAGGCTCAGTCAGAATAATTACTATATTAACTATTAATTATTAATTATCTTATTGCCCGCTTTTGCTGTCTATAATAAAAATGTTAAGAATTATAATTTGAACATCTGTAGCTCTTGCAACAAAATACCCAATATTAAATGAATCCCTTTGGGCTCTTGCAACTTTTGATAGACATTTGTAATTACTTTTATAAATAAAATGAGCAATAAATTATAGGTGCATCTATTTATCTGTAATGAAACACTCATTAGTTGCAGCCCTAACGAAGCCCAGAGCAGGGCCATGTATTACTGGAGAGTAGAGGTATTAAAACCAATAAACAAGCTGCTACTATCTCCCGCAGTCCGACAGCATACTAACACAGAGGGGACTAAGCCGTGCCTCATCCATTTTGAATGCCAACACCCACAGCGCCCTGAGCAGCCCTCCGTGACGCTCTGCAGAACAGCATCGAGTATGAAAGATATGCAAGGAAGCTTAAGAGCTCAAACCTGCACACTGGGAATATCTAATGTTCCCTGTGGGTTTTGGTTGGTCTAGAGAGGCTTTCAGGGAGGAAGATTGACCAGCATTCAGCGGAGCAATCTAGGATTTAGCTTGAACTGTATTTTGGGACTTAGAGTTTAACAGGAGAATTGTATACCTTATACTTTAAAGATGAAACCCAGGAGGACAAGAGGTGGTTTTATGCTAGAAAAAAGCAGTTTGTCCCAATCTCAGGAGAGGTCATTTCTTTAAAGCTACTGTTAGAATGTGTTTTCATTGTAATATGTTGGAAATATAGCTTACTATGTGGGATAGACTCAATAAACCTCCTACTATGAATAGATGTGTAACTATGCTAGTATAAAAATAAAAGTATATTTGTTGGCTAATCGTTTAAACCTACAATGACCATTTTTAAAACTACAAATTGAGCAAGCAACACGACATTGTTTGGCATTTAATGTCATACACTGCTAATATAAAGTATTATTTATAGCTGCTTTTAGTAATAAGTGTGAACAAATTATATTATTGTAAAAATACCATAGGGTAGTCAAGTGTTCTTCTTGACTGTTTGATTTTTAGTTGATTATATTAGTGTGATAACATACTGATAATCCTACATACTTCTGCAAGTGCAGTGACGATCAGGAGACGGATACTTGTTGCTTTCTTTTTGAAACTTCTTTCTACCTTTTGCATTGGCTGATTCATGCAGGTACAGAAGCCTCTCCAAACTGACTGCCGTTATGACAACAAAGGGCATTATGTAACTGCTGCAAACATCATTGTTGGGTTACCTTCACATTTAGATAACGGGAGAATTCTGTTAGCATGTGTGTCTTTAAAATGCTAGGTGATATTTGCTAAGTGGCACTTGTAGAGTATAAACATACAATAATTTGCTATTTTGGATGCTGCTCAGAACCACTGTATGTGTTTTCTCAAATGTATTCTTTTTTAATATGGACTAGGGATGGGAAACATAAAGTAACTGATTGACTGAAGTAACAGGCTGGATGAGGGAATTAGGACTGTCTTTGTTCTCATTTTGGCCAGCCTCTCGTTTCCCTCTCTCAGCTCAAGTCCCCACACACCAGCAGAATTCTCCCTAAAGGAAATAACTGAGTTGCAAATGCTTATTTAAACAAACTAACACAAATGAGGCACAGGCAGGTTGTGGGAGGAGAGGAAGGCTGTTCAATGTGCTGTAAGAAAGGTTAGTTTTATCTTTAGTGAAACAGATAGTCACACATTTTTCACTAAGTCATTATTTGGATTCTTCTGAGGGTGGGATCGCATCCATGGAAAGTTTTAATCTAGAATGTTTAAAACTTTGCACAAAATAAAAGTCGTAATTTTTAATAGATGTAGTGAATAACTTTTATATTTTTGTACGATATTGACAATATGTATAGCTGTTACTTAGTAAGTAAGTAAAGTTTATTTATAAAGCGCTTTTCACAGACAAAGTCACAAAGTGCTTGACAAAACAATAAAAACATCATCATAGGAATCGTACAATGATAAATGACCACACAAGCCATGAGTTAAGAAGTCATAAAAGCACCAAAACACAATAAAAACACAATACAAACAAAATAAAAACATAGTATAAAATAGAATAAAATCAAGCACACCGGTTACCCAAACGCCTGCTCTAACAGGAATGTCTTTAAATTAGTTTTAAAGGAGTCAACAGAGTCAGCGGACAGTAGGTGAGCGGGCAGAGCGTTCCATAGCTTAGGAGCCACGGCCTCGAACACCGCGGGTCTTAAGGTGAGTACGTGGGATAGACAGTAAATTGTGCATGTGTGACCTGAGTGGGCGGGCTGATGTATATGGATGAATTAGGTCAGCCACAGGAGTCTGACCATGCAATGCTCTGTACGTGAGAGTGAGGATTTTGAACTGGATCCTATAAGCTACAGGGAGCCAGTGAAGAGATCTGAGTATTGGGGTAATGTGGGACCGTTTGTTTGACCGGGTGAGAAGTCTAGCAGCTGCATTCTGGACTGCCTGCAGACGACCAAGAGCAGATATGCTGAGAGAGGAGAACAGTGCGTTGCAATAGTCAATGTGAGATGAAATAAACACATGTATAATCATTTCTAGGTCGGCTGTTGCAACTACAGATCTCAGTTTACTAATGTTAGCTTAGCCTGAAATGCTAATTGTACATTCAATTATCTACTTCTTTACATTGTAAAACATTTATTTTATAAATTAGTTGTTCACTTTGAATAACTAATCTTTAAAGTTTGCATACAGCCAATGTATTTGACAAATCTTTATTTTATTTTTTAGAAAATTAATCAATTATATCTGCATTTGACATGTTGACAGTTTCAGCAAATAACCCAATGTGCAATTTATTCTTGTTATTTCCAATGAATACCTGTTCATTCCCATGGGACACTTCAACCTTGAATATTTACATAATTGTGCAACCCTAGACACACACACATACACACACACACACACACCCACACACACTTTTGACATGCCTTTGAGTTTAACTCTTTCTTGGGACACTGAAAAGTAATAGTTGAAAGACACAAACACACACTCACACATAGCAGTTTGGGAAGGACATCGAAGGACACAGAGGGGGTGACTGTGCGAAGACTCCCTAGACGGGGTTGTTTCCATGGCAACCTGGCCTAAGAGCATGTGTGTGCGTGTGTGCGTGTGTGCTCTCCTGCTCTGATCCTGGTGCTGTCCTCCTGCTAACCCTGGTTTATCTGTGGGGTTATGTACACCCGGTGTTTCCCACAAAGCTCTTCCAGGCTGACAGTGTCCCAGCAGCTCTCCTCTCAGTTTGCACAGCATGAACTCGCTTTACACCCGGAAGTGACCTTGTGAGCGACTCAGCGTAAGTGGAGTTACAAACTTATAAGGCCAAACGGAGCAGAAGGAAATTGATGCGGATTTTGGGACAAAAACTGAGAATTCTGAGAGGCTTGTTAAATTAGTCTTATGTCAGACTCTCGTGTTGCTGTTACACGGGTGCTCACACACTTTTCCCACAAGGCTACAATGCTTTCTTATGTTTATTTGGTGGCTGGGTGAACGGTTATATGTGTGTGCAAAGCAATGCCTGACATGATCAATCAATAAATAAAATATAGGTATGAAAAAATGTAAGACTATGAGTGTGACCTTTACTTGTTATTGAATGCCAAGTATCACAGACATCACTTCATTTACAAATAAATGGTTTCAAATATGCATGACTGACAGTCGGAAGTAAAACAATATATAAGAAAATGCACAGTTAAAATAAAAAATAAAAATACTTCTTTCCCCAAAGCAGTCTATGTATTTTTGCTAACGGACATACAGTGATGTTCTGAGTGTCATTATCACAAGGGGTTACAGAAGCAAATCTCAGTGATGTATGAAAGATCTAAAACATTATGATTTTACATTACGTATTGTCCTACCTGCAGCAAGAAAGGTCCATCCTTCTTGAGGAATGAACATTGCCCGAGGATGAACAGTCACAATCTCCTCCTCCTTTCCTGTGGGGACCAAACACAGACCCCTGAGGAACTCCTCAGCACATCATCCCTCACTGCAAAGAGCAAGCTACTTAACATGTATAAACTGTTGCCTCTGTATGTTTCGTTTCTGGTCTATTTGATTACTTTAAAACGATATAGTGATTCTTACTGTGATAATATCATTAAAATGAACACAAAAAACCGATTGGTATTACACATATTTAGTTATTAATAGCAACAACACAAAATAATCTACACACAATTCACTTATCACAAATAGGTAATGGGGAATTAAGACTTTGTAATTGCTCTATCACTTTTCAAGACTAATCACTTTTCAAAATCATTCATCCCTTCTGCACTCAAACTTTTAAATTCTTGAAAGGCTTTTAACTTGATTATTTATTTATTTATTATTGGGATGCTATGAACTACTTATCGTGTAAATTGGAATGATCCACATCTGTGCTCCCGGGTGTATCTGTGTGTTTTCTTCCTGTATGTTCCTGCCTGTGTACATGACATAAGCTGCTGCTCATAACCAATTGCCCCTTACGGGATTAATAAAGTTGTTGATTGATTGATTGAATTCTGCTATGAGAAAGGCTGGTTAGAGCCCTGACAGTATTTAAATTAAATCGACCTCTCATAAATACGCAGAGCATCTCATCATGTGGCATATGGACATCTTTCACAGCACGTTTCTAGATTAATGTATAAACCAGATATACAACATAAACAGTAATTTACTTATAATCTTCTGTCTGTGTCTTTGTGTTTGACATAGAGCCACAGAAACACAGGCAGTGTGTGGCTAGGGACTTAGCAGAGCAATAACGGGAGCTAACATCGACATCTGACTTAATGAGGAGATAAGTTATGAAGCCACAACGCTCCATTTAGAGGCAAATCAGAATCCAATCAGGATCAGTCCACCAATAGACTCTCTGCTATGAAGAGATGGACTGTAGTGCTGACTATAGTGCAGGGGAAATGATGGGTAAGAATGAAGCAGCGCATCCCAGCATGAGGAAAATACAACTACAGCATGAGGTCCATACACACAAGCGCATACATGCTGACGCTGAAAATGGGACTTCACACACACATGAGCTCACTGTAATTCGAATGGAATTAGGGCCTCACCTGTCTCCTCAAGACACAAAGTGATAAGGGTATTGGTTGAGGGAAAGAAGGGATGATATAAGGGTTATAGCAGGGACAGAGATGATTTGATGACAAGAAGCTTTGTGAATCTGAGTATGTGAGGAGCAGAGGTGCTGATGTTAGCACCTCTGAATCACTCAGAGAGAAGAAGGAGCAAGGGACATAAATAGAGCATCAGTGGCAGTGACTGACAGCAGAATAACTGCTCACGCCAACAGTATCGAAAGACGTTTTTAATGTTTAAGCATCTTTAAATATAGAAAATGTGTTTGTGTCCTGTGTTTGGGACATACCAGGAATCCAGCTACAAGTAATGGTGGAGGCCTGCATGAAAAAGGTATTTTCAAAGCTATGTACAAAAAGAGAATCTTGTACCAAATATACATTTCCTCAACCTTATTTTTATTCAGATCTATTCATAGTGTATTTCTTGCCATTTCCAAAGGATAGCTATCAAAAAGATGCACAACATACCTATAAACGCAATGGGAGTGGTAAAGGGGGGAACATAGGAATGCTTCATGTCTCTGTGAGCTATCTGGACACAAAAGATAATACAAGAAAAAATGAATAGATGAATATAAAATGAAGGATGTTCCGTGACATAAATATCAAGTTAGATATATTGCACCCATCTTTACTTTTATTACATTTGATGATGAAACGTAGATTGTTCCTGACAATGTGGTCAAGGCTGCCAAATTATGTCATAAATTAAAATGTCATCATTATATAATCGATGTTGAGCTATCAAGCAACCTAAAAAAACGAAGCGTCAGGCTGTTTTCTCAAAGTGTCTGTGTGGCATTTTTATTAAATGATGACTGTGTAAAAAGGGCATGGGGTGGTAATTAAAAGTTCATTCCAACGGAGAAGGGATAACAAGACGGGTGGAAACAATCAAATCTAAGATTGCTTAATTGATGCTTGTGTCCATATGGATAATGTTTCCCCAAAAACCTTCTGCTCATGAAAGTAAACTGAGATATTTCACCGCAGATAAAAGATGGGCTTTGTATGCGATGTTGCGTATGTGATCAATTAAGAACAGCTGTTCATTTTCTCAGATGCTTCAACCGGCTCTGTTATAATTCTCGCAATGAATCTTGGGACTTTGTAATTTACCATCTTGCATAATTTTCTTTCCTTGTCAAACTGGCATACGATTATACCGAGGCAGGGATTTACGGTTGCATTTAAAAAAGAAACCTAGCTCGAGTGCCACTTTCACAGCTTTGCGTAATCAAATAATAGGGCTAAATTGGCCAAATGTAAAATATGTTATTACGTAAATTACTGTGCGAATTTCAATATAATCCTAAAATGAAACGGATGTAACGTACAGTATATCAAGTATATATTATAGGTCCAAGATAACACAGAGACACTTTTAGTAACTGGCCCTTTGCTGCTGCTGACTTTCATCCTCCTCATGAAGTCTCTTTACTGGCTCACTGCTCATCAGTTTTTGTATGTCCTGAGAAATGTCTCCCTCTCCCACACACACACGCACCTTGACATTTATCGCTGCCTTATTTTCTAGAAAGTGTGGGAGGTGTGTGTGTTAATGAGATCGGTGCACCTTACCTTCGATGTACTGCTTCTTGGTGAACTGAAGCGGCTGCTTTGGCAGGGCCTGGAAGTTCTAGTTTGGGAGAAAAAAGACAATTGTAATAGTGTGTCATCATGGTTCACATTGTAGTACGATGTGCACCGTTTTAATTATAATTTAATATAAATATTTGTATTCTACTTTTTTCTAATGCTGTCAAAATTATCGCGTTAACAGCGGTAATTAATTTTTTGAATTAATTGTGTTAAAATGCATGTGCAGAATGGCCCGCCCCATATATCCTACCAGTGGCTGCGCCAGGGTATGGCTGGGGTAGGCTACACCCATAACAAGAAATGGCTTAGCCCCACCATGAACAATGATGTTAAAGTAAGCAAAATAAAGTCCGCCAACTAGCGCGGAGTAAATTGCACAGGCAGCAGTTAGTAAGATTGATTTCAGTAGCCACTTGTCTGGAAATACCGAAGACCAGAAACGGTTTTGAAAACTTTTGTCACGTAGTGATCGTCTTCTCAATAGAACATCTTTGATAATGTCTTCTGGCCAATCAGAATCAAGATAACGGCGTGGTGTTGTTGCAGGAAGTCCCGACGGAGAATACTTTTGCTGTAGTGCAGGGGTGCACATAACTGGTACGCAGGTTATGTGCGTAATCTGAAATGCATACCGTCACTTGTCTCACAAAGCGTATTTGCGTACCGACGTAGTTGTGAAGCTTTTCCAGAAGGCAGTTAGATCACCGTGTGCACAGACAGGGCTGCTGTTAACGTCGGTCTGTACAACGGAATTGTGCCAAAACTACGCCAACCGGCTGCGGAGGGAGACTCCCCCCCTTCACTGGAGAACTGCGCTAAAACAGTTGATCACAACGTTCACACTCTGTGGTCACGAAGTACTCCACTAGCGCCCTGTCGACTTTCCTGAAGTACTCCCCCGTTGATAGAAATCAACACGTAATGAATTAAGACCCCACGGTTTGATAATTGATAGGTGTGTGGGCTGTCTTTCATTTTGACACGCAGAAAAAATGTTATAATAAACATAGATACTGTATGTTAAATGGATATATCCTCCTTCTTTCATTTATCTTTCCATTCCCACAACAATATACATAAAGAAATGGCATATTTTGGACATAGTTCGAATGGTGATTAATCATGATTAATTAATTTTTAAGCTGTTAATCTGATTATAAATTGTAATCGTTTGACAGCCCTAGTTTTTTCATATTGAAAACATTCCACAATTTATATATTGCATATTTTCCTTCATTGTGTTTTAAAAATTAGTTTTATTATCTTACAATCTCATTCTATGTCTAATCTAATGGAAACAATATTACTTCTATAATGTAGTTGAGGATGAGGCCACAGATTGTATACATTTTAACAAATAATAATATTTCCTTTTTTTGTTCAAAATGGACTTTGTGCTTGCAAGGCACTTTTAACTTTGGACCGTTTGCAGCTAGTTTTTACTGTTGTTCCAATGAAATATGTATTACTTTTGCACACTTATATTACCTAAACAGTATATTGCTGCCTGGTTAATGCAACTTTTCCACTTAGACGTGCTTCTTCAATCAAACAACAACAAAACAATGCAGTAAATGTGTGTTTAAATGAGCTGTAAAGGTTGAAACATGTTCCACGATTCATCTAGAACATTGAACCTCTGGAGAATCCCTCCAATGTGCACCCAGCAGGAACCCTGTGGAGCATGTGTTGCCACTGGCTGCTTTTGTTGGCTCACATTAAGAAAAACAGAAAGCCATCCTGGGCCTGAAGCCAACACTACAGATCTTTCAAGTTTTCAGAGACATGTCTTAAAATAGTTACAGCCTGACGCTTGCTGGGCTTGCGGCATCGACCCACTGAGTAATCGAAGACGATATAGACACATAGAAAAGTACATGTGTGCAGTTTTTTTCAGCCTGAAGGAGGAAAAACAGGAAAGGTGATAAAGCATGTCAGTGTGTAATGGAGGCAAGAAAAAAAGAAAGATGGTTGAGACTCAGCAGTTTCATTTGAATCCCTGTTAATCCCTGTATATCCACCCTTCAGAAACACACACACACACACACACACACACACACACACACACACACACACACACACACACACACACACACACACACACACACACACACACACACACACACACACACACAAAGAGGGCACGAGGTGTGTGGTTGTATAAGGAGCATGTTAAAGGTTAGCATCAGGGACATTAAGGACACATAAATCAGTGCACAACATGGGAAAGGGGACGGGCAAAGATAAACACACACACACAACGATGGAAATAAGTGTTTCCCACCATGGTCAGAATTCAAAATGATGTGGTTGGTTTGACCCTATGTTGTGTGTGTGTGTGTGTGTGTGTGTGTGTGTGTGTGTGTGTGTGTGTGTGTGTGTGTGTGTGTGTGTGACCCAGAGAAACAACAGTTCTCTGCTTTCAACACTCATTCATTATTCACTAGAGGGGGAGGGGAGAGAGAGAGTCAGAGGGGACTGCAGTGGTTGGGTGTGGACATCCGAGACCAGGCGCCACACACACACACACACACACACACACACACACACACACACACACACACACACACACACATGGTGCTCCTACAACTATCGTGCACGAGAAACCTGCAGTGAGTGTGTGTTCGGAGAAGAGTGAATGGCAAAAGGTGAAAGTAATTACAACTGTGTGTGTCGGCTGTGTAACAGGTGATGCAGTGTGTCAGATGCGAATGTCAGCTTTCCCATCATGCAAAGTGTTGCAGTGACGACAGCATAAATCCCACACAGGATGCAAAGCACAGGGATTTGACTGAATGACCGTCAGCAGCTAGACACTCATTCATTCCCAAGGTAAACAGATTATACACACATCTATTGCAGAAGATAATAACGCATACACACTTATCAAGACAGACACACACTATAACTTCAAAGGTAAAGACCTGCTCTGATGCTCTGGTCACACGGGTCATATTTCCAACCTTCCCTCCTGAATTAGAATTTGTTAGGACTACGTATCAACACACATAGCTTTCAAAGTACCATTTTGTTTTTGTAATAGCTTTGTTGTTTATTGTTATGCAAAAGTTCCCTTTTATTTGTAATATGTGAAACCTCCAGAGGCTTTTAAAGAGAAAGTCAGATTTGAGCCTGTGAAAAGAGAGACGGGAAGAAGAGAAAAAAGAAAGACTATCAAAGAGATGGAAAAGAGAGAGACGGAGATCAAGAGAAAGAAAAGAGCAGGAGGAGAATCAAAGAGTTAAAGGGCACAACATGCGTCAATGCAGCTGGAGAGAGAGAGAGAGAGAGAGAGAGGGAAATTGTAAAATATGAAATAGCCCTGGGTCAGCTTGTTCTGTTCACTGCTGACCGCACACTTTAACATGCACGCCAGACCACAATATGCACACACATGCATGCTGTCCGTTTTACATAGAAGTGTCAACACACAGCCCTGCACAGTGTGTGGTCCCTGAGTCATTATCACCCTGACTGTGTCCTGAAGAAAGGAGAAACAGTCCATTAGTGGACGCTGTGCAAGTACAGACACACAATCACTTATTTCATATTATCATATTAATACCTTGCCATGTGACTGTCTCTAGAATCAACCAAAAATACAAATGTTTCGCTATATTTAGCAGCGTTCAGTTATTATGCTCCAAACATCTGGAACAAACTCCCAGAAACCTGCAGGTCCGCTGCGACTCGGACTACTTTTAAATCCAGACTAAAGACTAAATGCCTTTCGTTTTTTGTAAAGCACTTTTTTTTGCCTTGTGTTGAAAGGTGCTATATAAATAAACTTGCCTTGCCTTTCATTTTCATAATTCAAAGGAAAAATGACCTTGGATTTTGTTGAGGGAACCCTTGCTAATCAATGCCAACCACTCTGCTAATAGTTCATAACATTGTTTCTTGTATTGTTTTATATCTGTGCGCTCACACTGTCACACACACACCGATTCAGTGCGCTGTCACACACAGGCTCAATGAAATGCCGGCTGACGTTGTTGTTCCTCCTCTAATTAAATCAACGTGTAAGAATTATACAGAGCTGCTTCAAATGCTTTACCCTCTGTTGCACACGTACAAAAGCACACACAGCACCATTAGTTGAAATGTGCCTCAGCCATCCCCTGCCAAACACGTGCTTGTGTTTCCCTTCTTCTTGGCTCACTGACTCTGAATCTTAACGGATGCAGATGTGCTTGTTTTTTCTTGCTGTCTTTCCACTGTTGGAACAGTGAGCAGCTTCTTTATTATTCTAGTAACCACCCTGGTGTTTGTTTTCTTAAAAGCCCCCGGCGTGTCCTTAAATGGGCTCGTAATAGCCTGATAATGAACCTGCAGTGGGTATGCACGGAGCCACAGATGCCAAACCACCTGTTGGGGGACTCGTGCTTTTAGATTAGCATTGGTTTAAATATTCATGATAGCGTTGCAGGAAAGATGCAGATAACTAAACAATCACTTTGAAGTACTTGTGTCACCTATAAGTGGCTGCTGCTGGTCAAGCAATGTTTAAACCATTACTGTGTATTCAATATGCATTGCACAGTATGCATGCGGATTATGGAAAATTCTGTTGGTTTTATGGACCAAAAAGTTGGATCCAGAATGTTCATTTTTAACATTTTAACACATTGCTGTCAAAAAATAGTTGGATTTCTGTAAACCTATTAGTAGCATGGTGACAGAGTGAATGTTTAGACGTATTACTAAATTGCACCTTAACTGTCAAAATGCAGCTATTTAGGTAGTCCCAGTTGTTGCTTTTGTACTGAGATGTTGCTTTAGTATGGTAGGACCACACCAAGAGTCCATGATGGCCCTTTATGCGCAGCTCTCCAGAACACAGGTTGCTGCCGAACACATTAGTGCATCTGGCTCTAATTACACACAGTTGCCAGCGCAAAATTGAATGAAGGCACATTTTCCTGCGCTGCTATAAATGTTTTCCACAGAGTGAGAGTCCCAGAGGAACACTGCTTTGTTAAACAGATGGGGACCACTGAATCACTGTGCTGGTAATTTAATCACATTGCACCCGGTTTAATGACTCGTGCACATAAACACACATGCATGTCTGTATGCACACACATTGTGAAATGATTGTGAAACAAACACACACTCCCCGACATCCATCTTCTCAGTAAGAGAGAGAGACATCGCCACATGGCCGTAAAACCCACTGAGGCTTATTCCAGAAGGTAAAAGACTGCCGTACCAGCCCCATGGGAAGTGATGCAGGCATTGATGCTAATTGGTCGTAGTTCCTGAACGGTAATACTTCACATCGTGTCAGTTCATGATGTCATTTGGGCCCAAAAAAACGTGTTCCCATCGGCTGACATTGGGAACGAGACGTCTGTAAATCAGCAGATCATTATTTGTTTATGTTGTCAGGACAAAGAGTTGAACAGCCCTTATTTTAAATCATTATGACCTAAAAGTTTTATAAAGCGCTAAAAGTCAAATCCTGTTATTTTCCCTCTCCACTTCCGCCATTTTGGCTTCATTGCGCCACCGAGAAGCTTTCATAGGGACGAACGGGGCCCTGCCTCCAACGCTAAATCCTACAAAGTATGTCGCTGTCCCTCTGAACTCTAGCATTGCATGGCCAGATGTATGGAGAACCGGGATGACTGGAAGCAACGATGGAGGGCTCGTCTGAGGACGACCTAGAGAGCTCCCAATACAAGAGTTGAAAAAAGCCAGTTCATCTAATAGTGGGTTTATATTGGTGCAGATACGGGTCTCTAACAGTGATGTTCATGGCAATTGAATGTAGCAGCTAAGCGTTTTACCCAAATGTCAGCATCATTAAACCCAGACTTCAGTCTATACATGGATATGTGCTGCAGTGTAAGAGTTGAACTCATGAATAGAATGGCTTTGCACTGAACTGGGATAAAATAGGATTTATGATGATCACAATAAGAAACCCTCAGAATAAGTTAATTGTAGTGATTATCTATCATTGAGAGCATCCTCGCAATAGAGAGAATCTGTCTCACATGCAATAGAGAATGCAAAAATAGAGCCCAATCAAATCTTTGAACATGTTTAAACAATCATTTTGGAGAGAGATTAGGGTATTTGTAGCTTACTGGCTAAGCTATCAGAGAGATTGTGTCACGTGTACTGTTGTTAAGCAAGGCACACACACTCACACACTGCTTGGTGTAATTGTAAATAGTAAGTTCTCCAAACAGATATCCAAACTACTCTCTTTCTCTTCCCCCTGTCCACCCCACACATGGATAAATAGGTGTATCCAACTGCATGCAATAGTGTGTGTGTGTGTGGTGTGTGTGTGTGTGTGTGTGTGTGTGTGTGTGTGTGTGTGTGTGTGTGTGTGTGCCTGTGTGTATGCATCAGTGTGTAACGCTGCCAGGGAGTCAGTCAGCAGAGAACACACACACTTCAGCAAAGTGCTTAGATCAGCCTGGGGAAGGCTTGAACTGCAAAACATGTAATGACTAAATGCAAAGCAGTCTTAAAGGAACATTCAGGGTCTATGCAGGAATCCTGAAGTCAAATGTAAGACCTTTTAAGACCCTTTCCATACATTTTAAGACCTCATCGCCACTTGGAGTTTTAACCGGTTACCTTGGCGACACACTTAACCTCACATTTACCATATACTAATTGTCCTTCCTCCTTATCTTCCAACCATTTGAACGCAAACTTGCATTTCCCCATAACGATGTTGTTTAACAACCGGCGTAAACGGGCCTTCGCGCTATCAAGCAGTGAGCGTGTGACGTCCTGTTCAGATGACGTCAAATCCAACGGGATGCCATAAATAAACTACACAGAATCACACTACACACCTACGCTATGATTACATTCAGGCAGACTGTAGAATACAACCTCTTTGGACAATTTATGTACTTATTGAAAACAAGCTACAAAATGTAATGCTTTGGAAAATGCCGTTTATTACTTTTTAATAGCCTTAATTTTCACTAAATTGAGTTATCAACTTTTAATACTTTCTAAGACCCTGCGGACCCCCTGGCATTAGACCGGCTCTGAAGGAACTCAGCTGGCAGTGCTCTTATATCTTATATGTGTCCTACACCACATTAGAAACACGTGATCTGTTTAGAGGAAATATTGTGGCGTATTGTTACGATAAATGAATCCAAACAAAAAAGGTAAAATCCCTTACTTGGATTAAAAACATTGTGGGAGGAAGTAAACAAACAAATGGAGAGGAACACACACAAAAAGATTAAAGAAAGTCACAATTCAGACCGTAACGACCGCCTTTGACTCAACAGCAACAATGGTTTGACATAAGCCCCAAACTGACAGCAGAACAGTGTTTGCATCTGTTTCTTTGCAGGAGTCAGTGAACGCCATGCACTTGTGGATGGTATGAATGTATACATCTTTGAACACCATAAGAGACTCTAGCCGAGCAGTGCAGGGAGAAAGAGAGAGAGAGGAGAGAGAGAGAGAGAGAGAGAGAGAGAGAGAGGAGATGAGAGAGAGAGGAGAGAGAGAGAGAGAGAGAGAGAGGAGAGAGAGAGAGAGAGAGAGTAGAGAGAGAGAGAGAGAGAGAGAGAGAGAGAGAGAGAGAGCGGTTGACACAGGGTGGAGTGCTGCATCAATCTGAATGCTGCTTCATCTCTTTGGTGCTACAACCCGTCAGGAGGAAGTTACATCTTATTTGTCCTTTCACTACTACACTAGAGGGTTGCGGATGAATGAGAAGAAATGCTGCATCATGTAGAGAAGGGGATACAGAGAGAGATGGAGGACTGTAGATGAGAGCAGGGAGCTGATGTGTTTGGCTCCAGCAGGTAAAACCCTGGCTCCACTTTCCCTCCGCAGCGAGAATCACTTCTTGCAGCGCTATAAACTCAGCAGCGCTTTATAGCTGCTTTAAACCAGACTCCCCTTTGTTACTGCAGTGTGGCTTCACCTCAATTGAACTCACGCCAGATGAAAGTGAAACCCCTCTGCAGTACTCCTCATTTGAATATGTGTGTGTGTGTGTGTGTGTGTGTGTGTGTGTGTGTGTGTGTGTGTGTGTGTGTGTGTGTGTGGCGAGTTGCAGAACAGCTACCTCTTTCCCTTTGACCCAAAACTATAAAATGCAGTTTTCCCTTCACAGCAGCGGGATGTTAGCAGTCCCTGAGAGAGTCTTATATGAACTATTCCACTGAGTGAGTTTAATCTCCTCACTCCTTCATTAACTCTGTGTATAGAGTTTGCCTCCGCACTCTGTCACAGGCAAAACTGAAGCTTACATAAATAGTACCTAACATATTCTTCTTTGTGGGTCACTTTATTAATTATTGCTAGGCATCCCTTAATTATATCAGATATTAGATCAGGGGTGTCAAACTCAAGGCCCGGGGGCCAAATCCGGCCCTTGACTTCACTTGATGCGGCCCCACAAGAGCTTGCAAAGAATATGTTATTATATGGTTACATGCCGATTTACAGAAGCACGTTGCCCATAAACTACATGTCCCACAATGCATCTCAAATATGCATTTTTCTCAGAATTTGATTGTTTTTTCAAAATGTCACTTATTCTTTTTGACTTTTGTTTTTTTATGTGGCTTTTCTTTTTAAGTCATTTTGTGACATTCTCACTGAAGAGACTTGCAATTATTTGCCCTAGATTTCTGCTTTCAGACGTAGTTAATTACGAAGTTATTACCCTATCTGATAATAATCCAATGCAGAGGCAATAATGTAATATCACACATTATTTTATATATATTAAATATTTATATCTGTATTTTTATATAGTCTTAAAGTTACAACCGGCCCTTTGAGTGCAACCGTAATGCTAATGTGGTCCGCGATGAAATTGAGTTTGACACCCCTGCCTTAGATACTCTACTGTTGGTTGGTATGGCTGATTTAATAATAATAATAGTTATTAATAATACATGAGATTTATATAGAGCTTTGCACAGTGCTCAAAGACACTTTACAAGCAAATAAAGAAACTAAGAAAACAATTAAATATATTATTAATTAATGCTAACATTTCACATTGTCTATACACTGGTTTCAAGCTTTAACTAGATTACTCAATAGTATTTATGTTCTTTGAATCCTTTTAAAAATCCCACATATTTCCGTTTTAAGATATCTCGTTTTGTTTGATCACAGTCCAAAAGCACGCAATATGCAATATATACAATAAGAGCACAATATATGATCAGGGACCAAACTGGCCCACACACACTCCAGTAAAGCTACACACACTCCAGTAAAGCTACACACACTCCAGTAAAGCTACACACACTCCAGTAAAGCTACACACACACCAGTAAAGCTACACACACTCCAGTAAAGCTACACACACTCCAGTAAAGCTTCACACACACACCAGTAAAGCTACACACACTCTTAATGCGATGCTCAGCCGAACCCACCACTGCGTTATAGCAGAGGGAACGGAGCTGTGTTAAATCACAGCTGCCCGACGGTCCCATATTTCATTCAGTAGCAGTTTAATCAATTCAACGTGTAGCTCACACCGGCCGCAAATCGCTAAGTGAGATTAGAAAAGTTCAATGTCTGCACGCTCACATATATGTGTGTGTGTGTGTGTGAGGGCAGTGCTCGGAGACAGAAGCAGCAGAGCATGACAGCGAGGTGATGTCCAAATGAGCTATCGACCGATCGCACTGAGGCGAGGGAGCAAGGGGGCAAGGGAGCAAGGAAGGGAGTGAAACAGATGTATTCTTCAGTGTCTGTGTTTCACTGCATGGTCTACTTTCATTACATGTTTTATGATTTAATGTTGTTATTATTGGCTGCTACTTTATTGCTTGAGACTTTTACAACATTGCTGTAAAAAAAAAAACTGTGCATTATAGAGCTTTTTTACTAAGTAATGTTATTCAGGGTATATGCAGGAATCCTGAAGTCAAATTGAATACCTTTTAAGACCTTTTTTAAGACCCTTTCCATACATTTTAAGACCTCATCGCAACTTCGAGTTCTAACCGGTTACATTGGCGACACACTTTACCTCACATTGACTATATTGATTGTAAGATAGCACAACGAAACAGAGTGCAGACAGACTACTGAAGCCTCCTCTCCACATGAACTTCAACCTCTCTGTAAAGGTCAGGTTTAATGCAGTATGCTGCTTTGTTGCTTCTGTACTCTGTGCTCTTTCATTCCAGTAAAACTCCTCAGAAACCATTAGAAACCATTAGAAACCAGTATTTGACCAATAAACAAAACAATTGACAAAACTTTGAACTATGAAATATATTAAACTTTGGTGAGCTTCAGCGGGGTAATGCCATATAGGAGCTCCCTCACAAATACCCAGGGGTTAAATTGGGCTGGGGCTGTCCGGGGCTAAGCCCGGCCCATAGGACGATGCTCTGACGTCATCACCCTCACACATTTGTCATTTGTTTACAAAAAACGATGTGTTAAGACTTTTCTCGTTCTTAATATAGACTATATTTAGGGTCGATATGTGTTGACCTTACTTTAAAATAGCAGATCGGATATAGTTTGGCTTAGACCCCGGCCCCACGAGGTAAATACATACAGTAAAACGCATACGCAAACGCAAAAAAGTCTTCCGTTCACACGCATTCGATTCATTAACGTGTCCGTTCACACTAGACCGCTGGAAATGCTGGAAACGCTGTAGTACATATGCCAGGCCTGTAAGTGGCGCTGCTGCCGCCACAAAATACACCCCCCCCCAGAGCGGAGCAAGGCAACGAAACTTAAAATAAGAAGCAGCATTTTATGGCACGCTATGCATGGGGCCACCTTGAGGGGGTTTCCCCGACATGTTGTTTCAGTAAATTAAAGGGTGTTTCGTGTTGTCGTTGCTGTGGACCTTCTTAATACCTTGGAAAATGCCGTTTAATACTTTTTAATACTTTTTAATACTTTTTAATAGCCTTAATTTTCGCTAAATTGATTTATCAACTTTTAATACTTTTTAAGACCCCGCGGACACCCTGTTATTAGTGTCTGCTCCTCCACTACTTTTATACATTGTCAAAGTCACCATATAATTCAGCCATGATATGAAAAATCTGTGATATAGCACCTCGCAAAGCCTTTTATAGTCCGACACAACAACCTTTCCCCAGCACAGGTTCATAAGTAAGCTGCTTTCCACACAGCCTGCAGTTCAGCACCACGGACAGCTCCAGTAACTAAACACAAGGGACAGCTCGAGCCAATCCACAACCCGGATGACTGGTGTCAGGGTGAAAGAAATGAAGACAGAGGGAGATGTGTGTGATGGCGGTCCGGTTAAACTCACTGGGTGTTTGGCTGAGATTCTCCCAGTCACCACGCTGGTCTGGTGCCACGTCGAGGAAACGTAGTTCTGATTGAGAAAGAACCAAGAAAGGGAAATATGAATACATTAAAATGGACAACTCCATGTTATGAGATCCACAACTGGACGCCAAAAGGAATACAATGAATACTTCCCTCACATATAAACATATTTCATGATGTCAGCTATGTGATGAGTAATGTTTCTCAGCTTATCAACAACAGCTGCGAATCCTCATTGCCATCATCGCTCTGATTCTGCTTTTGGACCCGCGAGCATGCAACTTTTGACGCCCGAGCTGCTCGTACACTGAAGTGACAGTTGGTGCAATAAGTAGGACATGCAAGCAAAGTACTCGCTGCTGTCAAGTGATGAAACCCCTACATGTTTTTCAATTTAGATTGCTGGGGGGGGGGGGGGGGTCAGTCCATAGTATAAAAAGTAGATTGCATGACGTTTTTGTGCTTCTATGTGACATGCGTTAATGTTCAAAAAGGACACGAAGGAGGAAACAATTCCACTCATTGCAAAAACAAGTCAGATGGTCTTAAGAAAATGACTTTTCACTTGATTAATGACCTTAGTAAACATTTAACTAAAGAGTTTATGGTTCCAATTGCTTGTTAAAGTCTTCTTCAGTACAGAATGGTATCCATTATTAAATCTTAATCCTATTCTCAGTGAAATAGACTGTAAAGGTCACCTATCATGCTATTTTTAGGCGATAGGTCTCACATATATAAAAAACATGTCTATGAAGTGTTTGCTCAAAATACCAAACAGATCACCCATTCTAGCCATGCCTCATATCCCTCTATTTCACTTCCTGTTTCAAAAGTGCTGATTTTATGTATAATGCTTAAAAATGTTTTTGATAAAAAATAATAAAGGAGG
Source organism: Harpagifer antarcticus (assembly GCA_902827135.1). Taxonomy (NCBI): domain Eukaryota; kingdom Metazoa; phylum Chordata; class Actinopteri; order Perciformes; family Harpagiferidae; genus Harpagifer; species Harpagifer antarcticus. Next base: position 201,523 of record CADEHL010000288.1, read on the forward strand.
GTCTGAGCTCATGCGGGACCCGGCTGCTACCGTCTAAACTAAATGCTGCCGTGATGAAACGCCATATCATGGATTATCAAGGATTCTCTCTGAAACAGTTTGGAGCTCAAAGGCTTTCTCTCTTGCCGGTTATACCACAAGGTGAGTTCCTTTTTACTTCCTGCTTCTTCACACACATGCTCTCCAGTACAGGTTAGCTCTGAGTGTTAGCGATGCTAATGTGAACACCGACCATATTACGTCCAAAACAGTCGGGCATTGTTTCTGATAGCGACGTTTCTGATTGGGCCGTGGGTCCACATTTCAGATGTTACGTCATATCGGACCAAATCTGGATCAGCTCCGTTGTTCCCCCGTTTTTAGAGATTTGGGTACGGAGGAAAAGAGAGAGGGTTTTATTTTCTGACGCTGCGTGAGTTCCCCGACACACCGGGGACACATAGTTATGTATAAAAGACATCACAAAGTGCATTTTGCATGATAGGTCCCCTTTAAAGAGTTAGGCCATTAAGATTGACATGTCACTATGCCACATTTTGGTCGTTCCAATATGTATTTTTCAGCATTGAATTGAAACAACTACTACTCTTTCCCTCTCATACCACACCATGTTTCATTTCTGGGTTATACGTTTAAAAAGAAAAAATCTATTTCCTTTAGTCAGCAGCCCCCTCCTCTTGCTGGGATTGCTGCCATGCTCTGTCCGAACGACCTCCAGATGAATCAGCCCAATCAGAAGCCAAAGCAGCTCCAGAGACAGCCAGACAGACAGCGTTGAGAGCGCTCACATTGATAAACACAAGCTGCTACTTCCATGCAGAGGCGATAGGGGCCCATGTGTAGAGACAGACAGACACAGAGCTGCATCTTTGCTCTGCCAACTCAATTCAGCCGAGACATGTCTTCTATAATTACAGCAAGGTTGTGAAAGATCCTGGTTTTGTTTGTAATGTGATACAGTTTAAATTGTAGGTATTTTGTTGCTCCATAACGGCTCGAGGCTCACCTTGCTCTTCATGCAGGAGAGGATCCCATCGACAAAAGTGGACTTGATTTTGTGAACCTGGGGAGTACAAGGCAGACAGCTGTTACCTGGAAACCAAGGGTGAGACTTTCAGATGCCCCACTGCATATTGGATATTGTCTTAGCATACTTGGATATCAAACTGTAACATTCAAATGTTTTGTGGTAAAAGACCCTCTTTTCTTTGGGCTGACTTGTTTGTATAGCAGATACATTACAAAGCAATACTAACCTGTCTGTACTCTAGAATGATCTTTGGCAGAGGGTGGAGGTCCTGAAGCTGCAACAGCTGCAGCGAAACAGGACAGAAAGGAAACAGCATGAGATCAAAAACACTGTTACTGTTATTCAATGTTGTTCATTTTGTGTTGTTTAATTTATACTCCATCTACGGATATGTACAGATCAAACAATCAAAACTTCGTATATGTTTGTTTGTTATTGACGTACTGCAGCTTCTGATGTTGACTGTTGCTGTGTGTTGATGGTCTTTGGGAGTTTCTTGTTTTCGCAGCGCTCGTGGAGGCACAGCTTCTCAAACAGGACCTTCAAACATTGGAAATCCATTGAGACGTACACACAACAAAGGGAAACACACATACAAGCGTGTGCATACATACAGTGCATGCATTGCATACACAACCACAACGCTCAGATGTACAGATAAAGGTACACACTTCTCGTAGTTGAGTGCTGCTGGTGACCAGGAATATCTGCCCTGCTGCTCGGTGGGCCTCCTGCTCCAAGTGCTTCATCTTAGTCTGACAGAAAGGTAGAAAGGGGATAGAGAGAGAAGAACAAGAGAAACAGAGAGGGGGGAAGAGGGTACAATTTAGACTTGAGTCATGTAGTAGTTTTCCAACGTTTGTTTTAACCACGGTATCAGTCATTCTGTCTGATGGAACATTAATATAACACACTAGACTAGAGGGAAGCATAACAGGGCCTCTTTAAGGCTTCTTGGATACACAGAGTCTGTTGCTTTGAGTGACATACAGGTTCTGTATGCACAACCAATCACAATCATCTGTGATTATCTAACAACCAAAGCAGAGAAAAACACTGAAAAGTAAAGTTGGTTAAAAAAAGAAACACATCATCAGTTGAGTGGGGATAATGTTGTTTGTGGGGAAAACTTCTGAAGCAATTGGAGTCAGAGAGACACGAGGAGAGCTGGAGCTTCGATGGCAAACACTGACGGTTTATTTGGAGCTTCGGCCGGAGAATTCACACGACATGTCACGGGCCACGAGTTGACCACACGGTTGAGATGCCACAATCAATTCTGAAGAACTCTACCCCAGACCCCTGTATTTAGCTAGTTCAGAGAGAATACTCAACATGCTGCATAACAAGATAGAACCATAACACCTCTACCAGCTGACGCCAACAGGCAGGAACAGGGAGACAGAACACTGAGAGCACAGCAGCCAAGGTTACAGGTGCCTGTGCTCAGTCAGGACAGTTTGAACTGATGAACTGTGTCAAAGTTATGGGCCTTGGGAAATATTTGGACCAAAAACAGGAACTTTGTTGTTAGGTAAACACATTTTGCAGGGTTAGGGTTTAAGAGAGTTATTTAAGAGAGAACTTTTAAAATGTGTAAGACAGAACTAGTTTCTCTTTCCTTCCAATGGCCAAAGACAACGCACTGTTAATGTGCTTTATACAGCCATCAGTCACACAGCAGACAGACAGACACAACAACAAACAGCATTAGCTGAAATTGTCACACACTCACATTAAAAAATCCATATGAATAAGCCATTACATTGAGATACAAATAATCACTGTTATGCAGATACTGTCTGTCACACACTCTTAGTCACAGGCTCTTAGGTCCTTCGGCCCATACAAACACACACACACACACACTCACAATAAGGCCAACTGACCCCCTCACCACCGCTGCTGACATCGTCTTTCCTGCTACTGGACAAAAGGCTTTTAGCACCACACACACACACACACACACACACACACACACACACACACACACACACACACACACACACACACACACACACACACCACACACACACACACACACACACACACACACACACACACAACACACACACACACACACACACACACACACACACACACAGCCAGAAAGGGTTTATGTAATGCCTGATGTGATAATCCAGTCAAATACGGACTGAACTTTGTTTCTCGACACAGGCAGCATGTTAAACTCAGCATGTTAAACGCAGCATGTTAAACGCAGCGAGGGAGAGGAAGTTAAGGGATGAAAAATGACACAAGGTGGAAGAAGGGGAGAGAAAAAAGAAAGGGGCACTCGGAAAAAAAGGAGTAAAGTAAAATAAAGTGATAGGAGAGAGTATAAGGTAGAGGATGGAAGAGGAGAGGCCATGTCCCAGAAATGCAGAGATAATAATGAGTGGGGGGAAAGGGTGTGAGAAGGGGGAAGGCAGTTAAAAGAATCCCTGCTCAACATTTTCAGCCTAAACATGAACATGTTAGTGTTTCTACCACTGGGGTGACATCCTCATCACACCAGCAGCTCATTCCAAGTCTGACTGAAGAGGAGAACACTTCGTATCAACTTGACAGAGCGAGGGAAGAGAGAAACACGGACAAGAGGAGAAAAACAAAAGGGCAGAGGGGAAATGAGAGACCACAGACAGAAAGGGGAAAGGGCAGAGAAGATTAGAGGGTTCAGAAAGTGTTGGAATGTGGTAGAAATACTTCAGGGGGTAGACACGTATAAAGAGGTGAGAAAAGGAAGTGTTGTGGCGGGACCTTGAAGTGATACAAAATGGCTTTTAGAACAAACAGACATCACTCAGAGGAGGGAGACTGTGAGAGACAGAACCTGACATGATGATGGGCAAAGGAGGTAGATGTGCCAGAGGGCGGTGAGAGAAAAGACAAGAAAGAGGAAAAAGTGGAAGAGCTGTAAGACATCTTAAAAAATATCTAAAATACGTTCTTTCTGTTGCTCTTAGCCCAGGGCAGGCTCCAGACAGTCTCATTCATATTGGATGCTAGCCCCTAAGTACTTTGTTTCACACACACACACACCCACACCCACACCCACACCCACACACACACACACACACACACACACACACACACACACACACAGGTTTATTAAGTGGCGTTTGTCCTTCAGAATGTGATAACGCAGACTGAAACGTGCATGTTTGTCAGGTGCATGCTGACAGGAGGGACAAGAAAAGCACCAGCACTAAACTCTGCAGCAGTGTGCAAAAGCGTCCTCAGTGTGTGTGTTGGCAGAGACAGCGATGCTCCTCCCCGCAGCCACACAGCCTCCTGAAGGAAAAAGACACACTCTCCGTCCTATGGATAGTAACACGGCAAGATAGAAACACTCTTACTGTACAACAACACCCCTGCTGGCACTTGGAAGAAGTTCTAATTGGGTTTACAAGTGCCTGATCGGGAACATGTGTGTATTCCTGAGCAGGCGTGTGTGTGTGTGTGTGTGTGTGTGTGTGTGTGTGTGTGTGTGTGTGTGTGTGTGTGTGTGTGTGTGTGTGTGTGTGTGTGTGTGTGTGTGTGTGTGTGTGTGTCTTAGTGTGCCTATGATCACTCAAATATGGTCCTGAGAATAGCTGTCTATTCAGATGTAAACAGGACGGGTCCCCAGAGGACGTCCAACTACATCACTAATGGTATCCAGAAGTAGACATTTTTCTTTCCTTCTCAGGCTCTTTTTGTTGGTAATTGAGATCTCTCCTGTGTCTCATATCCTCCCACTGTTTTGCACCCATTTGTATTAATAACCCAGCCGTCTACTGCACTGTGAATCAGCAAGAAGTCTCTAAATGCAGGAGATGTGAAGCACACATTGTATCCGACCGTGAACATCCTACCTAGAGACAGACATTTCCAAGCAAGCTTTTTCCAAGCCAAGTCTGCTCTGATTGGTCAGCTGGCCGGCTCTGTTGTGACTAGTCAACTGCTTATTAGAGATATAGAGAGATGACCTGTCCCTTAGCCAATCACTTACAATGTGTTGGAGCGCTTGCCAATAGAAGTGTTAGTGTTAAGTAGTGATGTCACTATGTTACCGAAGTAAAAAAACACAATAAGGCCCATGAAACTTTCAGCTGAAAGACACTCAGACAGTGATTTAAGATTCTGTGGAATGACTAAGGGTTATCTCTACACAGTTTCTCTCCATACATGATATGTATGAAGAGAAGGGCTGTGCTGCTGCAGGACTACAGTATGTCAAGGAACTGTGTTATAGGAAAATGGAATTACTTAAAAAATGCCGGTCTTTCTTTAAACACACGGAGCAGAGTTTCTAGTGGGACATTCATATTCACCGTGAGTCAAATGTGGCTAGCTCCCGGCTGTGAGAGACAGGTGTGTCTACTCTGCAAGACTTTTTAAATGGCTGCTGGCCCCGTATGCTGGCTTGTCTCAGTCAAACTGTTCTGCTCTATTATTTTTTAACACGAATAGGGAACTTTAAAATACGCTGGCCATAACATTGAATGCACCACAAAGGGAGTTGATGCTGTGCCTTACCCCCAGCAGCTCTGAAGTCCTCTTCAGAGCTTCTTTGTCCACGTGGATGCGATGGCTCTCCATGGCTGAAAAAACACAATCATTTACTGCTCCACAGAACATGATAAAGTAGTTCTATGACCGAAGAACAGGGAAACCAATACAACCGAATGTAGGCATCAAATTAGAGAATTGACGACTTTATTCATTAATGTAAGAAGTAATACAAATAAAATGAAGGTTAATATAAAACCGTTTTTTCACGTATTTGCTACTTGAGAATGAGAGAAGTGGGATCACCTGCGAGAACAGAGATCATCTTCAGCTCCATGTCTGAGTACAGCTCCCACAGGCCCTGGCTCTGAACACACATAGTCAGTCAGGTCATGTGTTGAGTATCTGAACTGTGTGTGTGTGTGTGTGTGTGTGTGTGTGTGTGTGTGCACATAGACTGACTTGTAGTTTAAAGCATAGCTCCATGTTGAGCCAGTGGAGCGAATAGAGACCTGAGATGACCTGAGAGACCTGAGGGTGTGACAGACAGACAAACACACAGAAATTCAGTGAGTGTGTGGGTAGTTTGCTACTACAAGACAACGTAGCTGCCTTAACTGACCTTCTTGGTACCCAGTGCAGGAGTTGTGTGGGGTCTTTTGCTGTGTTTATTGAGAAGGTCCTGGAAACATGAGGCAGAATGTTCCGGGTCCAGCAGCCACCCTGAGACCTGCGGGTCCTGGATACGACATCCTGCCACTAGAGAGAGGACGGCTCTTTATAATATTAAGCATAATGAATACGTGGTAATGTGTACTGATGACAGATTGATTAAGCTCGAGTTTGAAGCAGGAGTAATACATTAGGTACTTGTGTTTCTACGTGTGCATTTATGTGTGTGTGCTCTGCCTTGTTTCCAGCTGAGGTCTCGTCTGTAAAACTGCAGCGCTGTACGGAGCAGATCCTTGGCTTTATAGCACACCACCAGTTGAGATCTTGATAGCACCTGTAGCAGCATATCTCTACAGCACACACAAACACACCTGTTTTAAAAGTAGGAACATACATAATATCTTTCATACAAACACTTACACCCACCTGGTAAACAGCTCCTGGCTCTGGTGTGTGTGCTGCTGAGCCCAAGCAGGTGTGTGTTCTAGTTTCAAGTAGACCAGAGTGTCATTTGGCGCGAGCGAGTCCTCCGGGTTGCTGCTTGCGAGGCTGTTCTTCAACAGCATGAGGAGGCCACACACTTCTGGAGTGAGCTTCTATCTCAGGCATCAGAGGGGGAAATGAGTTAATGAAGGGTAATCAGTTCTCACTAATCTCATATCAGCAGGGACAGATACTTGGTCTGTTTATATTTACAGATGCAAAGACAAACGTAATGTTGATTTAAGATTGTTAAAATACAAAATAACTAAAGGTGCTCACCTACGATATAATGATGAATGTAACCTATATCCGCTAGGGTTAGGCCATTAATCATACCCTACAATATTGTTGCAATATTGACATTAAGGCATTTGATTAGAAATATGGGGTTTCACCGTATCACCCAGCCCTAATTGACTCCCCGAAACTCCCCCTTTTCCCTGCAGTGTTGCTTACCTGTTCTGGGTCTAACTGAGTTGTTCCGTCTCGATACACCAAGGTAAGCACCAGCGTCTCGCTCTTCCCCGCCTCCTCGAGCATTTGCATCCTTTCCACTTGGTTCATCTTCCCAGAATCCTTTACTCTGGGGTCAGATGTCAGGGTGGCAGTCAGGCAGCTAGCTTTGGATTGGTTCTGTGGCTCGTTACCGTCGGCCTCGTCATGGGATATCTTTGGCCCGTTTGGTTTGGCCCGCTTGTGCTTGAGTTCTTTGCCGGGCACAGAAGCCGGGGTTGGTTTGGAAGCGATCCTAGCTATTTCACGGCACCTTTCTGCCACCTTAGTCTGTCGAATTTGTCGCGTTTTCTTCAGGGCATGTGTGTCCTTATCCACTTCTAACACATTTCCTGTTGTATGTGAAGAACTTGCTTCAGTCTCTGGTTCACGGATAGAGGTGCTGGCTCTTTTCAGCTCATTGACTCCTTCTTTTCCTGCCTTTTCTTGTGAGTATTGAGGTGGCTCCCACTTTGGAGCACGCTTGGTTTGGTGGATTTTAGAAGGAGGGTCACCACATTGGTGTTCATGCTTCCTCTTTAAAGGGAAGGAAGGAATCAAGGGAAGATGACGTGAATGGGAAGTAAGCAGGCGGCTCTTGTCAAGTTTTGCAGCAGTTGAGGACAAGTCCTGCGCTGAGGGGGAGGAGTTTTGTCCAGCAGGAACATGGCTCCCTCTGACATCTCCACTAGCTGTCTGCACAACAGAAAGGGGAACAGTGTGCAGTCAGACGGGGGACAAGAGAGGCAAGAATAGATTCAGATGGACTTATTCTGCAACTCCAGAATGCACTTGTAAACAGACTGTTTCACATGCTGGGTTAGCTTTGTTACAGAGAAGAAATCAATACAAAGCAAATCAGTGTAGGAAAGTCAATGCAGTAGATAGCATCCCTTATCGAATTACTCAGCTTTAATGTTTGGATCTAGTTGGATTATATAGGAATTTGTGAAAGGTGGTGAGCAAGACAGAGAAGCAAAGCAAGCAGGGGAAAAGAGAGGAGGGGAAAGGAGGACTGCTGCTTTCATTCAGCCACCAGCGCTGCGTCCCAGACCAAAACACAGACAGACTGTACTGTTTGTCTGGCCGTCTGCCTGAAGTGGTGTCACTCACAATCATTCACACTTATTAATATTTCATGAACTAAAACAGAAAACGTCTGCAGGCTGGATGACAATCATTATTTCATTATATCCAATTTGATTTGAGAGGGTTTAATGAATTATCCGACTGTTTACATGTAGGTATATATGTAAGCAGTAAATATGGTCTGTGCTGTTATTTTAGAGTTAGGGGGTGCAAGTGATGGGAAGGGAAAGTGAATAATAAAGATGGCTTGATTTGATAGAAACGCATGTATGACCAAAATGTATGTCAAAGTTAGACTCCCATAGACAGAGGAAAGTGGAGAAGTGGTAGGATTGAGGAAAAAAAGAAGAAAGAGGGACAGATTTTTTGAGTCCCATCTCCCAAAAGTCATAATAATAATAATAATGCATTTTATTTTTATAGCGCTTTTCACTACTCAAAGACGCTTTACAGTATGAGGGAGAGTAGACAAACAAGGACAGGCAAACAAGTAGGTATAGTAAAATAAAAAAATAAAAAGGCAGTCAAGAGGAAGTTGATTGAGAAGGAGGGGGGGGGGGGGCTTATGGGTAGACAGAGTGGAGAAGATGTGTTTTGAGACGGGACTGAAAGACTGTGAGGGACTCAGAGTCACGGAGATCTTGGGGGAGGGAATTCACCAAAATTCAAAAGAACACCGTCACCTTCTGATAACCTTTCCAGCATCTTAAAAAACATCTCAATTATTCATAGCGGCAACTCCCATCTCTATTGCAAGAGCACTGATGGTGAGCAAGAGCACTGATGGTGAGCAAGAGCAAGAGCACTGATGGTGAGCACATGCACTTCATATTCTCTGAAAGCTAAGTTAGTGGAAGTTCTGAGGATTTTCCAACCACATGTATGTCAGCTGTGTTCTTGGTGTGTGTGGAATTCCTGTAATTCAGCTCCCTGAGGAGAGTCTTCCTCATTTCCCTGTAAACACAACCCGTTTTCCTGCTGACAGAGACATGACCCCCCCCCCCCCAGGGTGCTGTGCTACAGGATATAGATAGAAAACTGAGGCAGGCCGTGGCCCGTAGCCCAGTGCAGGAGAGAGTGAATGAATTGCTGTGTTTGCTGCTGATTGTAGCGTTATAGTCCTGTACCTTTTCCCCCCCCACTTTAACGGCTCATTTGCGAGCTATAACCACGCTGCGATCCTGCCGACGGCACCCAGATTGATTTCTACGTGCACCGGGGAAATAGAAGCTATTCCCCTTTAAAAGCAGCTATTTAAATGTCAGGGCTTTTTTGCTGTGTAGCTAGGATTACAGAGGTAGAGTGGGAGACAGATGGAAACAGGCGGAAAATAAGGATTTCTGAATTGAAAGACAAGTAAACAAATCTACAAAAGGGAGCTTAAATGTTTCTCCTATTAAAATGTTGAAGCAAAGTGGACAAAATGATAAAACTCAAGTTTTTCGCCTCACGTCCTTCTCCCATGTTTATAAGTATGTTTTAAGCATAGCTGTCACGTTATACAGAGTGGTTTATATATCAGATTTGCTCCATCGAGACTCACATGTACGTCATGGTGCAGTTGGTTCCCAAGGTTATACGGAGCTCTGAACTTCGACCTTTTTGCCCCGCACTCCTGGGACAGCGTTGACGTGGAAGAAATGTATTGGTCCCTGCCCTCTACAGGAGAGGAGGTAAGAGCATTTCTATCACATCATCACTTTTCAGACACATCCTCAATCAATCACCCTACAGCTGTTATGTAAGCATGTGTTTGACTGAGCATGTATGAGCGCTTACACAGTGTGTGACACCTCAGCAGTGGGTGACACGACAAGGTCAGCCAACACCAGTCATCCTGATTTGTTACAACACCTCTTGTTTGCGAGTGCGCTGTTCAGTGTGTGTTTGTAGATGTGTGAGTTGACTCAGCATTGTCTCAGCAGTTGAGACTCAATCTGCCTTGCTGCGGCTGTAATGTGAGCCGACACACAACATCCCTGAGCGGTGCTCTGACAACGCCACTTCCATGAAAGAAAGATGGCTATAGAGTTTGACACAAGCTTAAACACTTCAGCATCTCCTGTGCTACTTTGTCTAAACTAGAGACAGGCACCAAAAACAGAGAACTGAACACACTTGACGTTAAATGTAGTTTTTTTAACTAAATATACAGGTCCTCATTTATATAACACGGCTCCATTACTCTGGATATAACAGGTAACATTTTAAAGTTTTTTTCAGTTACAATTTCACTTTATAAACACATTCACATTTTAGTCAACAGTTCTTTCCATTTTAATAAGTAACATTTTAATCATTATTTGAGTCAATCTCCCCTTTAAATAGGTAGCGATAACCCTTCTATTTTTCTATTTAAAAGAACCAATGACTTAGCAAATTCTTAGTCTAACAAGTTCATAATTCAAAACTCAGTTTGTCGTGGAGGGCATTCACTTCTGCAATTGGTTCAAGCGCTAACAAAAGAAAGTATTCTAGCGCACTCTAGCGGTGATAAGTTGAAATACAGTTCAGTCAGAAATTCATCACAGATCGTGTGTTTTGTGTTTACTATTATTTGAAATGATCTTAAAGCTAAAACGTAATGTTTACCTTCTCAGTCCCCATAATAACTCTGACACACTATAATTCCTTTCATAACGACTTAGAAACTAGCAGCCTTACCAATCAGGCATTTACCTGCAGATGAACTCTCATTGTCGCAGTCCACAGGTGGCTTCACAGTCTCATTTCTGTCTCCCCCCTGCTCTCCTGACACAGTCTCTCCTCCAGGCTTCTCACTGCCCTTTCTACAATCTGACTCACACAGCCTTTCTGTCATTTGGACATCAGAACAATGGTGCTGCTCTGTCTCCATCTTATCTTTATTGCTTGTGGCAATTCTCTCCCTCTGCACTTCCAAGTTGACCTCCATCACATCTATCCTTTCTCTGTTTCTCTGCAGGTTATCAGCAGTGGGGCCACCCAGGACTAATTTGTTGGGCTCACACAGCATCAGTGGGTTTTCTGTGCAGTGTTTCTCTTCTGTTTCAGTCCCTGCCTGACTCATATCCTGAGGCTTTTCAGCTTGGCAGTGGCTCACAATGCGTTCTCCCAGTTCCAAAGACACGGAAATCTTTTTTGGGCTGCCAGAGTGAAATCCCACTGACGCCTCTTCATCCTCCCTGTCAGCTGGATGCTCCACTTCTTTGATTTCAGGGGATCTAACACTACACTCAAAGTAATTATTTTCCTCCTGACAGGACTTTGCATCATCAGAATAACAATGGAGCCTTTTGTCCGTGTTACTTGTAAAGTTCAAATTAATCTCTAAGGTAGCATTCTCATTGGTTCCTGAGAGTGGTCCCTCCTTTTCATTGGCTGATTCTTTCTCATATGCTTCTATGTGTCTTGTTTTTTCACACGTTACTTCATCCTGCATTTCATGTCTTACGTCTGACATCTGCATCATATTTTCCGAATCCACTGCTTCCTCAGCCCCTTCTTCTAACTGATATAGTAATCCTCCTTCTTGCTCTCTGCGAATGACCTCTTCAGAGGGGTTGGATAGAGGGAGTCTCCACTCTGATAGGCTGTCCAAAGATACAGTGTGGTCTATCTTCTTTCTGAGGACATGCCAGCTCTCTGCGTTTCCTTTCTGTGGAACTAATGTGTCATTCTGTGTCTCTTCACTTATTTTAAAGCAGGAATAAACCTTGTGAACAGTTGCTTCTCTTCTTTGGGTATTGGGGTGTTCGGTTGAGGGAAACAAAGCCTCATCAGGATCCTCCTCCTCGTCGAGAGAAAGATTTTGGATGAAAGGCGACCCGATTACTTCAGCGGAACTATGAAAGTAAAAAAAGTACGAAATGCATAATTCATGCTTTTCAGTCACAAAATCAGCTACAGAGGAGCACTCACAAGCGCTTAACTTTGGGACAATGGGTGTTTCTCAATGTCGAGGATGCTTCCTTGGTAGGACATGTCTTCCGAGTCAGGTCCTTCAGAAGCGAGGCAAGAATCCTTCCTAGCCTCGGAAAACGAAGAATGGTGGAACAGGCTAGCAGGTGTGCGTCATATGCGAGGCCCCGCCTTAAATGGAGCGCGATTTCCGCCAAAGATTTGGGAAATTGGTCCGTGCGCAAAGCATTGTGGGGATTTTAAGACCGCGGAGGATACACATCATGGATGTATGATAAGAACTGGATACAGCGGGGGAGGCGGGGCCTTGTTCATTCCTATGAGAGTTGCTCATTGGCGCATGAAGACAAAATGGCCCAACTTTTGAGAGCGAAACGTCACGAAAGTATTCATATAATCCGTTCTTATTGGGCATCCATGGGTAAAGGTAAAACTCATGTAGTACTGAACACGTAACATGAACGTGCCGGGCGGCGCGGTCTCGTGGGTTAGATGCGCGTTCATAATGCGATTTCCGCCAAAGATTTGGGCTGTGCACAAAGCATTGTGGGGATTTTAAGACCGCGGAGGATACACATGTGCAGCCTCAAAATTTCCCGCAACGAAGTACGTCGGCCTCTGTAGAATTCCAAGGATACTGGACATTGGAACAGTCCTTCGGTGGCACTCGATGATGTAGCATCCTTGAAATAGTGGCTCTGGAGCAGCCTTCCTCGACATTGAGAAACAACCAAAGTGTTCTCTTCACCTCTGATCATTTCTGAATACTGAAAGCTTGTTCTATGCATGAATACATTAACATTCACAAGTTTGATACCAACCACATTTTCCTGGCTATACTTACTTTCTCCATGGTGTAGCTTGATGTTCACCAAGTCTCCCTGGTGTTTGGAGGGACAGGGTGAGGGGGCCTCTATGGGGGATCGGTGCTGCTGTCTCCTCACGCTGAGTGAATGACAGAGCCTGACTGGATTGGCCAGCAGGAGGTTCAGAGGATTTTCTGTGGGGATAAATCTGCGAGGGCCAATAATAGGCCTCAGACTGAGACGTGTGCCTTTGGAAGGAGGAACCGGAGGGGGTCAGGGAGTCTGGCGTCTGCGAGGACTGCTGCTGATTGGAGGCTTTGTGGTAGGAAGTGGAAGTGGGGGACACCTGTGGCCTGGACCAAGAACTGAATCATAACCTTTGTATTACAATTGCATTAAGCACTTTAAGGATTAAATATATTATTCAATCGTAATTTATTTGTTAACATGACTCATTGCCTATTACAGAACAGTCCCACATCATTTATTTTACTTTGTATCGCTCAAAATCCTGAACTCTTTCCCTTTTTATACTAATAAATTGCTGGTTATTACTTTGAACTGAAGTGCAGATGCTTTCGCAACAATCAGCTCAGCATAATTTCAAATACTGAATGACTTAAATGGATGCTCTGACTTAAGTGCTATTTTGGAATCCATGCGTAGCTTCTCGTTAATCGTCGTACCTGTCTGTGCCCGTCTCTCTGCTGTCTTCCTGACTCATGCTCCAGCTGCTCACCTGGCTGCTCTCCACTATGCACAACAAAAAGACAATACTATACACTTTCAGAGATATTCATATATTATGCATTAAATAACATAAAGACAGTCTTTACTTGGGCAGCAAAAATATAGAAAACCTACCTGACCTGTCAATTCTATCTCTGATTTTACACTTTACACATACATGACTACAAAATGTTGCAAACTGTCGAGTACAAATAATTGAATGCCCTGGAAACTAATTGATTATCAAGGCAAATGGGTTTCTTTTTTTAAAATACTGTGATTTATAAAACAGTTCTTGTTGTTTTTTATTCAGATATTGAGCTAGATTGCCGAAAAAAAGCTAGGAAATAACCTACAGTACTCTTGAGAAACATCAATTGAACAAAGTAAAAGAAAGTGTGGCTTAAAGGTAGGGTAGGTAAGAATGGAGAAACCAGCTCGAGTGCGCTAGAATTTGAAAGTACGCAGCCGAAAAAAATCTGCCCCTTCCTTCAGACTTCCTTACAGAGCCCCTCCTCCAACACACAGGAACGCGCTCATGACTAATGAGGGCACGAGATAAGTTTGTGCACGAGAAGGACGGCTGACAGGCAGGTAGGCCATCCAGTTACTTTAGCCACTAAAATAATTGGTCGTGCTTTTTACAGCGCCACGGCTTCCACAGATGAAATGTTTTTTATGTATTTATTGTCAAAGCATTTAATGTATTCATTGCTATCGGATGTTTAGAGCATTCCATGGAATATAACAAAAAGTGTTTCTGAAGTGAATTACATACCCTATCTTTAACATGAGGTCAGTTTTTGACATAATGTACTGCCACAATCTTAAGTAAGATATTGTACACTTAGCCCTGACTGACGTTGGCTGTGATGGGAGGAGCTATGGCTGCGTCTGGCTGTGTGCCGACTCTGGGCCCTCAGGACAGCCAGGATCTTCTGGGCCTCCACAGACAGCGGTCCCGAGTACAACCTGTTGCTAGGCAGCTCCATCTCCTCCCTGTCTGCTACTCTTTTCCTCTCCCTGACGATATCTGACTCTTCAACTGTTGAGGGCCTAAACAGGACGAAGGGGAGCGTTATACATCAGTTACAAACAGCCCTGGTTTGAACCAGCATCTCAGCTAACCCTCCAGAATAAAATCACAATAATTCCTCTAAAAAAAGATAACATTTTACTTTATTTATGGCAAAAAAGCAGGTCACACAAGTCATACGATTATCTTCCATAAACAGTTTGTAAGACACATTCAATGAGTCCCATTGTAAGCAGCACTGCTCATATATATCTAAACATTTCCCAAGTTGGGTTTTGTCCCAAAAATAAAGACTCAAAGGACTGATCTTCGTCTCTTCCACTTCCAAGTGAAGGTGCATATTTGGAGTGCACGGGGCTCCAAGGCGGTGGAACAGTATCTTCAAGCCTCATAACGCAGCTTGACTCCTTCGCATAGGCTTTACTGTTGCCCTCTCTTCGCAGCCATTTTGCCCTCCAGTTCTTCCACTCCTTTCTGCAGCAGTTGCTGATCCAAGTGGAAGTAGATGTACAACTCCCTCTCTCGCCTGAGGAGGGCGTTGCGCTCCAGCTGAGAGCGCTTGGCTTTAGCCTCCCCCATGATTTCTTGCAGTAAATGCTGCAAACTATGCAGCTGAGACTCGGCTTCCACAAGCTGCACGGTCAGCTCCTGTATGGACGAAGCACACGGATGAGGTATAAAGAAATAAATAGCAACAGGTTAAGTCAGCACCCATCTGAATCAATCAAAGACAAGGAATTATTCAAATAAAGTAAATGATCACGATATGTTATTAAGACAAACAGTCAATCATACAACAGTCCACTTCCTGAGAGCCACTTATTATCACACAGTGCGTGTAGACCCAACGTGTCTTTATGTGAGTGAAAAGGAATAAACAGAGTGCTACCAGCTTCCCTCACCAAAAGTGACGCGTCATTTTAAATTCAGCTGACTCACGTTAAGTCTTTCTTTTTGAAATGTTCGGTTGACCAAGGTGACAGAAGATACAAAGGAAAGAAACCCACCTGTGCATTGGGACAGAGCAGCTCTTGGTCAGTGGCCCTAGGATGTACCTGTGGCCCTAAGAGCAGCTGCTGGAGTTCTGTGTACATGGCACTGTGGAGCGCCTCACAGTCGCCATAGAGACGAGCTGCCGTGTAGTACTGCTCACGCCCGGCGCCAGCTAGAGCGTCTCGGGTCACTTGGAGGTTGCCCGCGAGGTCATGAGCAGAGTGGTCCAATGCTTCATATGTCCGGAAAGGCTTCGATCGACCGTGCTCTGAATCATGGTCAAGGATCTGGAGCAGCCTGGGGAGAGAAATGCATACAACACTGAATTATAAAGTGAAACAACAGGCATATGAAGGAAGACAACTAAAGAGTGTCATGGGCACAAAGCAGCCAACATAGCACCAAAGCATTGCACAGGGGGTAAGTGAATAATCATGTTTGTGGTGTGTAAATAATATTCAGATTCAAATAACATCCATTCGAGTGCAGAACATGAATAATGAACCAATAAAACCCACTTACATACCGTTAAGACAGGGGGGATATATTATTTAATTCATTAAAAAAAACATCATTCTAAAAGACTTACAAATAAAATGCTTTTTACATCATCAGTTCTAAAACAGCACACTACAGCTGGAGTCCTCCTACCTGCTGAAGGCTGCATCCTTGCAGCTGATGATGGGGTTGGGCCGGGGGTTAATAGCCAGGTCAGGGTGGGCCAGGGACTCAATTCTGAGGATTGTCGCTTCACCTTCCGTTACCAATCTGCTGTTTATTTCTCCCAGCTGCGTAAGACCGGTCCTCCACCTCCTCAACTCCATCTCCTGACCCAGGCGCACCAGGTCAAAGGACGCCTTCTGGCGGAGCAGATAGTCTCGTACCTAGGAAGACAATTGTACATTTACTTTTCCTCGGGATGTTGATACTTGTTTAAACATTGACTTCGAATGACAGGTAGATGTTAAGGTGGTTTTATGTCTTAAGCATGACATTAAAATGCATATCGCTGATTATTGACACAGGGATCACATGTTGACTTTAATTCGTCATCAAACTCTGTTCAAATAATTGCTTTCAAGCTTTTATATTTGCGTTGTATTATTTTCCGTTTGTTTTATAATGTGTTCAGTTGCAGGTCTTTAGTTCATTTCATTCTCTGTGTGTATACTTTTTGTAAATGCAAAAGCTGCTATATAAATAAAGTGATCATTATTATATTATTATTCTTTGAGCAGTAAAAATGTCACTCTTCAAAGGGTTACTCAAGCACCTTGTTTCTCATTCAAATGATTTAAAGGAAGACCATTTCATTCTCAGTAGCTGAAGCAAAGCTGATTGGTCAGTATCCCTGCCCCCTGAGAAGTACATAGGTGATATCACCAACTAACCTGATCCTGTCTGGATGTGTAGTAGTCCTGCCGGGCGAGTTGCAGAGCCAGGTCTCCCCTCACCACCGGCACATTAAGCAGCCTGGCTGACTCTCTGAGGGCAGCAGGTAACGGTCCTTGGAGCAGAGCCTCCAACTCCGCCTCCACCGCCTGCAGCTCCTTCCTGGACACGACCTCGCGGACATGCAGGGAGGAGGAACTGGAAATACTCTGGCAGGGTGAGGACAAGGATAGGAAAGAGAACTTGAGAGAGGAGGCAGGAACAACAAATACCACAAAGACAATGATAACTGTGAAAGTGTTTGCAGAAGGATATAAAACACGAAACAACTGCTTACCTTGGTGTGAGTGGACTTCTCAGAAAGCCATTCTAGGCCAGCCTTGACGCTCTTCTCCTCTGCCGTGGCCTGCATCAGTTGGTGCTGGGCCACAATATGAGCCCACTGAAGTCTGGCCATCTCCGTCCTCCTGTGCTCCACCAGTCGCTCCTCCATCTCCTTCCCCTTGTGCTCCTTCTCTTCGTCTTCTCCATCTTCACAAGAACTGAGGTCAAGAACCTGGAAGCGCTCAGAGCAAGAAGTCTCCACAATGTCAGCGATGCCCTGGAAGAACTGCTTCTGAGTGAAGGCAGAGAGTGTTTTAGTGTTGAGCTCCTCCTGGTGCAGGTAGGGATCTAGGGGCAGCTGGGAGAGGAGGACAGTGGGGCTCTTGGAAGTGTTTGATGAGGACGTTGATTCTTTTTGTGTTGCCAGCTGAACCGGGAGATATGACGCAAGCTTTGTAACCTCGTCCGTTAGGTTTTGTAGTAGGGCATTGGTGTCAGCATTCTCAGCTCCGATGGCAGCACTGGCCTCCTTTAGTTTACAGGCAGCACTCTCCAGCTCAGCAGAAAGACGAAGGTCAACATCTGCACGGGAGGTGGCCACAAGCTGCAGCCGGTTGTACCGCCGTTGCTTCAGTTCTTTCTCTTTACGCAGCGCCTGGAGCTCTGCCTCCAAATCCTCTATAGCTACATCCCCCTCAGCTGCAAACACAGAGGATGACGATGAAGAAGAGGGCCCTAAGATGTTTGCGCTGCTCCCATCCAAAGGTCCAATGGTTTTAAGGACTTCGCCCAAGGCTGCTTCATCCAAAAATGGCTTGCCAGACTTCCGCAGCTCCTGGATAGCGTGTGCCTCCTCTGCTGTGAGAACATTGCTCTGGTTGAGGGTCCGACAGACAAAGCGCAAGAAGTGAAGGTTCTCCGGGGCGCAAAACAGCCAGTCGAAGTCAGAGGCCTTCAGTGACGACGCAGCAGGAAAACCTAGACGGCCCACGGCCTCCACAAACTGGCTACCATTTAACATGTTGAATCACAGCTCTATGGCTAGTACTAGTCAGTCAGACAGCAGCAACATGTGGATTGTGGAGGATTAGGAAGACCAATAGGAAGAGAGTTAAAGCAAAGCATATACATGGTAGTTATGTCTATTAAAACCCTGCAATCATTTCCAAACATGCAGCATTCTTACAAAGTGAAACACAGAGAGTACAGATAAATAGTGGCATTTAAAGTCAATAATATCACTGGACATTGGCATTAGTTTACTATAGTTTCAGTTATTGACACTGTTTTAAAAAATTAACAGTTTTATTGTTTATGGTGTTGTTTTCTTAATAAGACTCAGTAGTATACAACCTCACAATTCAACAACATGATCCTCCAAAATGACCAAATGTGAGTTAACACCTCTGCAAAATGCCTAAATAAAACTGAAATTACAATTTCAATCCAAGTCAGATGAATTACTGAACAAATTAGATTAGTCTAAACATATCTACTACGAGAGTTCAACAGTGACAGTCCCTTGATATATTCTAAAATCATTTATCACAAGAAACGTTACAGTACCATTATCACTGACTCTAAATGTGTTTCCAAACTTAAGCCGCAGTCGACCGTAAAGGAAAACTTCATACATTTCTAACAATATTAAACAATTGTTAGTGTCTTCGCAAATAAATGATGTGTGTATTTGTTAAAACGGATCTGGTGAAAGTATCATAAGCACATCCGTCACAACAGTTAGCTTATCATTAGTAGCTAAACAGTTGTAGTACTTTAGCCAGTTAATGGCTAGAAACTAGGTATAGCTAACATGCTAACTACCATGTAAATTGGCACTTGGGTCGAGCGCAGTGTATTCGTATATTAATCTTTACAAGAAAAGTCAAATTTGTCAAACAACAACTTACAATTGTATTCAGAATTTCCTTTTAGTTAGCATCCCGTTGAAGCCAGTTATTTACTCGCGCCAACAATCCGAACTGACGGGACGTCGACACGCCGGACAACGTAACGGTCACGTCATACGTTAGAGGCTGCGTCAAACCTCCAACCAATCAGTTTCTAGGATGAAGCATAACTCCCGCCTCCTCTCATCCCACGCGTTCATCAACCCACCGCTGCGTGCCCAATGCCCTGCTCCTTTCTGTGTGAGCTCACTTCTTCTTCTGCCTTTCCTTTGCTGAGAACTACTTCTGGTAAGTGATATAAATAACGTTGAAAGGACTGTGTGTAATAACCATAGACTGTATATTTATATATATTAGCATGTATCAAGTTAGTTTGAGATAAATATCTATATATATCTCAAACTAACTCGATACATGCTAATATGGATGGATGGATCAGTAGGTAAACATAGAGCAGCCTGCATGCCCACTGCTGGGAGTTTACTTCTCACTTATGAACTTTTAATGTTATGTTGTTTGCTTTTTCTCATACGGTGTTAGTGTTATCTTACAGCCTGTTCATTTGGTTTTGGATTTCCCTTATCATGCACATCAATCTGTCATGACCTCTTAGTACACACTACACACCCAAGATAACTTGACTTCACTTTGTGCTGCCTTAATAAGAAGAAATTAAGATGTTATTGTTTCGGACTAACTGTTACTGTATCTGCATCTGTTCTATCTTTCACAGCTGCCCTAAAAAAAAAGAATCATGGTCCAAGCTAAGACGTGGATCCTGACCAAGCACTTTGACGGCTTCCCGAAGGACAGCGACTTTGAGCTCAAGGTGGAGGAGCTGCCTGCGCCAAAAGATGGAGGTAAGTTATTTTTTGTCCTTATTATTTTCTTAACTTCGCCAAGTAATTCAAACTCTATGTTTTTCATGGCAAACATTAAAACAGTTTACACGAGTCAGTATGGTTGAGTCACATACAGAATAGGCAAACATCTGTTCTTTATGACGCTTGTTGTCTCTTTCTGTTTCAGAGGTGCTTTTGGAAGCAGTGTTTCTCAGTGTGGACCCATACATGAGGTGAGTGGATAATACGGTTGTGAATTAAAAAACCCATTCACCATTAGTATTGTAAGTAGCACTCTCTTTAACAAATCAATTAATCCATAAATGCATCTCAATGAATCTAACAATGTGATGTCTCTCCAGGCCTTTCAGTCGGGTTCGCATGAATGAAGGCGATGTGATGATCGGAACTCAAGTGGCCAAGTAAGGAAAACAAACACACCGCCACACACACACACACACACACACACACACACACACACAGAGGAATGTCTTTATCTATCATAATGTAACGTGCATGCCCTGATGTTAACTGAAACAGAACCTACACCTGCTAATAATTACTTAAGCCTTTGATTCACAGAGACTAAAAAGCGAAAGTGGATAAATAAAATGTTCTTGGCGTAGCCTTACACGCACAATCTGTTACAGTGGAAATGTTTTGTTGCTGATAAACATGCAGAATAAACTACTCAGTGACCAAACTTTCCAAACAACGTCGCAATGATCTGTTGTACACACACATGGTATGCATTTTGGTAACTTTGTAAACCAAAGTGCATATAAAACATCTGACGCATGGTTTGACGTCATGAAGATGTCTAGGATACCACAACACCGACATGTTTAAAGTACCTACTCGTGTGTCATCCATATGGCTTTAGTCTTCAAACTTCAAAAAAGCCCAGTGACACACCCTAAATTGACATATGCTTTCTTTCTTCTTCTGTTGTTGTTTTTCTGTAGAGTGATTCAAAGTAACAACCCAGCATTTCCTGTGGGAAGCCATGTGGTTGGTCGTTGTGGCTGGAGGAGCCACACAGTCTGCGACGGGATGGGTCTCGTTCCCATCATGCCAGAGTGGCCGCAAGACGTCTCGTTATCTCTGGCTCTGGGTGCCATCGGCATGCCGGGGTAAGAAATACAAAAATGTCACGTCTGGCAGCCAGACTTCCAGAAGTTAAAGTACATTTCATTTTCTCACAGTGTCATGTTTTTTCAGCATTTATGATCGTTTTATGGACATCTGGACAGCTGTGGAACTTGTTTCACTAAAAACAATGCCTACTTTTTAAAGTCACCTCCTAGCCAAAAGGGGAAGGTTGTTTTGGCTTCTCTTATCTGTGAACTATTATGCAGAAGAAAGAACTGACCATCCCTGAGTAAATGTTAGATTAGACCGCTTATCTGGGAAAGTATTGCCGTTCTTCTGGTAATGTTTAAGAGAGAGTGAGAGACTCTCAGTTAAGCAGAACAGCTGAGTTTCGTCTGTCTTTGATCAAATAAACGTGTCAGGCTCCAGATGTTTGGTCCTGCTGGTGAGATGAAGTCATCTTATAAGCACTGATGACCTTGGAGTGGAAACTAAGAGTTTACACTGCAAAGGTCAAACAGGCTTTTCTGTGGAACTGAAGGTAAACATTTCGTCTCTGTTTTCAGTGTTTTGTTAGTTTCACTCTTCCTTGTCCTTCCCAGATTGACGGCTCTGTACGGGATAGAAGAGATTCTGGGCCTCCAGAAGGGCGAGACCCTGCTGGTGAATGCTGCCGCGGGGGCCGTGGGCTCCGTGGTGGGCCAGATTGCTAAAATCAAGGGCTGTAAGGTGGTGGGGTCTGCAGGGACTGATGCCAAGGTGGCTTTCCTCAAAGAACTGGGCTTTGACGAGGCCTTCAACTACAAGACTGTTGGTTCCATGGAGGAGGCGCTGAAGAAAGCTTCTCCAGGCGGATACGACTGCTTCTTCGAAAACGTAAGCGGTTTGACACATTTCACAGCTTGTTGGCTAAGTGTTTAAATCATATTCTTTGCTTTAGGTTGGAGGACTTTCTTCAAGTGTTGCCTTACAGCAGATGAAGAACTTTGGAAGAATTGCTGTGTGTGGAGCCATTTCCACATACAATGACTCCACACCCCAAACAGGTGGGAACTTCCCTTCTTGAATTTTTTTTGTTATTAATAGTCCTGCTAATTTTTCCTTTAAATTCCTTGAGGAAGAAAAATGCAGTTCAAACTGTGCTAAAACTAAAACTGCACATATTTGAATCTCCTGGAAATCCTTACATTTGAACATGCTGTTCTCAAAGTCTTTGAGATAGCTTGAAGTTTCAATAGAACAGGCAGGTAAGACATTATGAAACATGACAGGTTGTTGTGTTTTCCCCTTCTGTAGAATACTGTCACGAAACATCATTAAGGTGCACCATAACACCTGGTTGAATATGATGTCGTCGTGAAGTTATCCATATACTGTATGCACGCTATACACATGTGTAAAATACCACATCTGTAAGGTGTTGAAATCTTTAAAAGTGCTTAATTTTGACTTTGGAAAAAGTGTTGGAACCCTATCAAATAATGTTTGTTTTTCCTCACTAGAGGGCGACATTGCACTACTGACGTTTGAGAGATGTGTAAAGAGAAATCTGTCTAGATCAAATAGTTTTCTTTTCTTTAACCATGTATCTCTCTCTCAGGTCCATTCCCCCACCTGACCATGATCTTCAAGCAGCTAAAGATGGAGGGCTTCATGCAGAACAGGTGGGAGCACAAGAACCCCGAGTCCCTGAAGAGGCTGATGGGATGGTTGAAAGAGGTCGGTGTCTGAAAACAAGTTATGATATTAGATCTAATTCAGAATTGTTCACGTGTGTCTTTAGAGTTTATCCTGTGTATCTGCTTCAGTGTCATTTCTCTAATCAATTGATTTATTCTCCATCCGCAGGGCAAACTGCAGTGTAGGGAGCACATCACAAAGGGCTTTGAGAAGATGCCAGCTGCTTTCATGGGGATACTGCGGGGGGAGAACGTCGGCAAGGCTATCGTCGCAGTCTGATGTGGAGCAAAGAAGAAGAAGAACCCGTGTTTAATGAAACATTATTACAGGATTCATACATGAAGGATTAATAGAGCTTATAACCAACCAGATATGTGTATACTAACATGATGTCCATGGAAGATGTGATATATAGAATGTGAGTTAAGACTGAAAATATACGTCCCTACATAAGTTTACGATACTGCACCACTAGGTCTTTTTATTAATGATAAGGATCATACTTTTTGTTTTGCATTTAAAGAATAAAGACACAGCTAGCAGAAAGACAGACAGAAATGGGACAAAGGTGTTCCATTCAATAATTTGCAGGGCTAGGCTAGCAACAATTGATTGATTAATCAATTTTAAGATTACTTCTACAACACAATTGAGCATGTATTTGTCATATGCCCCTACATGGTAACACACTAGTATGTACTAATATAAAACCAGTTTTGACCACTATCCAGACGATTGTCTGTATTTGAGTGTACTTGGACAAGATTTCTAGACCTGCTGCTGCATTCGTACATTAATGTAATGCTATTATACGTTTGTTTGGTATTTAGTGAGAGTTTGTGTAAAACAAATAAGGGCTTTTTTCGTCTGATGTTCTGTTGACATCGTATATTTCACCTTCGTGTTGGGCTTTATTTTGCAGACTAGTATCTATCGAGTACAAATGTATGCGTGTCCTGCACTTGAAGCGGAGGAGAATAGAAGAGAAAGCGATTGAAGATGTGATCTC
This sequence comes from Harpagifer antarcticus, assembly GCA_902827135.1. Classification (NCBI taxonomy): domain Eukaryota; kingdom Metazoa; phylum Chordata; class Actinopteri; order Perciformes; family Harpagiferidae; genus Harpagifer; species Harpagifer antarcticus. The sequence continues at coordinate 225,496 of CADEHL010000288.1, forward strand.
CTTTCAATCCTCAAATGAGTGTATTCGACATAATAGAGTTAGCCCTCAGCTGCCAAGTGCAGTCTTTGTTTGATCAGGAAATAGACTGTATTTTTAGACACTAATTAGAATTTCATAAGCTTGTGATGGTAATGAGAGCTCCATGGTAACATGCTGTTTGTCTGGTAGAAAAGCACAAGGTGTCCCCAGTTTGGGGAGATATGTGTAGTTGTATACCAAATACAGGAGTATGTTTTATTTGTTCCGTTAATGATCCAGGACCCTATGGACCAATTACCAGCAAATGTGCTTATTATGCCAAGTTTAATTCCCCAGTTACTACAAATGTTATCGTGACGCTTAAAATGTTTTAACTTCCAACAAAAGTAAAATATTTCCAAATACTGACCTTTTCCATATCACTTTGACAAACATGTATAATAGCATATGATTTAGATTTAATAAAATGACTGATCTTTATTGTTGATAAGGATTTTTTTGTTTTGTGAACATTAACCACATTAAAAACGTTGTATGCCAAGTCTCTTTACTGGTTAGACTTTGGGAACACATCAACCCACATGCTTACATATCAGTCTGGTCCGGACACTAATGCAAATAACAAAATAACTTTGAAGAAGACATCCTTAAAAAAAAAGCACATTTCCTGAACAATTAATGATATTGTTGCATATAGTACTAGTATATATATATACAATTATAAAATACATTTAATAACAGTGTTGTTCACCACCTCATGTTTGGATAAGGCTGAAGAAAAAGACTCTTCCCGACGTAACGACGCGAATTCACGTTTGGTTGTAAGGAAATCGAGCTGCTCTGACTTCAGTCGTTTACGGTAAAGGAATTCGTCAAGTCATTGTGACTGGCATTACTGTAAAACCATTTTCGCTGCCATTAATGAAACCATTATAATACACAGGAGATACATAATACAACACATTATCTAACAATATTATATTATTACTAATTAATATAATAGTAACCTGGTAATGTAGCTTAAATCCTACTCTGTAACCTATGTTTTGTTTGATGTCAGCTTTATCTCTAAATTGACTGTTCCTCCAAACGATTACAAGAAAACATCCATAAACACAATGACATTGACATGGAGACAAATGTGGCTGATACCGTTAACACCCAGCAGCTCATGACATTTGGGCGTAAAGCAACCAGAATGGAAAATATTACATCGCTGGCCCCTTCAAAATAAGAGTCTTTCTTATAAAAAGCTTTTTAACGCTCAATACAAATTCAAAACAACCGGTGATGTAATGCAGCAGTCAGGTACATTTACTCAAGTATTGTACTTAAGTATGATCTTGGGGTCCTTGCACTTTACAGAAGTACACAGTAGCAGTGTATTTGTAACATTGTAGAATGAAATGTAGTATATAACAGCAGTTACATTATTTCACAAAATTAATAAAGTAATTGTATAATGTGCATCAATTTTAAATTCAGATATACAGCCACCCATGCTGTTAAAGCTATGTGACAATGACAACGACTTTTATTTTGATAGTACTTCCGCTGTGTGGTGGACTTTACTCGTGCAGCTTGATGCTCTGCCATAAAACCGCGGCGTGTCTTCTGGAGTTAAGGGATTCCCAAACCGTTGCTTCATCACCTCGATCACTCAACAGCTATCATGGGGGTTATCATAATTGAGAGTCTGGTAAGTTTGTTTTGCTCCGCAGCTTTTAGTATTGAACGTTTTTAGAAGAACCATTGTAAAAAAAAGAAAATAGTGGATTTATTTTTAGCTTTCTCGATGTGCTGGTGCCTGTTTCCCCTCTCCCCTTCTTATTCTCCATATTCGTTTTTTTAATAGGTTTTTCTTTTTAAATAACGGTGCGTTGGATAGAAAACACGCCTCTAATAATGCCTTAATGGAGTTGTAAGTTCGCTTAATGGAAACAACGTTACTGGGTGAATCAGCGTGAATAACGTTAGCCGCCACCATGTGTGTTTCTGTTACTCTGCATCATGGCTGTGTAAAGAGAACGCTATGGACTTTAACCAAGAAGTGCGCCGGGCAATGAAGCAAAATGTCGTAGTGGCCAATCGAAGGTACTACACTCCCTGTCAGTCCATGACGTCATTGGCCCAAAATATTTGTTCCCATTGACTTTATTTGACATCTGTAAATCAGCGGATACTTTTTTTCTACTTTATCAACCACCCAGTACGAACAATTCGATAGCCCTTATTTTAATTACTATGGTCTAAAAAGTTGTCAAATGCGCTTAAAGCCTGATTCCTGAGTCCTTTTCTCTCTCTAACTGAGCCGAGAGCGGGAGATCAGAGGCGGGGCTTACCGGAAAACCCAACGCCGCATGCTCTATGGGCCCACATACGGGTACTTGTAGCACAGGCCGTTTTTGGCCTCATGCGTGACTTGGCAACCCTCATATGTGTATCCAGTTCTCTTATACATCCATGAACCTTTTTATAAACAAGCATTTATACCAGTAGCATTTATCTGAGTGAGTGCTTGTTTGACGGTATGCCAACAATTCTGCATAAGTGACGTTGGTTTTATTCATTATTATTGTTTTGTTTGCGGGTGGAGATGCTAAAGTTATAACAACTTGTAGCTAATGTATATACTGCATCACGTTGCATGGCGGGCCGTCCACAGCAGGCCGTTCACAGCAGGCCGTTCATTGAGTGTGTCGGAGGGGTGGTTACGGTAATGTACTTTACACATACTTTATTTCCGGGGGCGCACAGGTGATGGTAATCCCCGGATGTTTGTGGAAAAAAACCTCGTTGAGAAACATGCCAGTTCATAGTTTATACCCATTTTTAACCACACCTTTTTTTATAACGTTCTGATATTATGGTTAATGTTGTGTTTATTTTAAAGTGAAGAGTCATTACATTACATTTAGCTGACGCTTTTATCCAAAGCGACTTACAATAAGGGCGTTCGACCAACAAACTTGAAGAAAACAGAATCATATAAGTACATCAGGTTTCCTAGAGCAAAAACATTTCAAGTGCTACTCAACTGGCTTTAGATAAGCCAGTCCTTTATTAGTATATAAGTGCTCTGTTAGCAGTTCTTTGTTAGTAATTCTATCGCTCGAAGTGGAGTCGAAAGAGATGAGTTTTCAGTCTGCGCCGGAAGATGTGTAAGCTATCTGCTGTCCTGATGTCAATGGGGAGCTCATTCCACCATTTTGGAGCCAGGATAGCAAACCCACGTGTTTTTGCTGATGGGAACTTGGGTCCCCTTCGCAGCGAGGGTGCAGCGAGCCGTTTGGTTGGTACAGAGCGGAGTGCACGTGCTGGTGTGTACGGTTTAACCATGTCCTGGATGTAGGAAGGGCCAGATCCATTCGCAGCATGGTACGCAAGTACCAGTGTCTTGAAGTGGATTCTAGCAGTGAGTGAGAGCCAGTGAAGGGAGCGGAGGAGCGGAGTGGTGTGGGAGAATGTTGGAAGGTTGAAGACCAGACGAGCCGCTGCATTCTGGATGAGCTGCAGAGGTCGGATGGCACATGCAGGTAGACCAGCCAGGAGAGTTGCAGTAGTCTAGGCGTGAGATGACGAGAGTCTGGACCAGAACCTGCGTGGCTTTCTGGGTCAGCTGGGGACGTATCCTCCTGATGTTGTAAAGCGTGTATCTGCAGCAGCGGGTTGTAGCGGCGATGTTTGCAGTGAAGGACAGGTTGTTATCTAGGATCACACCCAAAGTTACATATTAACTGTTTTGCTGGAACTATAACGATAATAAAAACAATGTGTGACCATGGGACGAAACAGCCACAAAGTAAAACAGAGTGAATATCAATAACATCAGTTTCCAAATTGCTACAAGTATGTTTAGTTAGGCATGAATCCATTATGGTTTGATCAAGTTTAAAATCTGTGTTCCTTTTCTGTAGGAGGATTTCCAGGCTGAACTGAAGAAGGCCGGAGACAAGCTGGTGGTGGTAGACTTCACCGCCACCTGGTGCGGCCCCTGCAAGATGATTGGCCCAGAATTCCATGTAAGCAGATGATTTAGTCCTGTACAAGCCATAGTTTTAAAGGTTATCTATTATGCAAAATCCACTTTTTCATGTCTTTTATACATAAACATCTGTCCCCCCTGTGTAAAGAGATTCTGAAAGTTTCAGGAAAAAAGATTCGCTCACTTTTTGTCCTGAACCTGTCTGAAAATGAGCTGATCAGACTTTGGCCACTTTATGGTGTCATAAAGATGTTTTGGCATTAGCCAATAACCTTATCACCTGAATCTCCTCCTAGAGCACCATTGGGTTCTTTGTAACCAAATGTCTCTCAGAGGGGCGTGGGGAGGGGCTCCTTATTTTCATCTAAAGTAACAGACAGAGAATCAGCACTTTTGAAACAGGGCTGAAACAGAGGGGATTATGGGTAATGCTGCAATGATCTGTTTGGTGTTTGGAGCCAAACACTTCAGAGACATGTTTTGTATATATCTGAGACCTATAATATATTGATGAAAAACAGTATCATAGGGGACCTTTAATTATTTTAGAATGCTTAGTAAAGGAGAACCAAAGTAAAATAAATGTTCCATATGCTGTGTTGGTCACTTTCCCAAGTCTGAGGACAAATGAATACGAGGTAAATATTTAGATGTATCCCTTCCCCAAGGGACACAGGTTGCTCTAGGACAGCTTCTCTTGTTGCTCTGGGCAACCCCTTTTCAAGCTGTTTCTAACCTCAAGTAGGGAGATGCCTGCTTTACAAGACCCATGGGGGCTGAACTTAAGTCAATAAGATAACCATGATTTCAAAGAGAAGAAATTAATAATTTATTCTCTCATATTCACGTTGCATCATTTATTAACGCTCATTGTTTGACACTTTCAGAATCAATCAACTCTTCCGGAGAACGCAAACGTGGTTTTCCTGCAGGTGGACGTAGATGACGCTGATGTAAGCTTCTTTATTTTCAATTGAGATTTCAGTATAAGTTTACTACAGCTGCTGCTAGTTCAGTGATCCACAACAACGCAGCACGAGCCATCAAACTGGGCAACTAGTAACACTGCTCCTGGTTCATCAGAGAATTATAGAAGTAGAACATATCTAGTATGTTAACCACATCTGGAACAGGAAATGTGAAGAAAGGTCTGGTCTTGTGGGCGAGAGAAGGATTAACCAAATTGTTGTTTGACTGGTTGTGTTGGGGGGGGGGGGGGGGGGGGGGTTACCATGTCGTTAATACTCAAAGCAATGTGAGCTATTCTTAAAATCCATGTCACCGGGCCGTGTGGAACCACAGCTGGCTCACGTGACTGAAGCTTTCTGCCTCAGTGCTTGAGCATAATGAAAGGATAATTGTTGATACATTTTGAAACAGTATGATTGTGGTGGCTTATTGTTATTGACACATATTCTGACAAAAAGGTGGTGTTTACATATGTGGGGTTTCTGATCTGTGAAGCTGTTAACTTGATACGGCTTGTTTCTTTTGTGGACAATATTCCTGTCTACAAAAAACAAACAATTATCCTAATAAGATAGAAATACCTAGAATCACTGTTTATGTTCCCTTAGCTCAATCCGTCTAACTGTCCTTGTTTTTGTTATTTTCAGGAAGTGAGTTCATTTTGCAAGATCGGCTGCATGCCCACATTCCAATATTACAAGAATGGATCAAAGGTAAGCATTAAAAGATGCAGCAAGAATTGACATATTCTCACTTATTTAAAAATAAGTTGTAATGTTAGCATAAGCAAACATTTCGTTACAGGCCACAGAATTGTGGCCTGTAATGCTAATGCTAATGCTCTTTCTTCATAAACTAATCGCTAACAAAAAAAAATATTTTAAGAAGCTGGTACAAAATATTTGTAAGCCTTTCTCCAGAGTGAGGAACATTTACATTTTAAGAAATGAAAGTGTCATTGTTTTTTTATCTAACAGTCTTTAATCCTCCTGTCTGTGCCGTCTTTCAGGTGGACGAGTTCTCTGGAGCCAACAAAGATTCAATGATCCAGAAACTGAAAGCTTTGAGGACATAAACATCCACCGAGCAATCCACGCACACATCCTCATTGTATAAAACCCACAGAAACCAATATCGCCCTCTGTACATGTTTGTGAAATCCCAGTTTCATGTAACGTACAAAATCTGTTACGTCTTCTGTTCCTCACATGCCCCTTTCACACCAACGCGTTCTCAGCTCCAGCTCGGAGCTGGAGCCTGAAAAGTGCCGGTTTCTCCTGTTCACACCGCAGCGGCGCCGCCTCTTAGCTCCGGAATCCGGTTCACTTCCAGCTCCAAAAAATTGTCGGTCTAGACCAGGGGTGGCCAACCAGTCAGAGGTTAAGAGCCACATTTTTTCTATGTTACTGCAAAGAGCCACATCAAACAGTTTTTTGTTTTCTGGAGACAAGATTTAAACTTTCATTCATTTTTGTTGCATTGGGAGCAGAGAGAGGAGCTGTGGATTATTGTTATTGATTAATGCATCAGTGTTTCTTAGGGTCAAAAACACTAAACTCACAACTTAAAATGAAAGCGTTTAGTTTATTTAATAAAAGAGCACATGTTCAATGTGAAAAGTGACAGTAGTTATAGATTATTTGCAATTTGGTGCTATATATATATATATTTTAAAAACAAAATTATATATATTTTTTAAACACCTTGAATTTCAGGGGGGGGGGCGCGGGGCTCCGTTGGCGGGGCACAGCGCCCCTCCAAGACAATGGTAGGGGAAACACTGGATAGTGTTTCATCAACGATAGGTTCCCCCCCCTCAAAGGTGATTGGTTCACTGCATCACAGGTATTATTGTGATTGGCTCTTGGGCCACATCAAAATTAGACGCGCTGTCATCCTCTCATACTGACACCTGACACCACACATACACACGTAGGGAGAGCCGGGACGAAAGTAACACGGGACGAAAGTAACACGGGACGAAAGTAACACGGCGATTTTATCCGAGCCCAAACAACTTTGACCGGCCAAATTACGTCAGCATTCGATACTTAACAGACCTACTAAATATCAGGTTTAACTGTCAGGAGTAGCTAGTGTTGTCACGATACCAACATTTTGGTACCGATACCAAGTCAAGAATTGTGACTCCGATTCTTTTTCGATACTTTTCTTAAAAAAAGGGAAACAGTCTTAAATGTAATTATTGTGCTTTATTTCACACCATAACCATAACACAAACTTTTAAACAATGAGAACAATAAATAAAATAAATGACTTCGTATTAAATCAAATTAATACATGTCTGACAGACAGGCCTCGTGGTGTCCGTAGGCTTGCCCTCAATAGGCGCATTCACACCGCAGTACTTTTCCCACAAAGGTTCATGTGAACTTAGTTCATGCGAACTCTTTAGTTCTCATGAACTAAGTACAGATCGCGTTCACACCGGAAAAAGTCCCTGGGGGTGGATTAGGCAAATGAAGCCACTGACGTCACTTCTTCTTCTTCTGCTTTGGGTTTACTGGCAGGCTACAAACAACTTCACGGCGGATACTGCCGCCCAAAGTCCCCGGCCGGAAGTCCCCGGAGTTGTAAGAGGACTTCAGTAGAAGCTGCTGGGACTCCCAGCAGCTTCTACTGAAGCCTTCCGAGTAAATCGCCAGAACGCCGACACCTCCTCATCTCCACCGCTCCCATGTTTTATTTTGTGTTGCCATAAGTTAGTCTCTCTGCGTTTCTGCGCTGGGCTAATGCTAATGCTAATGCGAGGATAATAAAATGGCGGCTTCACAAAACTTTTTGGAAGTTTTACGGGGCGTGGTTTGCAATCCGCCCAGCCAATCAGAAATATAGCTCTTTTCTCACCAAAGAGCCGTTCGAAAGTCCCTGCTCTCTAGCAGGGACTTTCGAGGGGGTAAAAAGGTTCACATGAACTACTTTTAGTACCGGCTCTTTTTGGTGTGAACGCGACAAAAGAGTTCACATGAACTAAGTTCGCATGAACCTTTGTGGGAAAAGTACCGCAGTGTGAATGCGCCTACTGTCAGAGTTATAGCTCAAATACTTCCAAATTTCGCTTCTGGCGTCTTTTCTGTCAACAAGCCGAGGCGTAGCGGCAGTTGCACTCCCACTTGCAGCCATGCTTCTCGTTTTCTCACATGCTCTGGCAGCTAGCACGTGCACGAGAGAGGGGAGGGACTTAGAGCGTGCTTGAGAGGGGAGGGACTGCAGGCACGGCTGTAGTGCAGGGAGAGGAAGCAGAGCGAGTATCACACAGACGGCTCTTATTAAAACGGCGCTTTCTCACCGGAGCACTTTCCCCCCGTCATTCTTAAAGTACTGATACTAATGAAACGGAGGAATCGTAACGTTTTTAACGGCAGGGTATCGCGGTACCTTTCAAGTATCGGTACACCGTGCAACACTAGTCAGGAGTCAGTGTCTCTCCCCCAAACTCACACATAGGCTATACAATTCGATATGAACTGAAGAGCCGCATGAAACTAGGCAAAGAGCCGTATGAGGCTCGAGGGCCGCGGGTTGGCCACCCCTGGTCTAGAGGCAAAGCTTCGGAGCTAAGAGGTGGCGTCGCTTCAACTTCGCCGGAGATGAACCGCTATGCTACCCACAATTCAGTTCGGCGAAAAGCGAGGCAACGTGACGTCACCCCATTCAAAGGGAATGGGCAGACGCGTTGGAAACTGTTTTTGAAGCTGTCGACGCTGTAGTGTGGACGCACGTCGAGTCGTGCAGGAAACTAAACCCACCTCCCCTGAACATGGGTCGACTGTCATGCCTGCCTACAAGCAGTAGTGCTTATAAACACACTTTAAAGTCAGGCAACACTAACCAGGCTTCGTGTGATTCTGTTTATTTGTACCTTACTTTGACCATCCGTTCACTGTTATTGATCATTGTGGAGAGAGGCAGACGTTTTGTATTATAGCAGCTATTGGATAGAATCAATACATGGGCTGCACAGGTTGTCGTGTCCGACTATCACAAGTAGAATCGGTTTATGCCACAATAGGATAGCAATAGCAAGTAGTCAGTTTAGCTTTGGTTGCTATGCTAACATCACCCATTTTATACCAGAGAAACTTTCACAACAGCATTGTGATGCCAACCAGCGTCAATTCAGACGGACACACATTCACTTAAGGGGAACTGGGGATATGTATCAGCTGCTTGTGTGAGTCAGACAGTGAATACTTTAGAGCGGCCGCTGCAGTGTGAGCTAACCGGGAGCTAACGGGAGAATAAATTCTCGTGGAAGAGCAGCCAACACTGCAGCGGTCGGTAAATGCCGCAGAAAGTTTAACACATTAATAAACAATGAACCACGGCACTCTGGAGAAAAGCATAGGGTTGGAGAAGTCGTTATTTAATTTAATCTGGCTTCGTGTGATTAAAGGCAACACGATCATCGCCCCGACGCAGTTCCCCGTTGTTGAGTGAGCGCCGTAACGCCGTTGGGGAGCAAATCAGCGATGTAAACGGTGTCGTCATGACGCAGCAGCGGCAGCACCAGTCGGGCTCTGGGCGGTGTGAACAGAGCGGGAGCAGAAAAGGGAAACCGGAGCTGAACCAGAAAAGCTCTAGCTCGGAGCTAGAAAGGGAAAAGCGCTGGTGTGAAAGCCGCAACAGTAATGGACATAATTTATTCCACTCATCATGTCTTGTTGACATACTGTAGTACTGTTAATTCAGTGTACGTATTACCTGACAGAAGTTTGATTAAAGCATGATGACCCATTTTAATTCGGTTTTATATGAGATTGGCTTTGCTCCTGACTAACTCTAGAACTTTCTTTGTATGTTGTGTTTAAGGTGGATTTAATAATTAAATAAATGCTAAGTTACAGGAACTTTTGTACTTTTCTGATTAATATTTAAATGCATCCAACACTATTTTACTGTCTATTTATATCCGGTACAGAGGACTACAATAACCGCACCTACTTTGCACCGTGCGCCATTATGGTGTTGTTTTATACGGGCTTTATAAACGTGGAATATTTTTTTCATTACCAAGGTTAGCCTTAAAATTGAAAAGTGAAATTTATTGTTGCTCACCCTCACCCTGCGATCAGCAACATAATCCGCATGAATCGCAAAACGTATGATTGTGTACAAATATTTTTAAAAAGTTATGCAATATATGCATGACTTGCTAGGCCTTCACATATATCACTACATATTTGTAAACGTTTAAGAAACCCCACACAACTCAGTAAACACTGACATTTTAGAAAATTGACAATTATTCTAAGTCTCTGCCATTTTCCTCGAGCCAGCAGAGGGCGCTGTTACCTCAGTCAACAGCTTTTTAAAAATGTTTGACTAAAATGAGAAAAACTTTTATTTTACAAAAATCTCCTGCTTTGTTTAGGACCTGGTTAGGACTCATGGATGTAAAATAACAACGGTTGGACTTTGAGTTGAGATTCAACCACTTCCGTATTACGAAAGTATCGAAGCATCATTAGAGCGCCACCCTTAGTGTTTTCATCCCACAACATATGAATTTGACAGCAGCAGTAACATCATTGAGCATATTTTCCGTAGATTAATGAACGATACACCCATGACCAGAGGTGGTAGAAGTACTCACTTGTACTTGAGTAAAAGTATATATACAAGAGAGTGTAGGAATACTCTGTTACAGTAAAAGTCCTGCATTCAAAATGTTTCTCAAGTAAGAGTACAGAGTATTAGCATCAGAATATACTTAAAGTACCAAAACTAAAATTACTCATTATGAAAATTGGTCCATTTCAAAATAATATATTAAACGTTTTGATAATAATTATTGATACAATAACGTGTTGTCAAAGCTGGTAAAGGTGCAGCTAGTTTTAATGACTTTGTATGCTGCAGGGTAGCTTGTGAATTTACTCCAGGTGTCACAAAGGTCTTAGTTAAAGGTGGGGTAGGTAAGTTTCAGAAACCGGCTCGAGTCAGACCCGGCGTCATGGGCGGGCCCCATGGGGCCGGGCCCGCCCATCCAGGATTTGGGCCCGCCCGTCCAGGATTTGGGCCCGCTGTTTTAATCAGGGCTGAATACAACATTTTAATTGTTTTATTATTATGTTCAGTGGCGGTGCCAGGGTATACTGGGGTAGGCTACAGCCATACCAAGAAATGGCTTAGCCCCACCATGAAAAATGATTTTAAAGTAAGATAAATAAAGTCCGCCAACTCGCGCGGAGTAAATTGCACAGACAGCAGTAAAAACCGAAGACTAGAAACGGTTTTGAAAACTTTTGTCACGTAGTGATCGTCTTTTCTCAATAGAACATCTTTGATAATGTCTTCTGGCCAATCAGAATCAAGATAACGGCGTGGTGTTGTTGCAGGAAGTCCCCACGGAGAATACTTTTGCTGTAGTATATCTCTATACATCGATACAACATTACGTGTTGATATAAATCAACACGTAATGAAATCAGACCCCACGGTTTGATGATTGATAGGTGTGTGGGCTGTCTTTCATTTTGACACACAGAACAATGGGGGCTATCCGCCCTTATCCACAATGTAAAGTCATTCACAGCCTCTTCCCTCTTCTCTCTGTGAGGAGCAGCAGGTTCAGCTTTCAGAACAAAGTAACACAAAACTAAAATGGCATTCATTTTTTTTTTTTAAATATGTCGTGTAGTAGGCCTAATAGATTTATTTATTTTTCTTCTCAAGAGAGTACCAGAATGTGTATTTTATGTTTAGTATTTCAAAAACTCTCTTGTTATTTACATCAAGACAAATGTGCCTTTTTATTTCATACAGTTCAATTTGTATTGAGACAGGGAAATAATCTAAACCTCACGCGCGGCGTTTCACTGTCAAGGGGAGCGTGTATGTAATTACATTGCAAATACTGATGTGAGCCCCACCACTGTATGGGTTAGCCCTACCAGAGATTACCCAACAAAAATATTCTGTTTGTTGTTATTTGTAGGGCTTTGTCCTAATATTTATTTTTTGTTTTAAACTATGTTGAAAGATTAGTTTAATACCTTTTTTTTTTTTTGCTATGAAATTCTGAATGAAAGGCTGCGCGCGAGACTGTTTTTTCGCTGGGTTGAGTCGTGTGTGTTTTTGAGTGAGATGCGGCACAGCAGCCTGTCAGTTTACTCTTGCTAGGTTAGTTTGGCTATTATCATTTATATTTATCTGCAACATGGATATCAGGAAGTGGTTCACACTTATACACTTGAGAGGAATATGGCAACTCAGCGCCAGATGCAGCACATTAGAAGACATCAGTTACGTTACCAACGAGCTAGCCAGCCAGCCAGGGACAAGGGAGGTTGGCAATCAATTATATTTTGAAGAGAAATTGACTCTCAAGCCGGCTCTCTCACAAACTCCTGCTCTGTGCGCAAGCAGACCACTGCACACGCTCTCTGCCTCGCTCAATCTCTCTCTCTCTCCCTTTCTCTCCATCGCTCAACCTCACTCCACCTCTCCACCCTGTGTGCGCTCAGGTTTGCCTGCGTGCTAGCCCAAGTTGGCACAGCGTTACAAATGTGCCACAAAACCAACCAATGGATGTAGTCCATAATAAGACCGTCAACAGCCTTATGGCAACCTAACCCCCCCCCCCCCCTGACACATCTTGAGATTTCCCGGGAAATGTAAGTTTCGGGTTGGGCCCGCCCTGGTAAATCAAATGCCCGCCCAGAGACGTATGTCTGCCGCCGGGTCTGGCTCGAGTGCACTAAAATTTGAAAGTACACAGCCGAAAAGAATCCGCCCCTTCCTTCAGATTTCCTTAAACTTACCTTAAACTTACCTACCCCAGAAACCGGTTCGAGTGCACTAAAATTTGAAAGTACACAGCCGAAAAGAATCCGCCCCTTCCTTCAGACTTCCTTACAGAGCACCTCCTCCAACACACATGAATTCGCAATGCACGCCCAATGACGGCACACGCCCAATGAGGGCACGAGATACATTTGTGCGCGCACGAGATGGAAGGCTGACAGACAGGGCGGCAATCCAATCCGTAGGCTAAACGGATTGGTTGTACTTTTTACAGTATTACGGCTTCCACAGATGACATTTTGTTATGGATTTTTTGTCAAAGCACTTAAGATATTCATTACTATCGGGATGTTAATAGCATTCCATGGAATATAACAAAAAGTGTATCTCGAGCCGGTTTCTGAAACTTACCTACCCCACCTTTAAGTGTTGGTCATAAGATAGTAACTAAAGATATTAAATTGATAGAGTAAAAGTACACTATTTACCTCTGAATTGTGGTGGAGTAGAAGTACAAAGTAGCAAAACATTGAAATACTCAAGTAAAGTACAAGTCCCTCCAAAGTGTACTTAACTTTACACCCATGACGCAGTCGTGCAGAGCTACGTTGATGCGGAAGTGGGCGTGGTTAAGTCTCAGCTGGGTTTTAACAGTTTCCAGGAGTTCCTCAACTTTAGTCTTCGGATCATCTGCTCAAAGAACAGTCACTCACAGCCATCATGGGGGTTACCAACATCACCAATCTGGTAAGTGTTGTCTTGCAGCTTTTATTGTTAAACTTTGTCAAACAGCTGCTGATTCAGCAGCATTCCCACTATGTATAGTCTTCAAGTTTTTCCACGCTTTTTGGCTTCTAATAACTTCCAGCTTCAGAAACCATTCAAATATCCAAATATTCACCTATTCAGCTATTTCCGCACATGATGGGGAAACTATTTAATCATCGAAACGTTTTAAAATATTCAGCTTTTAAAAACAAATTGTAACATGTAACTCAATTGCCGGAAACTTCAAATCCTCTTTCACCTGCACGATGCTGCTCCTTCTTCCGCATACCTTCAGCTACGCACTTCATTCAAACTATTAAAGTTGTACCTATGGGACAGACTATTCAGACAGCCGTGTCTCGATGCCTTCATCATATCAAACTGACCAACCATTCTGGCCCGATAGTTAGTTATCAGTGACACAAAGTCCACCCTGCTCCTAATAGACGCCCATGTGTTCTATTTTTTTCCTAAAACTAGCACGAAGTAAACTATAAAAACTGCTATCATCTTCACATTTTTACACAGAAAATACACACAGATCGGTTCATCAGGGCTCCCTGGTGCTCACGGTCTGATGTATTTAATAGGAGCCGTCGTTTTTTAACAGTCGCAGAATTGTCAGAGATAAACCTCAATGCATTCTGAATGGGACTCGGGTAACTGTTGCTGGGCAGATTAGGGGCCACACACCTGAGTGACATCATCTAATCAGAGAAGATAGGCCGACTGATACACGCGCACACAAACACTGGATGTTTTGAGACTTTCCACGCTACTTAGACAGACAGACCGACAGACGTCTTTTCCCACCAGACCCTCTTTTTTAGGGAATAATCTCCCATATTTGGACATCAGACATTTCATTTTTCTCTCTCTCTCCCTGCCACAATACCTATTCAAAATGAAAGCACCAAAGAGTTACTGTGTCTTTGCAGGAAGCGAAGGAAGATGGATGTTTTCCTTCAAAATAAAAATCCTACAAATTCACCGAACAAGAAGAAAGAAGCCCAGGATCAGCTTTATTTTTCTAAATAAAAGCCCCACAAAGTCAGATATTTAGCATGAAACGCCATGGTAACCTTTAAAGTTGTCAAACATTCACACGCAGTTTCAGCAGGAAATGCATGGTCTAGTTTTTAATTTTTGTAGCTTACCAACATTCAAAAAGCATATATTTCAACTCCTACCTTAAATAATGATCAAGCCTTTGTACTACAAACATTTTTGAATTATTGTTATAAAAAAGTATATTTCAAAGAACATGGTGGTAATAATTGAATGTTTCATTTTAAGTTGTTAATTCTATATTTCAAATATGTTTTCATTTTCTGTAGGAGCAGTTCAATAAAGCCCTGAAGGATGCTGGAGACAAGCTGGTGGTGGTGGACTTCTCAGCCAGTTGGTGCGGCCCCTGCAAAAAGATTGGCCCAGTATTTAAGGTAAGAGGATGATTTTGGCTCTTAATTCTTGTGCAAGCCATGGTTTGATTCTTTTAGCATGGTTACAAAAAGACAGTGAACTGAATGGAGAGAAAAGACACTAGATTATGCACGCAAGCCGTAATCCTTTTAAAAACTGAAATGATTTTAAATGAACAACATGTGGATTTATGGTTCTGATGTATTGAGACAGTGGCAGCTTTAGTGGAACACATGTTTTTAGTATGTTTGTTTGTAAGGGAAGCCCCTCCCTGAGTTACGCATGCTCCCAGAGGGCCGCTCGGGCAACATTCTTTGAATAGGGAAGAGCCAGCCTGTTTCTTTTCATTGTTGCTCATAACTTTGTAGAACCAAGATTTCAAGGAATGTTGTGCATCAATTCCCTCTTCTCTCCCAATCACATTGCAGCAGTATTGTATTTATTAATGCTCATTGGTCGACTCTCTTTCAGGCACAGGCGGATCTTCCTGAAAACTCCAATGTGGTTTTCTTGGTGGTGGACGTGGATGCTGCTGCAGTAAGTGCATTCATTCAAAAATATGCTACTAGTTAGCACTCAGTCAACAGCTGTTAAAATGTTTTCACTACAATAACAAAACCTTTTATCTTTATAAAAACATCTCCTGCTGTGGGTTGGATTGTTGGACGCTATACAAACGCAGTGTTTTCTGATACCTCAACTATTGGGTGCTTCACATATATATGGGTCACATGTTTTCATCCAGGGCGTAGCAGTGACTGTCCACCAGCATGTTACAGCATGTTTGTTTTGCTCTTTTCAGGATGTTTCTGAAAAGTGCGGCATCACAGCCATGCCCACATTCTTTTATTACAAGAATGAGAAAAAGGTGAGCATGAGAAGATGCAGCAAATATTGACGTTAACATTTTTTTTAATGTTAGCATAAGCAAACACATTCTAGCCTAGTGACCTATATTTGAATTCAAGCTGTCATTAATCATTCTGTCTGTGCTGCATTTAAGGTGGATGAGCTCTCTGGTGCCAACGAAGCTAAACTGATAAGCAAACTGGCCTCTTTGAGGACATAGATCTCCAGGGAGCAGTCCACACACACACACACACACACACACACACACACACACACACACACACACACACACATTGTGTAAAAAACACAGTAGCCAATGTTGCCATGTAAAATAACCATTAGGTCTTCTATGCCACACAAGAAACAATAATTGATTCCACTCATGGTGTGTTGGTGACCTCCTGTTTGTTCAGTGTATGCTGACATGTGGTGAAACATGGTCACTTTAAATTGTGTTTGAGATTGGCTTTGTAAATTGTGTTTAATGTGGATTTAATAAATAAATGAGTTGCAGGAACTTTGTACTTTTCTGATTATCACGACGTGAACAACAAATGGTATTTTATGCTTTAATAAAAATGTGAGAATAGTTTACACATATACATTGGACAATCACATCAATAGTTTTTACACATCGTACAAGTATATAGCAGCATATGTTTAATACTGTTGAGTCTCTATATGAAAAAATACAGCTTTATTTTACAAAATGGTTCTTGCTTCGCCATTGCAGAGAGATGAGAATGAGTGAGTCAGTTTACTATACAAGAACTCCCTTCATTGGACGATTCACATGTGATAGTATCCTGATTTCCTTTTCCTGCAAAGAGAAGGAGAAATGGTTTTTAATCTGAAACATTCTGAAGTAAGACTGTTGCAAAAGGCACTCGGGTTAACTTTTTAATAGCTTCCTTATTGGTGGATCACCTGGAGCAGTCGTGGCCGCTCCACCCGGGACTGCAGTGACATCTGTTGGGCCGGATGCACCTGCCGCCATTCAGACAAGGCGAGGAACACACAGCTGTGGACACACACATTCATAAATCACAGCACAACAAGTAGCACTTACTGTAGCTCCCAGTATGTGGGCAGGTTCCCTCCTAAACATGTGAAACACTGACTCACCGCTGTGACATCGTGTGCCCGCCCACCCAGAGGGACAGTCACACTGGTAGGGGGCCACGCAGCGGCCGCCATTCAGACACGGCAGGATGCAGATAGCTGTCATTGGAGAGGAGACAGGAAGTAATTTAAGGTCATCGGACTCCTCTCTGTGGAAATCCTGAACTGTTTAATTATTTTGTCGTATTACATTTTTATTTCAGTGCCAGTTTCAACATAGAAACATGTTCACACGTTTTTCCAAACCTTTCAATTTACTGTAAATATTATAACTAAAACATTATCACTTTTGCAAAGCTGGAATGTGCAGAATTTTAACTCTAGTTTTGACAGTCATATCCCAATTGCCATATCAGTCAAAAATAATAGCAACTAGTTATATATTTTTGGATATTTCACAGAATGATCACGCATGATTCCTCCTTAGTTGCTTGATCAGTGTGTTTAAAGGCCTTAAAATGAACTGTTTTGATTTGAGCTCATTTACACACCGGCTTAGCAGGATGGGCGGATTCCCGTTTTGCAGAGACTTTGTTTGAGTTGCAACACACAGTTTAAGAGCTTTTAAACACTCACGGTCCTCACAGAGGCGGCCCATCCAGCCCTCGGGGCAGGAGCAGATGTTTGGCCGCTGACACACGCCTCCGTTCTGGCACTGCAACCAACACACCGCTGGAACACACACACATTGTATGTTTATATTTACTTCACGGACAGTAGACAATCTTCTTCAAGTGTCCACATACAAAGGAGAGCATTTCAGTCCCTTTCTGGTGAAGTAAGAGGAAAAAACAGTTTCTACAACGTCACGCATGCATTGGAACAACAGCAGCATTCACAAAGTGCAGATTAGATTCCTCTAACATCCTGGTGTGTGTGTGTGTGTGTGTGTGTGTGTGTGTGGAAACAGGAACGTGCAGAAACTCAGCAGCTGTGGATCAAGCCCTTGTTTTCAATGTAAAGCATGCGAGAGGCCATTTGAAGTTCATGTCACTTGAAATCTGCTGTTTCTTTCCTGTGGTGTGTGTGTGTGTGTGTGTGTGTGTGTGTGTGTGTGTGTGTGTGTGTGTGTGTGTGTGTGTGTGTGTGTGTGTGTGTGTGTGTGTGTGTGTGTGTGTGTGTGTGTGTGTGTGTGTGTGTGTGTGTGTGTGTGTGTGTGTGTGTGTCATTAGTCTGTGATGTTCCTTCCTTTACAGTTGTTCCCCTCTACCTGCTGCCCCACATACTTCAGGGATTTTTGGTCCGTCTTGTTCTGCTTGTGGATCCACTTTGAGAAGGAAGCCTCAATCTGTTTCTCATTTTACATCTGAACTAGATTCTGGTCACCTGGCCTATTGCCAGCTGAGAGATGTGTCTATGTTACTTTCCTGTTTATTTGTTCCTCACTCTAAGGCAGACGAGAGCCAGTAACAAGCTACTTTTTGGCATGACAAGGTTCTCCCTCCCTTTACTGGGCTGGATCCAGACATCAATCATATGAATCTCACATGTACGTTTGCGGTGTCCACCCTTAAAAGGAAGTTTCAATTTGGGGTTGTACGAGGCATCATCTATAGCCAGTTTATGTAGATGTAGACAGCAGAATTCTGTTCACATGCAAGTGGAGTAAGAAGAAGCCATTAGGGGACAGAGAGAGCAGGCACATATCCTTCAGGAAATCGTATAAGTTGGGGACGATAGGAGCAGTCCATAGGAGGGTTAAGAAGTAGGAAGCAGCACGGCGATGTGTGGCAGGAGGAGACAGTGAGAGGAAGCAGGAAGGGTCCCGGGTGTTCTCTCTCTACCTCTGCATGCTGGAGGCGGCGTCCAGGTGCCGTTCTCCAGGCACCTGCTCCTCCCAACGCCCTCCATGGCGTAGCCGCCAAAACACGAGTACACCGCCACGTCCCCAAACTGGAACACCGCCCCCCGCACCACCCCGTGGGCCACATGGAGGGGGGGGCCACAGGACACCCCTGCACAACAGCCCAGATGGGACGAGTTACTCACTACACGCTTTCTCTTCTCTGTCTCACAGCTGATTCTTTTACTAAATGGCCTTAAGAGTTGATAAGCGTATCACTCTTCAGTTTCAGCGAAGAGGCCATTTTAAGTAAACAGGAAGTGGACAAAATAAAAGAAACACCTGAACAAAAGCATTCAGAAGTGTAAATAAAAGGGCCTCCCAAAATGTTCTTTTTTGTCTACCTATTTGAAATCTATAAAACACTGCAGAGTAAGAAGTCTGTGTCCATTGAAGGAAGTCAAGCGGTGTTTCCTACGTCCCTCATCACCTGTGAAGACATTGAATTTCATGCAAAGTATCCAGATGTGTCCGACACTTCAGTCGTGTGGTCTACCTTTCATGATGCATGCATACAGGAGAATAAACAACATGCAAACACAAACAACGAGCCATAGCAACAGAAGCAGCATTGTGTTGCATATTCAGGGCGTAAGAAAGATCAGAGGATTGTGGGAGAAAGGTTGCCATAGCAGCCACAGAGGAGCCTGTAATTAACCCAGAGTAAAGGACACCATCGCGGTGTTTGATGCAGTGTTGGTTTTCATAGAAGCTCAGCGAGAGACAGAAATCAGAGATCACGTAAACAGGCAGCCGTGCAGGTGTGGAGAGGTGAAGCACAACACGGGGAGCATGCAGACGTGTGCAGTATATCAAATAACTTCGACTTGGTTCGCTAGTTTGATTACGTATCGTTATGACATTTCATTGATTTGATGGAACATATTTAAATCACATGAACTTCATCTCAGAATGAGTAAGGAAAAGCAAACATTAGAAAATGCTATGCTAAAGAAGATAGTTCTTTTTCACTTTTACATAAACACATGATGAACAAACACTGTTGGCATTATCTGTCAAAATGAAGAGTTGTGACACATGAACTGTAATAATATATATTCAATAAAGTAATCAAAGCCGTACATTTAACTGCAAATCAAGTGATAAAATATCTTTAAACAATATATTAAATATGAATAAAGCAGAAATAAATGTAGAAAACTCAAATAAGCAAAGAATATTCACCAATCTAATATCTGTCAGTATTTCTATTTCACAATAAACAAGACCTTTTAATTGATGGACTATGTGATCATATCATTTAGGTCCAAAGAGGATATGCACATTGTTCCCCTTCAGATGAGATACGTACTCTCACACACGGCGCTGACGGGGCTCCAGGTCTGGTCCGGCCTGCAGGAGACGGTCCCGCTGCCTCTGACCTGCTGGCCTTTGGGACAGGGGACGCGCACCGACTGTCCCACATGAAACTCCTGCGGGGGCCCGTCCCTTCTGTCCCCCCCCCAGCCTGGAGGAGCCGGGCAGGACTTGGCTGCAAGGAACAGAGAGAACATTATTGATGAATGAATGTTTACCCAATTGACACGCAAACGCTTCACATGTAATCTAATCTGGTGAGACAACACCCCAGACACAGAGGAGTCACACCTTACAAGCTTAACAAAGACAGATGAGATGTACATAATGGGCCTAAGACGTATTTAAATGCAACATCATTTGGATTATACACAACATTATTTAAGAATGTACTTCTGGGGTGCATTTTAACGTTACATCTTCACACATTTCCTGATGTAAGCGTCTAGAAATATGTCTGATTGACCATTTTGTCACAGGCTATGTTGTGAAACAGATAGGGAAACTCAATGTTAGCTCACACTGTGTGATGTAAGTGTTGCAAACGTTTGCTAAGTTCACAGTTTGTGTAAGGCAGCTGATGCAACAGTGATGTCCGGGTGACGACACGACCTGTTGACGCAGCAACCACTGTAAGTTATATTCTTGTTTAATTAGACTTCTCTGTTTCATTTATTCTACTCTGTATAATTGTTCTGTAGTTATTGTAGCTAAAACGGCACTTTTGAGAGATTTTAAATCTCAGATCTGCTCAAGTGAACCTGTAACACAGGTCTCAGTCAGGCACTCAAGCCTGCATTACAATATAGGCAGGGCCACTCTGCTGTCGCCCATCAGCTGTAGAGAGTTAACTAATTAGAGGGGTATGGCCCCACAGCTGTGAGAAACCATTTTAGGTAGCTATTTCCTGGAGCGTCAGACAGCCGAAGACTGACAAAGACATTGGAGTCCTGCGGGAGTCCAGAGGGTGGCAAAGAGGAGGCAAATCCTACTTTGATTGAGCTAAGTATCGCTGGTGTTTTATTTAATTTGGTTGTTTAGCCCCTCATGCTATAATCATGTGTATTTTCTCCATTCCTGTTCATGTGTCCTCTCGCAATTATCACTGGCCCCATGTATCTCGTAATCGATATAACAGGCCTGCTCTCGTCTATCCCACATGCTCCACTGAGATCCAACATCTAGTTTCAGATGGCCTGTGGAACTGCCAGTCAGCTGTTCCTAAGGCTGACTTCATCTCTGGCTACGCTTCCCTGCAGTCCCTGGATTTCCTTGCTCTCACTGAGACCTGGATTACTCCATCAAACACATCTACCCCAGCAGCTCTCTCCACAGCATACTCCTTCTCCCATACACCCAGACCCACTGGCAGAGGAGGTGGCGCTGGTCTCCTGCTCTCTCCCAAATGGAGCTTTTCCCTCTTCAAGCTACCTAACTTCACTCCTTCCACCTTTGAATTCCATGCCGTCACAGTAACCCATCCTATACAATTAACCATTGTTGTTCTCTATTAGAATGAGATAATCTCCTCTCAGACATCCCTGCAACCTGTAAACCCGCTCCACACATCCGATCACTTCTTCATTTCATTCTCTCTACCCCTTTCCAAACATAACAAACTCATCTCTTCTCATCCTGCACCTGTCCGCCGTAACCTTCGTTCCCTCTCCCCCTCTACCTTTGCCTCATCGGTGCTCTCAGCCCTCCCTTCCTCTGACTCGTCCCAAATCCTGCCTCCAAACTCTGCTGCAGAAACTCTCCTCTCTACTCTCTCATCCTCTCTGGACTCTCTCTGTCCTCTCACATCTCGGCAAGCTCGTCAGTCCCCTCCTGCTCCCTGGCTAAATGACGCACTGCGTGCTAATAGAACCGTCCTTAGGGCAGCAGAGCGGAAAACACCGTGACGACCTCCTAACCTATCAGGCTCTCCTCTTTCTCTGCTTCGATCTCTCAGGCAAAAAGCACTTTCTTTCAAGATAAGATCCAATCTTCCTATTCCAATCCCAAAAAACTATTTTCCATCTTCTCCACCCTCTTGGACCCTCCCAAAGCCCCTCCCCCCTCCTCACTTCTGTCAAGTGACTTTGTTGTCCATTTTGAAAAAAAGATTGATGATATTCACTCTTCTTTTTCTGACTCACCTTTACTCACCGCTGGGTCACCAGACCCTCCTTTCACCCACACACTAACCTCCTTTTCCCCTCTCTCTCCAAGTGAGGTTCTTACCCTCATTACCTCTACCCGCCCTACCACCTGTCCTCTGGACCCCATCCCTTCAAACCTCCTTCAGACTATCGCTCCTGATATTCTACCGTTTCTCACCCATTTCATCAACACTTCTCTAACTTCTGGTCACTTTCCAAATAGTCTTAAGGAGGCA
Source organism: Harpagifer antarcticus (assembly GCA_902827135.1). Classification (NCBI taxonomy): domain Eukaryota; kingdom Metazoa; phylum Chordata; class Actinopteri; order Perciformes; family Harpagiferidae; genus Harpagifer; species Harpagifer antarcticus. The sequence goes on from CADEHL010000288.1 coordinate 247,900, forward strand.
AGAGTAAACCCTCTCCTAAAGAAACCCACTCTCAACCCGTTATATGTTATAAACTACAGGCCTGTCTCTCTCCTCCCGTTCCTGTCTAAAACACTTGAACGCGCTGTCTTTAAACAACTCTCCTGTTATCTCCATCAGAACAACCTTCTGGATCCGCACCAGTCTGGTTTCAAGGCAGGTCACTCCACAGAAACTGCTCTCATTGCTGTCACTGAGGAACTGCACACTGCCAAAGCAGCATCCCTCTCCTCTGTCATCATCCTGTTGGACCTGTCAGCTGCATTCGACACGGTGAACCATCAGATCCTCCTTCGCACTCTCCAAGAACTTGGAGTTTCAGGCTCTGCACTTTCCCTCCTCACCTCATACCTCAAAGACCGTACCTACAGGGTAACTTGGAGAGGGTCCGAGTCCGACCCTTGTCAATTAACTACAGGGGTCCCTCAGGGCCCTGTTCTTGGTCCCCTCCTCTTCTCTCTGTACACAAACTCGCTCGGATCAGTCATTAGCCCGCATGGTTTTTCATACCACTGCTACGCTGATGACACCCAATTAATTCTGTCCTTTCCCCACTCAGAGACCCAGGTCGTCGCACGCATCTCTGCTTGTCTAGCTGACATCTCTCAGTGGATGTCTGCTCATCATCTCAAGCTCAACCTTGACAAGAATGAACTGCTTTTCCTTCCGGGAAAAGATTGTCCCACTCTTGACCTGACAATCAACATCGGCACCTCTGTTGTTTCCCCGACTCAGACTGCAAGGAATCTGGGTGTGATCCTAGATAACAACCTGTCCGTCACTGCAAACATCGCTGCTACAACCCGTTGCTGTAGATACACGCTTTACAACATCAGGAAGATTCGCCCCCAGCTGACCCAGAAAGCCACGCAGGTTCTGGTCCAGGCTCTCGTCACCTCACGCCTAGACTACTGCAACTCCCTCCTGGCTGGTCAACCTGCATGTGCCATCCGACCTCTGCAGCTCATCCAGAATGCAGCGGCTCGTCTGGTCTTCAACCTTCCAAAATGTTCCCACACCACTCCGCTCCTCCGCTCCCTTCACTGGCTCCCGGTAACAGCTAGAATCCACTTCAAGACACTGGTACTTGCGTACCATGCTGCGAATGGATCTGGCCCTTCCTACATCCAGGACATGGTTAAACTGTACACCCCAGCGCGTGCACTACGCTCTGCATCAGCCAAACGACTCGCTGCACCCTCGCTGCGAGGGGGACCCAAGTTCCCATCAGCAAAAACACGTGGGTTTGCTATCCTGGCTCCAAAATGGTGGAATGAGCTCCCCATTGACATCAGGACAGCAGAAAGCCTGCACATCTTCCGGCGCAGACTGAAAACTCATCTCTTTCGACTCCACCTCGAGCGATAGAATTACTAACAAAGAACTGCTAACAGAGCACTTATATACTAATAAAGGACTGGCTTATCTATAGCCAGTTGAGTAGCACTTGAAATGTTTGGCTCTATGATACCTGATGTACTTATATGATTCTGTTTTCTTCAAGGTTGTGTCTTCCTGGTCGAATGTACTTATTGTAAGTCGCTTTGGATAAAAGCGTCAGCTAAATGTAATGTCCACCACAACAGGAAACCAGAGGGGGGTGTAGTAATACATTCATTAACTCATATCAAATCAGTCGCTTTGCATGCATGTCTCTCAGTGTGTGTCTCACGCTGGCAGGTGGGGAAGGTGGAGCTCCAGGTGTTGCCCCCCAGACACATCACCAGGGAGTCTCCCACCAGCCTGTAGCCTGTCTCACAGAGGAACTCCACGGCGCGCCCTGAGTTCAGACTGTGCTCCTGCACCCTGCCGTGCAGCACCTCTCTGGGGCTGTCGCAGCCTTTGGCCACTGAACAGAGGGAAAAGGATGGAGGTTGAAATCATGGCACAGAAAGAGAAACGCTACTCTGGTCAAATAAACTCTAGACGTAGGTAGAGCTGGCAAAAAAATCTAAAATGTTCCTTCTTTTTTCTTGTGTTTGCTACTTTTCAGATTTACGAGTTCAATGATAGCTTGTTTGTGTTACAACCACCCTGCCCCGCCCAAACCCTGTTTGTTTTTTCAATTGCACTTCTTGTTTTTTACTAACCTCCATCTCTTTTATGAATTGTCTTTTTGTTCAACTTATTGTGTTTTTAATTGTTTAATGTGTTATTGCCAATGTAAAGCACTTTGGATTGCATTTGTTTCTGAAATGTGCTATATAAGTAAAAGAAATGTAAGAACAACATTTTTTAATTGCAGTTAAGTTGCACTTAAAAAAACATGACTGGGAGGTGAGGGGACCTAACCTGTGTACCAATTGTAGTGGCAAGGGAGCGGTTTGACACTTTATTAAAAGATATACTAATAGATAATAAATTAGCTCATAAAATATACTAACATCCAGTAATTAGCTCCTTGAAGATGTCTCTCGTTTGACGCCAAAAATAACAATTAACTTTCGGTGTATTGCTCAGTGTCCGGCCCTCATACCTTCACACGTGGGCGCTGGAAGGCTCCATGTGCCGTTAGCCACACAGACGAGAGTCTTTAGGCCGACTAGCTGCAGGCCGGCATCACACACATAGCTGGCAGTGTGCAGGTGAGTGTCGCCTGTCATTTGGAGCTGTGCGTGTTGCACTGTGGGAGGAGGCCCGCAGGACTGGGCTGAGGAGACAAACGTAAAGCTGTCAAAGGTGTGTTTGAAGGTGTGTGTTCAAAAACAGGTTTAACAGGTTTAAGAAGATTGTTTTCAATTCACTCTGGATATTATTTTAGAAACTGCTTTCATCGCGTCGCGATGTTTACAGTGAGAACAGCTGAGAGGTCCGTGCAGAAAGCAGAGCAGTGTACAATATATATCACTCAGTATAACAGGCCTACTCTCTTTATTTGCTTTAGTTTAGTAGATATCTACAAACAAAGAGTCGATATTTTTCTAAGACCATTTAGTGCTTCACATAATAAAATACACAACGCCTGTAGCCTGATTATGCTTTAGGAGCTGTAAGTGTGTGTGGTAGGCAGTGTGTATGTGTGTGTGTGGTACAGTGTGTAGGTGTGTGTTGTACAGTGCGTAGATGCGGCGGACAGACAGGTCTCAGTTGGTTTGGTGTCCTCTGCTTACTTTTAATACTTGTAAATACAACTTTTGGCCCGTAATTTCAATTCCCCATTTCAGCGACCAGAGAGAGGGGGGGATATATCCAGTCTCTGATTGTGTTACGTTATTATGAGAGTGCTCTCATACTTTAAATTGTATATATTTATATAAATATATTTGTGTGTGTGTGTCCGCATCTGTAGCCTGTTATTGTCTCATTATACCGCACTCTCAATGAATTCAAAGTAAATATGTGGGGGAACAATGTTCAGCTGATTATAAAATACAGCGCTATGACAAAACACTCGACAGCTGATGCAGCTGTTGCCACGTAATAATGAACAGACGTAGCTTTAATATGACCGCTCAGAGGAGAGGAGTTCTCATTTCTTTAAACGTCTGCTGCTTCCCCTCCTCTCTCCTCGGTTCCCCTCCTCGGTCCTCCGCTCGCATCTCCTGTGGGCGGGACTAAGTCTCGAGGAGGGGAAATTTAAGAATTGAGAGGCCTCTTCTGTGTGGTTTTCTTATGCTCCAATTCTTGGGAATTGCTAGTAATAGTGAGTGTCTAGCCTTTTAAGATAGTAGAATATATTAAGATGAAAAGTTACTGAAGTATGTCGATTTTAGATATTTAGGAACGCAAAATAAATTGTGTACCTGCATTGAGATAACACCTGAAAAATACATGCTGTCTGTCGTAGGTGTCAATACTCGGATTAAATATTTGACTTTCTTCAAAACATTTCCTGGTTCATCCTTGCTGTATAAACAAACCTACCAACACACTCCGGCTGGGTGCCACTCCACATCCTGTCCCCCTGGCAGGTTTGGACAGAGTCTCCCTGTGGAAGGAAGAACAAAGTGTAAAGAAACAAGTAGATGACCTAAACACAACAAAGTGTGGGGATATCGATCCCCATAGATAGCATGACCCATGATGCTTTACAGTCAGCAGTTTGTGTCTGGAGTGAAAAGGCACTCATTGAGGGGAGTATTCAAATAGCAGAGGCGAGATGGACGGAGTGAGTCAGCTCTTTCTGTTTTCTCTGTAACTGCACTCTCTATTGAACGTTGAGGAGAAATCATGTGACTTTCTGTAATCTGATCGGCCATTAAGTCAGTCTGGTGATTACATTCCCATTGCAGGAGAGGAAGAGTAAGGCCTTTGTTGTATTACAGGAGATGAGTGGGCAACAACTGACCATTTCAATCTATACTATACAAATCACACGTTGTTAGGAGTTAAAACTATTTGGAAAATGTACTTTAAGGTTGAAAGCAAGATCTTTTTCAACGTTCTTTTAGAAGTGTTGTTCTTTTCTTTCCTGTGTTTCTGTTGAGGTGAGATAATCCATGAACCCATGTTCCCTAAACGTGGCCTGGTGAGCAGTACCTTCATGTCGAAGCCAGGCAGGCATGAGTACATGACAAAGTCTCCGTAGTTGTAGCTGTCCCCCTCGGTGACACCGTGAAGAAGAGGAGGGGGTTTCTCACAAAACACCAGCTCGCAGGACACTGAGGAGACGCTCGGAGCCCAGCTTCCACCCAGCTGATCACACATTACAACAGAGGAAAGGAAAGCACTTCATTATTATCTAATTGACAGTGGAAACAAGCAGAGACGTGTGCAAAGTGGTCATTGCAAACCTAGTATGGCTAATTCAAGCAAAGTGATATAGGCATTTCTCTGCATCTACTGCCAGGGTTTGATTGACAGAAAAAGCTTTTTAGAAAATGAGAAACTCCTGCACATTAAGGAACAGAAGTAAGTTGTTAACGATTATTCAACAAGGAAGTCACATTAAGATTAGAGATCTAAGAGACTTTGACAAATAATTGACCTGCATGTTTCCTACCAGACACTCAGCTAGTGCTGCCCCCTGCAGGTGGAGCCCCGCAGGGCAGGAGAGGGCGATGGTGCCCCCGACCGGAGTGAGCTCCTTCCCATTGATTATCAGATGGGGCATGGAGAAGTTTGCGGGCAGCAGGCAGGGGGCGGGGCTACACCGGACGCTGTGTTTGGACCAGGTGCCGTCGCTCTGGCAGGAGAGGGAGGGTGTCTGTGAGGATAAAGTGAACCCATCGTCACACCTGAAGAGTGGGAGGGAAATGCAGGAAAATGAAGAAAGGGAAAAAATAGGAGAAAGAGATTTGGAAAAGCTTGAGAGTAATAACCCCAGTGTTTACCCGTATGTGATCCGGTTTGGGAAGGTGAAGGTGTCTCCCTCCACCTGAGCGTGGGCCACAGCGGGAGGTTTTCCGCAGCTCATCGGCTCACAGCTGATTCTGGGTTGCCCCCACCTGCCGTCTCTTCCACAGGAGAGGTGTGGGAAGCCCTTTGGCTGGTAGCCGGGGCGACACCTGTATATGACGGTGTCTGTGAAGGTGTTGCTGCCGCCCTGCAGGACAGCGTTGCGGACTGTAGGCGGGGCGACAGTGCACCTTCCCCGGCCACACACAGGAACGCCAGGGCTCCACACCCCCCCCATCTCACACACCGCCTGAGGGGGACCCAGCAGCTTGTAGCCTACGTCGCACTGGAAGTTCACTCGGTCTCCGCAGGCGCGATCCTGACCCTGAACCGACCCAAATTTCAGCACGGGGGGGGCGCAGACGCAGGGCCGACACTGAGGCACCGTGCCCACCCAGGAGCCCCGAGCGGAGCAGCGCAGGATGGGGCCCCCAGACACCTCGTAGCCATCGAAGCAGACGTACTCCACCACGTCGTCGTAGTTGAAGCTGGAGCCGTTCAGGAAGCCGTGGCTGATGTCCTCGGGGGGATCGCAGCTGATGATGTCACAGCGAGGAGCGGGTTTGTCCCAAAGCCCATCGGACTGACAAATACGCGCTGGATCTCCGTTAAGTGTGTATCCCTCATCGCATTCGTAAGTTACCTTGGTGTTTACCCCGAAATCAGAGCCCAATGTACGCCCGTTGGGGATTGGTGAGGCTTTGCCGCAGCGGGCGGATACACAGGTTGGAGACTCATGGCTCCAGGTGCCGTCAGCCTGACAAACACTGACTGATTTACCTTTTAGGATGAAACCGGGCCGACAGCTCAGTTCTATCTCTTCATTATAGCTGTACTGCTCTCCTTTGAAAGTAATATCAGTGGGGACTTTAGGAGGACCACAAGACACTGGCTCACACCGAGGCTTCTCTCCTTTCCACTTCCCATCTGCCCCGCAGCCCATCGTGTTACTACCCTTCAGGACAAATCCAGCACTACACTCATACTTCAAGACTTCGGGATACACAAAAGCTCCACCCTGAGCTGAGCCATTGGCGACAGCCCCGGGGTCGCCGCAGGAGACAGGCCGACACACCGGGGCATCATTAGTCCACAGTCGAGCCGACACACACTGCCTCACAGCCTCCCCCTCCAGCTCATATCCTCCCTCACAGGTATACTTCACCATACTGCCGAGGGACGTATCCGTCACATTCACCCAGCCGTGCGCTGGACTCTGTGGTTTTTCGCACTCCGCCGGGTTACAAGAAGGAGCCGTGCCGTTCCAGCCTCCGTCTTCCAGACACACCAACCTGGTGGGGGTTGTGAGGTCATAACCTTTGTGGCAACGGTATTCGATATACGTCCCGTGGAGGAAGCTCAAGTCCAGGGGTGCAGCTAATGTGTCTGTAGAAGAAGCATCAGAGGACCCTACCACCCTAATATATTGCCCAAAGTCAATGTGAGGAGGCAGGCCGCAGTCGGAGGGCACGCAGAGGGGAACAGAGGAAGACCAGCCGAACTCCTCACAGGTCAGATGGTCCTGGCCTACGAGCTGGAAGCCGGGAAAGCAGCTGTAGAAAATGGTGACGCCAAAACTGTGATCCTGCCCCTCTACGAATCCATTCTCGATAGGTTGGGGTGGGGTGCATGCTATCTGCACACAGGCAGGGGGCTCGATGTCCCACTCCCCACTGGAGAGGCACGTTACAGTCTCTGTGCCTTGGAGGCGATAACCACGCCGGCAGGAGTACGTGGCACTGTGACCAAACTGCAGTTTTGTATAGACTACCCTTCCGTTGACTATCTGTTTAGGGATGGAGCATTCGATTGGGCGGCAGAAAGGCACGCCTCCTATCCAGAGTCCCTTCTCTCCGCAGAGGACAGTGGAGTTTCCCGCTAAATGATATCCATTCTTACAGCTGTACAGCGCTTTGCTGAGGTACATCAGACCCTGGACGTCAACAATACCATTAGAAATCTCCACCGGCTGAGGGCATTCCACTGGGATACACTCTGGGTAAGGACTGCTCCACTGGCCACTGGCTAGGCAGGACACAGAGCCTTCTTTCCTCAAAGTGAAGCCGTCCATGCAGGTGTAGCTCACCATGGAGCCGAAAGGGAATGGGGGAGAGGAGGAGGAAGGGCCACCGAACGACACTTCAGGCGGCGAACCGCAAAACACCAGCTTACAAACGGGGAATGTGTCGTTCCACTCTTGGGACGGGGTGCAGCGGAGGATCCGGGCTCCCTCCAGGACGTAGCCATCCTCGCAGGATAACTCCACGGTTCCTGACTCAGAGTCCAGGCCCTTCAGCACCAGGTGGTTCTCCTCCAGTGGCGGCTCCGGACACTGGACCGGCGAGCAGCGAGGACGCCTCGACTTGTCCCACCTGCCGTACTTCAGACAGGTCAACACGGCGTCCCCGGCCAGCTCGTAACCCTCGTCACAGACGTACTGCACTTTCCGGCCCACCTGGAAATCAGACCCCCGGTAATGTCCGTGGACGATGTTGGGAGGAGGGTCACAGGTCAGAAGGACGCAGGCGGGGAGGTCGGTGTTGGACCACTGGCGGTTTGCCTGGCAGATTCTCTCTGGGCGACCAATCAGTCTGAATCCTGCGTTACAGGCGTACGTCACCTTGCTGTTGAAGGTGACTCGACCTCTGACCTATTGGGTCAGTAGACAAAGGGATATATTATTAATTGTTTTTATTATTTGTTATTATTATTATTATTATATATTTTTTAAATATTTAGTGCTAAAACTTTAATTAAGGACTTCATTTTTTTTATTTATTCCTTTCTTTATTTTTGGGATGTTTTAAATATATATATTTGTAAATGATTTGGTCTACTTTTGTCACTACTATTATTTTGTCTTACCTTAATTTTCTTTCTATAATTTCCCTTTTTAAGTTTGTTAAAACATGAAAATAAAATAAAAAATAGTAGTACAAAGTTAAAAAGACAAAGTTCTGACACAGTTTATTTGAGTGGGAAAAAGCAGGATGTGTCTTACCTGGATGTATCCATTCTTAAGTGTAGGATGGGGGGGGCAGGTGACGGGTACACAGGAAGGCAGAGCCCCCCCCCACTCTCCATCTGCCTTGCAGGTTCTCCTCTTCTCCCCTCGGATCAGGAAGCCTTTGTCGCAGCTGTACGCCACCACGGCTCCAAAGTTGTAGTTGGTCCCGCTCACATAGCCCCGGTCGATGCTCTCGGGCCTGGAGCACCTCACCGGGACGCAGCCGATATCGTAGGGCGAGGGGTCCCACCTCCCCCCAATCAGACACCTCAGGGTGGCCGTGGTGTTGAGCATGAAGCCCTCCTCACATTTATAGCTCACTTCGGTGTTGCTGGTGTATTTGGGTTTATTGACTGAATCTAGAATAGCGTGGGGTTGATCAGGTGGACGCAGGCAGAAGTTTGCGATGCAGCGGGGGGCCTGCAGGCCATCGGGGGAGGCCCACACACCCTGAGCGTTACACACCATCTTGGAGTTGTTGCCGGCGGTGTATCCGTCCGTGCAGTAGTAGTTGGCAGTGTCACCGAACAGCTGGTGGCTCTCATAGGGCTCGGCGTGGTCGATGGCGGGCGGGGGGCCACAGGAGCGGGGGACGCACTGGGCGGAGCTGTCACTCCAATCACCGCTCGGCAGGCACTCTCTGGTCTCTGGGCCAATCAGAGTGTAGCTGTGGAGAAGGCCGAAAAGATCAGGAAATGAGCGAAAGAAGTCAGATTTGAACATAACCTGATATGATAAAGGTAAAATTCTAAGTTGTAACATCAGCAAACACTGGTGGAAGAAGTACTCAGATACTTAATAGTAATCCGATTCTGTGAAGTAAATAGTAACTAAAGCTGAAAAATAAATGTAGTGAGGTACAAAGTACAATATTGGCTTCCAAAATGAAGTGAAGTAGAAGTATAAAGTAGCATTAGTTCCTCAAAAATGGCGTAAATGTACTTTATTCAATCACTGTTAGCAACAGCGTATGAACTGAGAAGACTTGAACCACATTTACCCTTCTTTGCAGACATAGTGCACCTTGTTTCCCAGCTCAAAGATCTCTCCTACAGTCACAGCGTCTTTCAGGGTGGGGGGCTCGCTGCACAGGACGTTCACACAGCGGGGGGTGGGCCGGCTCCACTCTCCTGTCGCTTCACACACCACCTCCACGGAGCCCTGTGGTCTTCGCAGTAACACACAGTATTTAGTTAACACACTCACTCTACTTGAATCAAAGTGTCACAGAGATGGATACAGGACCCTTTGTGAAATAAATACATCAAAGCATGATGACATGTTACACATTTACACAGAGCATCAAATGGAGCTCACAATTACATTTTAGGTCACAACTGCATTGTGGTTATGTAGTGTGTAAAGGAAAAACATTTTTCAATCTGCAAATATAAATACAACAATTGTACTTTTACTTCAGTTGTATTTAAACTTAAAGGGGACCTATTATGCTAATTTGCAGCACCTCTTTTCACTCTCTGTCTGAAACGAGAGTCCATTCTGCTCTGATTGGTTAGATGGCCAGCTCTGTTTTGATTGGATTGGTTTGTTTTCATTTTCCAAATGCCAGGAAGGATTCTTGCCTCGCTTCTGAAGAAAGTGACTCGGAGACATGTGCTACCAAGCAAGCGTCCTCGACATTGAGAAAGACCCACAATGTGATTTGAGCGCAAGCCAATAGGAGTGTGAGTGTTTCATAGTGATGTCACTGTGTTTCGGAAGTAAACAAAGGAGTCCAATGGAGGCGTTTCAGGCAGTGGAGGAGGGGGAGTGTGTGGAAGAGCTTTTGCAGACCATTTACATGCAAAAACACTAAATATGATGATAAATCAAACGTGAGTCGAGGTGATACTAAACAGTGCAGCTAACAGTAGTGTATCCATACCTGTATCCCTCAGCACAGGTGTATGTGACAGTGGACTTGTATGTGTTTGTGGTGAGGGTGTAGTCGGCGTTCCCCACATTCGGAGGCCCTCCGCAGGACACTGGGTGGCAGGCAGGCGGCGTCCCGCTCCACCTCAGATCTGCGAGACACTGGAACTCATAAGGGATCTGAGGCAGGAAGCCATTGTTACAGCTGAGAAGAAGGAAAACAAACAGAGAGGTTAGTAAGAAACTACAAGCGTATAATGTACACGTTGTAACACCTTTTCCTACTGTGATCATTACAACACGGGGATGCAAATGATACCTGAAAGTCACCTTGCTTCCATAGGTGAAGTTGTTTCCCGTCATGACGGAGTTCTCTGGGACGGACGGCAGCGGGCAGGATAGAGCTGCAGGGCGACACAGATGATAAGTAATCATTTTAATGTACCACTAGAAACATAATATTGCCAAATCTAAAAAGAAAATAACCTCTGTACACATTGCCGTAAGGAGAGACATGTTTACAGACGCCTGTCAGTGTTATTGATCAGAGACATCTTCTAGGAATAATGCCACATTACATTTGACACTGATCGGATGAAAGAGGCACATAGGAAAGTGTTTAAATGGATAGATGCCAAGGTGGTGTGACTGAGTGGCATTAGGAAATGAAGGGGAGAAGCAATTAAAGGGGTACTTAAGTGATTACATTTTACACTTCCACAAAATAATAGTTACAAGAGAAACATAAAAAAGCCAAAATGAAAGTAGCCACACGTGTAAAGGCTCCAGAAATACAGGATTACACATTTCCCGTAATGCCCATGTCTTTCAAACTCCACCCCCACATTTAAGGAGACAGTCTATCTTATCTATTTCAGACATTGAAGACATAACACTGCAGAGAACATCATGCAGCTGCTTTGTATAATTCAGATATATTACACCTTTAACTGTGATCACTTCACTTTCGATATTACGATCAACAATGAGTGACTCAGCGGGGGAAACACTATTCTATTATGGAAAAGAACACCACTCAGCTGCTTTTAATATTACAGATAAACATTACACAGTTTCACTTCTAACTGCAATAGCTTAACTTTCAATATGATGGTCATCAGTCAATACGGAGCGAGCTGAACAGTGGCTACTTCTGCTTTCTGCATAATAAAGAAAGACTGTGGTTAAACGTGTGTGGTCTCATGTATGTATCCTATTGGCTCTATTAGCTGAATGCTTTGATGAGGAAACTCCTTGATAATATTTCATAAAGTGGAGTTTAATAGCTATAATTAAATTGAAACTCTTCCTATTAAGCCTGTATATTTAGTTAGCCTGACGTTCACCTGTAACCTTTGTGTTACGCTATACATATAAAGCCATTATGTTTCTTTATTCACTGACATTTGCAAGAAAAACTCTGTGGTGGATTGTATAACAACAAATAGTTATGTAATGGCTTTATGTTACAGGAATGTTCTCATTTCAAATGTGTCATTTTGTGGTCAAATCAGGGATCACACAACAAGCGAAACAGCAGCCCACTGTGGTTTATTATCAAATGTTATTCAAACAGGAATTCACTTTGTATTGGTTGTAACTTTGTTCAGGACAATGCATCCGACCTACATTTTGTGAAGACACATTTTCAACAGAACACAGCTGCAGCATTATGATGGCGTGACATGACCACCGAAACCCTTACCTCTGCAGTACGGGACAGCATGGTCCCAGCTTCCTGTCTCCAGGCAGAGGAGGCGGGACAGGCCCATCAGCTCGTAGCCGTTCTCGCAGCCATAAAGGACCTCACCGCCCATCAGAAAGTTGCTGCCTTTTCTGTGACCGAAATCTGGAGTCCCTGGGTCCTTACATTTCACTGGTGCTGGTGGGAAACCAAACAAACACACATATAATACATTGATTTATAAATGGACAGGTAACATGGTTCAAAGTGTCTTTGTTCTCCAACATGAATGCTTGTGGACCTGCGTCTTGTTACCTGTGCAGTTTTTGCCGTCTCCACTGTACGGGTGGATGCAGGTGCAGGTGTAGGAGCCGTCTGTATTATGACAACTAGCGTGTTCATCACAGTCAGATCCCAGAGCACACTCATCCACATCTGGACACACACACATAGAAGAATGTAATACGTCAAAATCAAAAGGGATTTTCTTTCCAATATAGTATCACTGATTTAAAAATATATAATGTTATGTAATTAAGTACCAAGGCAGGCTGGTGGGTTTCCTCCCCACTTGCCACTGTTGCTGCAGTGCACCTTGGTGTCTCCCAGCAGGTAGAAGCCAGCGTTACACTGGTAGACCACAGAGCTGCTGGCCTGGAAGTCTGTTCCCTGAAACAAGCCGTTCTCCAGAGGACGCGGGGACCCACAGGACACTCCTGTAACACACACAGAGGAGGAATACTATTGAGAAACTCACTTTAAAGGCTCTCTACCTCCCTAACATATAACCAAATCCTGCAAGTGGAACATGTTTTAAATTACTTTGTTTTTTAGCTTTTCTCATTAGAATCAGAAACGGGTTTATTACCAAGTAGGTTTACACATACAAGGAATTTGCTTTGTTGTACATCAGACACAGAAAGAAGAAAACATTTCTTTCATTTATTCAGTTAAGTGATAAAACATATGGTAGGACACATTTGCAATTCAAATCAGACAGCAGTGTGTGTGTCAGCCCCTTACGTTCACAGCTGGGCAGAGGATGGCTCCACTCTCCTTTGTTTTGGCATTGCAGCACGGGCTCCCCCCGCAGGTAGAAGCCGGGATCACAGGACAGCTGCACCTGGGCCCCCGGACTCATTTCCACTGTGGAGACGTGCAGGTGGGGCACTGCGTTCTCCAGCTTGGGGCAATCTGGAGGGAACAGGTTTTGGGGGGGTTTAGGGTTTCGGTATAGTAACTAAAATAATCTTATTCCAAAACATTGTGCACATCCATTTCAGGTATATATTTCAAATTGAGGCCATTGCTCTCAGTAAAAAGCCCTCAATTAAGTCTTAACTTAACATTAAAGACCCCAGAGAATTAGTTCAATCACACTAAGAGTATGCTGACACCTATTGGTTTAATAGATTTAATAATGTGGATTTCATGATCTACACAGTAACTTTATCAGTAATGGTAATGTATGGTTTTGTAGCGCCTCTCTCACCAGCACAGAACACACTGCTGAGGTTTACTTTGACGCGGCCCACCACACCGCTGAGGAAGTCTGGCCAGGCTAAGACGTTCCCTCGGTGCGACACATGGGAGGCGGGACAGTTGCTGTACAGGACCTTAACCTACAGGGGAGAGGAGGGGAAGATCAGTGCGTATCAAATAAGAAAATCAGATCGCATTAATATTCACACGAAGGATTTCATGTACCTGTTGAGGTGTGAGAACACGATCCCAGATGTTGAGCTGGCTCATGGAGCCGACGAAGGACTCAACGGGGTTGAAGCCCTCGCCCCTCTGATCCTGATCCTGACCTAACACCAGTGCCCCGCCTCCTACAGGACACATGTTGGAGGTCAGAGGTTAAACACAACTCACTGAGAAACTATTCTTCTTATGCATTGGGGTTACTGAGTTGAATATGAGAAGCTACAACACTCTAGATGTATACAGAAACAAAAACATCAATCATTGTTTTTATTGGAGGAATGAAACTATTGTTGTTGCAGAATGAGAGGAGGTGGGGGATAGCACTACACCTGGGATAGTGGTGCCGACTGACAGGCCTTTGCCTCCGTCCGAGGGCTTCCCGTTGATGTAGATTCTCCAGTCCCCGTCCCAGCTCCTCCAGGACACCCCGATGTGGTACCACTGACCCGTGTTCACCGCAGGACAGTCTGTGATCCGCTCCTTACCGTTCACATACAGCACCCACCTGGAGAAAGGGAGGGAAAGGGTCAGAGAGATTAGATTATATTCAACTTTATTGTCATTGCACAGAATACAACGAAATGTAGTTTGCATCCAACCAGAAGGAGGAGAAAACTTCATGAGGTTTCAACGAATTCACACGACAGAACATTGCTGTAGAAATGTACACAACGTATAAATGAATAAATATCTTTGTATAAAGTACAGATTTAGGTGCAGGGTTTAGGCATTTATAGTTAAATACAAATGTAATAAATAGTCAATCTAGATGTTAATAAAGGATTTAATGAACAAGAAAGAAAGCATTAGTAGTAAAATCATTTAATGTGCGCTTATAATTTGTAAACATCACTGACCCGTTGTAGTCGATGAGAAGGAAAGCGTTGTCGCTGCCCTCCACAGCGTAGGAGACGGGCGTGCCATAGTTGGTGGTGTCCGACGACCTCATCCAAAAGGTGCAGGTGATCTCTGTCAGCGCCGGCATCCCTCCATCCATCATTACGTAACCGTGGATACCAGACACCTCAAAGTCCAGGTTGAAAGCCGGGGACATTTCTGATGGGACAGAAAAGCATTTATAGAGTAAATAAAACGACATGTTCTTCTTGTATCAATTCACTGTGTAACAATACGACATCTCCATGGTGAGTACCAAGATAATAAGGTTTTGGGAAGAGGCCAAATGTATGATAGAAGAGATTTCATCATTGCAGTTAATCATGAAGTTTTTTTTGTTAGGGTGTTACCCAAAAGAACACAACATAAGGAAGAGAGAACACATCTTTTAAAATGTATCTCTAAACACATGATAGCACTTTCATGGAAACATGTCAACAGTCCAAGTATTGGTAAATGGCTAAAAGAACTGTCTGCATGTGTCTCATAAGAGAACATAAGCTATTCAATTAAGGGAAACAAGAACTATTTAAAAAAGTATGGGGTCCTTTCCTTAACTATCTGGAATATGCGGATCTAGAGAGGGTCAGCTAATAGGAGATAATTAATGTTCCTCTGCTGGGAGAAGGATAAAAGCCTTTCATATCTGCCTACACGTGTTTGTGAAGTTAATTTAATGTATTTATTTCATTATGTGACTTGTAATGAACTTCATTTTGTTACGTCTTGTGGATGTTTGTGTACTGTCTTATATATTGTTTATATAAGCTAAAACAATAAAGAAAGTGTTTTTAAAACAATAAACAAAAGGTCTCCATGGTGATGTGTCGTCTGTCCTATAGTACCTGTCTCACACCTGGTCCCGTTGAACCCAGGCAGGCAGCGGCAGGTGAAGGAGCCACGGCCGTCCATGCAGCTCGCCCCGTTCACACAGGGGTTCGGGTCGCACTCGTCAACGTCCACCTCGCACAGGTAACCACGGAAACCCTCCACACACTGACACCTGAGAGAGGGCGGGAACACACGGTCCAATTACATGCTTTCCATGGAGCTGTCCTTTGAAAGCAGTTGATCAAATATGTGGGAATGTGAAAATCAGAGGGGTAAAAATGGATCTGATATTAAGTGATTATTAGTATATGATTTTATAAACACAGAGCTCTTTCTTAAGGATTTTCAGTGTCTCACATTCATCATTTATAACAAATGATTGCAGATGACAGGTGTGTAAATTGTTAATACCTGAAATAGTTTACAGCATCCAGACACGAGCCTCCGTTCAGACAGGGCGCGCTGTAACAGTCGTCGACGTTGACCTCGCAGCGATCCCCCGAGAAACCAACGGCACAGTTACAGGAGTACCCCCCCGTCAGGTCGTCACACACACCTTGGTTCAGGCAGGGGCTGGAGAGGCACTCGTCGATTTCCAGCTCACAACGAGACCCTACGGGAAAGAAAGAAAGCAGCAGGTTGGAACCAATGATGTGGAAGAAGATGTGTCTGTTGTGATGAGAAACTGATTCCCTACCTGTGAAGCCGCTGGCACAGCTGCAGGCGAACTTGTTGACCTCGTCCACACACACTCCTCCATTCAGACAGGGAGAGGAGAGACACTCGTTCACCTCCGCCTCGCACAGAGAGCCTGACACAAACGGGGGCGACAATTCAGATAGTCAATAACAGATTGACTATAAGCAAAAAGGTGGGATACAATACAGTTTGTGATTAAAAAATAACATGTTTTGGCTGCTTGAATCATTTGCTTTCCTGTTGCATAAGATGAAAAATGTGAAGCTAAAACAACAGGAGCTCATGCTGACGCTCAATGAAGCTGACATTTGTTGTTAAAATCCTTTGAGAATCTTTCTGTGTTTTATCAATTGAGACTTTTTTCCTCACTGATCTTTACCTAAATAGCCAGGCTTGCACTGACACTGGAAGTCTCCCATCCCGTCTTTACACAGCCCTCCATTCCGGCAGGGGGCCGAGTCGCACTCATCAATGTCGATCTCACACTTGGCACCTGGGAGAGAAATATCAGAGGCGCTGTCAAACACTCATGGTCATAAAAGAATTGCATACAACACAACCGTGGTTGCAATTAATGTCAAAGGAGAGTTACAGCTTGGTACTGTCGAAATAGCAATGACAGGAAGTATAACCAACGAACAACACATTTTCGTGTTATTCCTACTGTTAAATAAAGTTGTTGATATTCAAACATTACACTGGGTGAATCTCTGTGGTTTACCTGTGAATTCGGCCATGCAGGTGCAGACGTATCCCGCCCCCACTTCCTCACATGTGCCCTTATTCTGACAGGGATTCAGGAAGCACTCGTGGAAAACCTACAGGAACAGCCAATCAGAAAGGTCTGTCATGTTTTTTGGTTTTGAATATTCCTCACCTGTTCTGTTTGGAAGTTATGTTTTAATGTTAGTTTTTTTTTTAATGTATTTTTTATTTCTTCTGTACTTTGTGTTCTGGTTCAGGTTCTCTAGATTAATTTCTATTTCATACTTGACTATAATAATATCTTTAAAGAAACTATCTGGATACTTGCGGCTTTAAACTCTGTCCAGTGTGTTCTTCAGTTCATGTTTTGCACATCATTTTAAAATGTCATTATCAAATTTCTGTCCAATATGTTTTTTTCGTAAAAAACGTTGTTAATTATTCATTTCATTATGTAACGAAAATGCTGACATTTTGAGTTGAAAGCTGTTTTAGAAAGAAAAACTATCGTTATAGATGAAATGTTACTTAATTATTTAGCAATTCATTCTACATTCATTCTAACGTATCAATACAAAATACCACTCTAGTAATTAGCTTATCTGTATCTATAACATGTGAGGGGGACCCAAGTTCCCATCAGCAGAAACACGTGGGTTTGCTATCCTGGCTCCAAAATGGTGGAATGAGCTCCCCATTGACATCAGGACAGCAGAAAGCCTGCACATCTTCCGGCGCAGACTGAAAACTCATCTCGTTCGACTCCACTTCGAGCGATAGAATTACTAACAAAGAACTGCTAACAAGGCACTTATATACTAAAAAAGGACTGGCTCATCTATAGCCAGTTGAGTAGCACTTGAAATGTTTTGGCTCTATGAAACCTGATGTACTTATATGATTCTGTTTTCTTCAAGTTTGTGTCTTGTTGGTCGAACGCACTTATTGTAAGTCGCTTTGGATAAAAGCGTCAGCTAAATGCAATGCAATGTAATGTAATGTAATGTAATGTAATACAGGCGTCTTATGATGGATTTCAAATGTCAGAGACCTATAATGCTTATGGTAAAATATCCTTTTTTTGACATAATGTAGGTTAGGCCTAGATAAAGACGACTCACCTGACTGCTTGCCTGGTAGTCCTCGTTGACCTCCACCTCTGGAGCCGCAGTTACACTCTCCTCTTTAGGAAGAAAGCTGGAGCCAAAACCTGATGATGACACCCAAAGAAAAAACAGGCAATGAAAGCTCAGACAAGTCGGAAAAACACAGCGAAGATCTTTCCCTTCGCTACCAGATGGTCTGTTTGAACAAAAGCCTGTATTCTTATAGATCCTGGCAGCATGTCCTAACCACTGCTCATTCCCACTTCAGGCATGCAGTATTACTCATTTCAACAGCAATAAAAGTCATTTTGTTTCCATTTCCCCCGTCCTGACACGTGCAGTAATTCCTACTCTCTTTGATTGATCTATAACAACACAGATCAGACAGCTAGCAACTCGAGTGATGGCAACAACTATTGAATGAGTAGAAAAGCTGTCACCAAGCGGCAGACACTGAACAGTCCCTTTTACTGTCAATTTGCTCCATGCTGACTTCACTTGGCATTCCCTGTAGA
Organism: Harpagifer antarcticus; assembly: GCA_902827135.1. Classification (NCBI taxonomy): domain Eukaryota; kingdom Metazoa; phylum Chordata; class Actinopteri; order Perciformes; family Harpagiferidae; genus Harpagifer; species Harpagifer antarcticus. The sequence goes on from CADEHL010000288.1 coordinate 266,278, forward strand.
AATGTATGATAATTGATTTCACATGGCAACACGGCAGAATGGTGTTGAAACACAACTCTGCTGTGTGAAAATCTGCATATGCCAACAATAATGAATTTAAATCAGTCATTATTGGAATAACATTGTCAAAGAACATCATCTTCGTCCATCTTGACACCTAGATGATTTAAGTGAAATAAAGTACAGTTTGTGTAATCTAAATATATGTTTTCAATGAAAAATAAATGTTTATGAATACTGTTTTATTGAGAGGACTAGATATTGGCAAGTAGATCTCCAATATAAGGGACATCATCAGTTAGGCCTTGAGGTGTGCAGAATCAAATATCTGGATTTCAATGTATTTTCCTGCAGGACAGTAACAGAGATTCCCTTTTAAAACCACACTACAAAGATCTTCTGGATTTCCCCAAACTGAAAATCAAGTGGAGGGCGTGTGTGTGTATTTGTTTGCATTTGTGTGTGTCTGTGTGAGGATTTGTGATCGTTGTGGTTCCTTACTGGAGCAGTGCTGGATGGTGGTGGCCCCGGTCACGGTGGTGGTTCCATAGAAGGGGCAGGAGAGGCAGAACGAGCGGCCGTTTTCGGGCTGGTAGTAATCTCTGGGACACGGGTAACAGGGAACCAGACCGGTACGGGAGAACTGCCCGGCCGAACAGGGGACTGCATGAGAGCAGATCAGAGGAGAGGAGGGGAGGGGAGGGGAGGGGAGCACCAAAAAGGACAACAAGAATAGCACAATTTAACAAAAATTTTTTTCAAAAAGTCGAAGCCTAGTTTTTTCCGATTTGAACTGGGAAACTCAAGAAGCAGAAGCATTCACAGTTTCCAGTTTAATCATCCAACTTTAAAGGGCAATCCCTTGAAATTCCAAGTTGGAATTGCCTCTCTGATATAATTGCACATGAATGGCAAATACGAATAAAGAGACACATTTTTGCGTAGCGGCTGGAATTGTATTTGTTTTTGTTACCTAGCAGCGTCTAGAAAAACTAAAGAATGATTAAGGCTTCCCAAAGTTAAACAGGCATGTTGATAGGACTTTAAGGGAGTGCACTCCACACTGTCGCGCTGCATCACCTCCGCACTCGATCTCGTCCACGGCTCCTCTGGTGACGGTGGACGTCTCGTCGGGACAGACCAGACACTCCCTGGCACCGTATCCGGACTGGAAGTGACCGAGCGGGCAGGACTCGCAGATCTCCAAGCCGTTCAGGGAGTTACTACCTGGCTTACACTGCCCTGCAAACACATGGTGAGCAATGGTTGGAAAGAGAATAATATGAATGGGAAATCTTGTATTGATCTCACAGAGGGGAAATCTAAGTGGTTGCAGCAAAGGGGACAAGACAGATAAAGAGGAAAAGTGGACTAACATTTCAAATAAAGATGCGAACAGTTAAAATAAAAACTAAATGAATGAAACGTACATATCCAAGCTAGAGAAAATAAGTAGCAGCATTAAAAAAGTCAGTACAAAAGAGACAACTAACAAAAAAGCAGCAAGATAAACTTAGTAAAGAGTAAAAAAAGTAAAAAAAGAAAGTGAAAATAAAGCACCATTTGTGACTTATTTGTAATTTCTTTATCCTGCATGTGGTGCCAAAGGAGCATGATGGTTGCCCCACAGTACGCATTGATCCGTGTGAAGCGATTCTAACTGTTTTTGCAGGCATATTCAAATGAAACATCTTCTGTGAGTTATTTTGCAATGCAGTGTTGACTTGCGTTCGGACAGTTGTGTCAGCATCTTACCCTTGCACTCGCCGACGTTGCGGGAGTGCAGGTAGGCGGTGGAGGTTCCCTCGGGGCAGGACTTACACTCCAGCTGCCCCTCCTGGTCCTGGTAGGAGCCCAGCCAGCAGCTCTCACACTCGTGGTACTCCAGAGAGAAGTATGTTCCCACCGGACATTGGACTGGAGAAGCACACGGAATAAGAGATCAAATGTAACACTATTCTAGAAATATTAGATTTTCTTTAAATCCCATGGATTGTGGTGTTTTCTTTACTCACCGCACATCCTGCCTTTGAGCACGGAGCCCGGCCTGCAGAACAGGGAGGGTTTCCTGCTCTCCAGAGATTTGGGATCAGCCACGATCATCTCCGAGGAAACGTGGAAACTGGACAGCGGCTGCCTGGCCAGCGTTCGCTTTCAGACGATTGGTCAGTTGCTCCAGGGTCCGCAGGAGTCTCTTCTGATTGGCCACCTCTATTGAGTCGTTCCTCGACAGGGGCAGAGGGATGCTTGCTGGGAGAATGGACAGAGTTTAAAGAACAGCTCATAGTATTGACTATAAAAAACACAGATATAAAATGAAAATAAAACACTGCAAACGTCAACACACACACAGCATATAACGTTTCATTTACCCTGTGATGTTGAAAAAGATCTGGATCTTCTGGTCCCGGGTGGGTCCTCTGATCTTCCGGTGCCTCTTGGTGCGCTGGTGGGGCTGCATGCTGCTGTCCTGCTGCGGCTTGGCGAGGTGGCCGGCTTGCCCGTGGCAAAGCCCGAATCAAGTAGGCGTAATCCTGGGCGCCTTGAGGACCCCCAGCTGTTGCTCCAACCCCCTGGTGCTGATGAATAAAGCACGGATATAGAAGAAGGATGAGCTAAGATGCTTCCAATAAAATACGAGGGTAAGGGTTTATTTTTTTGCATGACATCGTACTTATAGAGAATCCGTTCTCGTAGTCGTAGTTGTACTCGAGACAGTGACCCTGGGACAACACCTCCAGCTTGCATATGACGTCACCGCTGCTACAAATATTGGGAAGCTTTGGAGAAGAAGAAAACATCATGTATTTTGAGAGATGATTCAAAGTAGATAGACGTGTATGTGTGAATATTCCTCACCATGCCTCCCAGTTTGCTCTTGAACTCCCCAGCGAAGGACTTGATCAGGTCCACATCGTCACAGCGAGACGCTTTGAACAGCATCTCAAGGGTTTGACTCCATTGTTTGCTATGCGGTTCACTGGGGAAGACAGAAAGGGAATTGAACAGCACCGTCACATGTGCACATACAGGTATTTATATAAGTGCACTCATTAAGCAGCGGTGCAGCATAGACAGTAGGTCACCTAATATTCAAACAGGAAGTAACAGAATACTTGTGCTGTGCTTACATGAGCAGTCGGGTCTGTCTTGCAGAGTAGGGCGGCTCCCACCACACCGTTGTAGGCGCAGAGGTAGCTGTTGCACTGCATCCTGGGTAAAGCTGAAGCCCTCTTTACACTGGAGAGTACAGTTAACGCCCTCCTCTTGTTCAGAGCAGATGAACTCTCCATTCACTGGGATGTACGGCTGGTCACAGGTCGTCCCTGGCACACACAATTCCAAACTTAAGTTATAGTGTGCACAATAGTTTGTATAACCCAGCCCTTTAAATGCCGTTTTAGGGACAGTGCCTTTGATAAAAGTATCATTTTCATTATATGACATGCACTACTGCCTAGTCTAAGGTTCTGATATTTATAGGTTTACAATTGTTTAATTCTCATGAAACTATGTATTCTTCTTTTTTACAAATGCTTGAAAAATGTGCAATAAAACAAAACAGAATATACAGCAGAGGAAAAAGTAAATGGAAGAATAGAGTTAAAACAAACTGAATAGAAATAGGAATGAGGTCAAAAATATGGCCCTTCAGCTCTGCACCTTGCACAGTAACAGTGATGTTGCACGTGCGGCTGTTCCTCCTGCTGCATCAGTCGCGGTTGTGTACTGGACCAGAGTGTCTCCTACTGGGAACTCAGAGCCTGGAGTGTGGCTGCTGGACACAGTGAGCCGACCCCGGAGACACACACACACACACATTCCAAAATGTAAGATGCACGATCTCAGAGACTACACAAAACACATTATTTTTTCTAGTTTTTGAGTCACAACTGTTACTCCAGCTGGCCTGCGGAGGGCAGTCTTGTTCTTACTTCCATTTTCCAGGACTAAATGAGTCACTCTCAGTAAACCATAGAAGTAAAGTAAAACAATGATATATTATTGACACGGTGTGTCTGGGCATCACACGGCTGCAGAAAAACTGCAGCTGCAGCTCCTGGAATTGTAGTTGGAAAGTTGCTATAGTCTGGTTGGCTTGAAAAAAAACCTGAATGTGAAGAGATTGATGGATTGATCCTTGGGAGAAGCAGCGGTGATGAGAGGAGTGTATGTGTGTGTGCATATGTGCGTGTGTGAGACAGAAACACAGACAAGACTTAAAGAAAGAAGGTGGGAAAACTTTTCTTTCCCTCCAACTCCATTAAGGGTGGCGGAAGTCTTTTCGGACAGGGCTGACACACGTCTGGCCACGTCTGGTTGTCTCCCCTTATATATAGCCTGTGTGTGTGTGTGTGTGTGGTGTGTGTGTGTGTGTGTGTGTGTGTGTGTGTGTGTGTGTGTGGTGTGTGGTGTGTTTGGGGTGTGTGTTGGGGTGTGTGTGTGTGTGCATATGTTTATGTGGTGTCTACCAAGTCACAAACTATATATAGCGTGGCATCAGGGTGTGGGCCTGGAAAAACAAAAACACTGACGTCGAAGCATCGCTGGGCTGACGTTGTGCGACCGCAGCAGCCTGTTATTACAGTCTGTGTGTGTGTGTGTGTGTGTGTGTGTGTGTGTGTGTGTGTGTGTGTGTGGTGTGTGATGGGGTGCACCTCTGCAGACAGGTGGGGAGTGAGAAGTTAGGGGGCTTGTGTTTTGTGTTACATGGCTGCCGACTTTCTGTACACACACAAACAGTATATGAAGTATTTGTGTTGTGTGTGCGTGCGTGCGTGCGTGCGTGCGTGCGTGGTGTGGGTGTGTGTGTGTGTATGGAGCCAGAGCAAGTGAATTACACGGGCTGTCTGTGGGCTGGAGCCAAGGAGAAGTCTGGTTTGTTGTCTGTCACCACTGAGGCTGTTTGGGTACAGCGAGAGTGCCAGGGAGAAAGTCAGCCAGCTCTACGATATTTAGTCTATTTATCAAAAGTGGCCTTGATGCAGTTCTTTATAGGATCCAGCCTTAAATGCTCAGGAACACAGAGTGAGCTCAGCAGGCTGAAAAGACGAGAGCCTGATGGGTTGTGTATTAAATCCCCACGACAGCCAGTAACTGAATTGCCCCTTGAACAAAAAAAGAGCACCGTTCAAGGGAAGTGATTGCAATGTGCTCCAGATTGAAACAGCTGCAATATAATCAATCACTAAAAAAACAACAGACAAACCTTTGTTAGAGTTGGTAGGCAAATATCTACATGTACACAACATGTGCAACACAGGAATTAATTGTTGAGATAATTGTATTGTTTGTATTGATTTACTTCACTTTTTGAGACGAATGGGTATAATTGACTACACTGCATTTATCCAACTTCAGTCATTCAGACACTTCATTAAATATAGTGCATACGTCAGTTTCCACTTCTTTAGCATTCAAATAAATGACACGTGCTTTAATAGTGTTCTTTCACCCAAGGTTTATTGAAAGCTGGACTTCTAGTTGTAATAAATTGCCTGTATTACTGTTTACAAGATGAACACTACTGGCCAAACCTCCACTGGTTATGAATGGGGAACTAAAGAAATATTTTCTCTGCTGGAGTGTCAATTTTGGCTTATATGGTGGTGAGTACCTGTACCTGTTATTTATTGCAGTCACTCTGATAAAGGAAAAACCAGTTAATAATATACCATTGACAGCGGGAAAAATGGTTGGAAAGAGTAACCATTCTCAGGAAAGAGCAAAAACACCTGCCTCTCTCTGCTGAGTCCATCTGTCTGGACCTTAACGACATTAACAGCCGCTGTACAACTTCATCTGTCCACTCTCTCTATCTCTCTTTTAAAAAACAGATGCACAAATGATGCCTTCGTGCACACAATAATGATCCATCCTCACCACTATTAGACCATATGTCTGGTGTCTCTCGGCATCAATCACACACACGCACATGAAGCCTTTTTCCAGTCGCCCCTAAACGGAAAAGATCCTGTTTAACCATCATCAGTGGAGAGGGTGGAGCGGAGTGGAACAGAGGAGCAAAAGAATCTCCGGCGCCAGGCATCTGAGAACCAGACATACCTGAGTGTCGGAAAACTGCGGCAACCTCCCAAACGACCGCCGTCTCCGTGTCTGTGGCCTGGACGGTGGGCGGGGACCTGCACCTGTCAATTCACCGGAGGCTCCGTATCTACAGAGATATACGAGGTTGGTTAACGACCAGATGGAGAACACACAATAAAACAGCACACTTGTGAACATATCGATAGCAGTCAGTCGCCAACAGCAAACTGTTTCAGCACATAACACACCATTGCTCCAGAGACTGGGATGGATTACCGTGGCTTGAGAGCGCTACACTGTCATTTGACTTGTTTTGATGCAGGCACACATGTCTCCAATAAAAAACGACAACGTTCCCCCCACCATAATAACATATGGAAATGTTCACGCTACCATGCTTGAGGTTTTCCCCCCTGACTGCTGTGATTAGCGAGCGGTTGACACTGTGCGCCCCTGCTTTTCACTCCCCGGGAAACCCTGGTTTGACACTTGTTTGGGGGTGCATGGACTTCCTTGCTGCTGTATGTGAATTAAATCACAGTTTTTCAATTAATTGCAGAAAAAAGCTGAAACTGGTTTGAACTTCACAACGTTTTCAGCTTCATTTGTGTGTTTTTTATGTTAAAAGTAAAATATGTAAACAGATATTCACACAGCAGCTGATTGAAGTGCTTAATGTGATAATCCATCCCACCTCACAGGTGTGGCAATCAAGATGCTGATTAGACAGCATGATTATTGCACAGGTGTGCCTTAGGCTGGCCACAATAAAAGGCGTTTGGGGGGGGTCCGAAACCCGTCAGTATCTTGGTGTGAGGGTTAGGGTTAGGGTTAGGGTAATGTTGTGCCCATACCATAACCCCACCACGACCATGGGCCACTCGATTCACAACATACCCTAACCCTAACCCCTCACACCAGATACTGACTGGTTTTCGGACCCCCCCAGACCCCCCCAATAAAGCAAAACTGCACGTTTCAGAGTGGCCTTTTATTGTGGCCAGCCTAAGGCACACCTGTGCAATAATCATGCTGTCTAATCAGCATCTTGATATGCCACACCTGTGAGGTTGGGATGGATTATCTCGGCAAAGGAGAAGTGCTCACATATCACAGATTTTTTCAGATTTGTGAACAATATTTGAGAGAAATGGTTATTTGTGTTTATAGAAAATGTTTTAGATCTTTGAGTTCATCTCATGAGAAATGGGAGCAAAAACAAAAGTGTTGCGTTTATATTTGTGTTCAGTGTATATGTGACACAGTCCCTGTTATGTTCTACTCACCATTTAGCTATTAACACCCTGTTGGCTAACATACACTCTAGTTTTCTGAAATACAGTCGTTTTTTGCCAATTTCTGATTTGTTAAAAATTGTGACGCTTAAGAAATGTGTGCGTTTTAAAGTATAATTTGTAGTTAACAGTGGTACAAGATGAACAACCTTCATTTGACTTGTGCTTGAACTCTTAAATTAGAATTTGTCAGAAGGGCCACGGACAAATAAATGTTTTATCAGCCATCTGAAACATATCATTTACAAAGAAGCTCAGCTGTGTGTACCTTAGCCAGCAGGGAGACAAAAACAGTCGATAGAGCGCCAAAACACTGATGTCACGGTTATTGAGGAGACGCCTCAATTCAGATGAGATGTTTTGATGACTTTAAAGACAGTGTGTGTGGACTTTTCATGGGAGCATAGCATCTTTTAAGTTATTCTGATATTATTGGTTGGGGAGAAACTCACCGATGACAGTGGCGGTGAAGGAGCAGTTGGCCTGGTTCCCCGAGCGGTCGGTCCCAATGTAGGTGATGGTTTCCCTTCCAATGGGGAGCAGCTGAGGAGGGGTGTACACCGGCTTCACCTGCACCACCACCTGAAGGAGGAAGAGGGAGTCAGAAATATGGAAACGGACTCAAAACAGTGAGTTAACTCAGAGGTCGTAATCTCACCATATCACACTGGTGTTAGTTATTCCCCTCTAGTTTAAGCAAACTAAAGAAATGTACTCCGTGCCTAACAGGTACAAAATTAAAGAAATGCCTCTAAATCCTACCTCTTCTTTAGAGTTGTCGGTAGCAGTCGGGATGTCCCACTTAACGATGGCGGTGCCGCGCCGCTCATCCGTCCCTGCGACAATGTTCTCGGGGCACTGTATCGCTGGTCGCTCAGTATCTGAAGAGACATGGGGGGAAAAAATACACATTTTAGAGGAAGGAGAGAATGAGATGAGGGACTGGACACGGCAAATGCTTGATCTGATTTAGGGGAATTCAATTCAATACAGTGAGATTAAAATATTGCAGATGTTGACCTCATCACACCCTGTACACACTGACCGCAACCTGGTGCTCGTTATCACTGAGGAAGTAATTGTGTGATGTCATCTGAGCTCTTTAATTACAAGACGTTAAACACTCATTCCTGGTCTTTGCTGAATCAGAGGGAGAGTGCACCGCTGTCATTGTTCCAACCTCTGATTTTACATTAATACTGCTGTTGGTTGTAACCGTCCCTTATCTCTCTGCATCCATTAGCTCAACATCAGCCACAATGGCAAAGAGCAGAGGTTAATGGAGACCTGAGTGAAAGGATGAGACACATGCTTTACGTCATTGTCAAAACACTTGGGCTCACGGCAAAGGAAGCTCCCTCTTGGATACATTAAAGTGTGAGTCTTTCAAACTCGGAAAATACACCAATAAGAATCTATAAATGGCAATTAAGTTGCTGTTCAAGGGACGCTTTGACATAAACCTATAGGTAAAACGTGCTCCAACCAACATGTTCAATAGCTCTGGTCCTAAAAAGCAAAAAATGGGTTAAAGGCAATAACTTGTCCTTAGGTTTTTATGGAAAATCTGAGCAACTTTTACTGTATGAATTGAAAATCTGATTGTGTCACACCCTCTTTAGTGTTGTTAATAGTTGCCTGTGCTATTTTCTGCCTATCATCTTTTAAGTTATTCAAAATTGTAATCTTCTTAAGCTACTGCTAGGCACATGACCCCTCTTTTCTTCAGTAGGGCCTCGGTGGATGGGTCGTTCTCTATGTTGTAGCATTGATTGTGAGAAAAAGGCCCCGATAGTCTCCACCTGTTTGGCTCGTGGTAACCAACAGCCATCGTGACCCCTAAGTGAAGTAGTGGAGTCTTCCATGGGTTGGCAGTGGTGACGCCTGTAGCGTTGGTAAGAGAGCTGCTTCCATCTGGCCCTGATGACCCATCCACTTAGGCATCCGTCTCTGCTAAACACTAACACACTTAGCTGCGATCGGCTTCCATTCATGTTCATAACAAGGGAGGAATATTTCACTCAGGGTGTCATCATCATGAAGTGAGAGGAGAAAGGAGCCAGGAGTTTACAAAGAGCATTCTCGAAGTGTGTCGCTTATATTCTAGCACTCCAACTTCTATCTCATGAGCATTTTTTCTTTTTAATATCTCCCTTCCCATGGCCTTCCTTCAGCTCCTTTGTGCCTGAGAGGATCAGAACAACTCATCTCTTCTCTGTCACCCCATTATGAAACACCTACCGATGACTCATCTCCCCTTCTCCCGCTTGTCCGCCCTAACTCTCCATCCGTTCTCATCTTTATGACACCTCTTCCTCTCCTTAACGACAGCAGGTCCTTCATTAGCAGACTTTCTCCTCGAGGAAATGAGGGGACTGAGGACATTTTGAGTGGAGGCAGGCAGAGGCACACCACCTGTTCACCTGTAAAGCATCTGGAGGGCTGCAGTCCATTATAATGATCTCAAGGCCGGTGGAGAGGTGGAGACACGAGAGCTCGGACAGGGTATGGTTTGTGTTAGTTACGCGAGGCTCGCTTCAAAGCGGGGTCAGCCCCAGTCTCTCCATTCACGAAGCAGAGGAAAATGCAGAGAATGGGTGGAAAATGGAAAGATTTCTCCGTCCAAGTTTCCGGCTGTTTTCTTTTATTATCTTCCTCCACATATTCTGTATCTTTCATTTTGCTCTTTTAACAAGCCCTCTTTTCTGCCTTCAAGTAATTCTAACAGTGTATAATTAGTGTCAGTTAGATATAATGAACTAGCAATTATATAAGGAGGGGAACCTAATAAGGCCATCACTACTAAGCATTTATCAGTGATTCAGTCTTTCTGCTAAGCTAATTGTTAGAAAAATCTCACTCTACACTGGCTTGAGTTTCAATATCAGGATACATGTATTTGTTATTCTTGCAAGAATGGAAGTAGTCATCACATACAGCAATGGTACAACTAGTTCCTTCACAAGAGAGGGTGTTTCACAGTCACAAGATTGAGAAAATCCTGTTATATACTTGGACCTGTTATCACGTGTACTTCTGTATCCTTGAAAGAGCACTAATCCTAAAGTTGGGTTACTTGTGGAGCCCTAATTAGCAAATATCCCAAAATGTTGAACTATTACTTTTAATCTACCCTATCCTTATTAAACGAGACCAATTGGTGAGAACAACCTAAACTCCATTATCCAGCCTCTGCCTACCCAGGTCTTGACCTTTGACCCCAACTTATTTCACACCGCTGGAAAACACACACACACACACACACACAACACACACACACACACACAACACACACACACACACACACACCACACACACACACACACACACACACACACACACACACACACACACACACACACACACACACCACACACACACACACACACACACACACACACTTACCTGTACAGACGGCTCTATGGACGTTAGCGGTCCAGTTCCCGGAGCTCATGCACACCGCCTTCCTGTTCCCCTGGAGACTGTAACCCGGACGACAGGTGAGCAGGCAGGCGAAGCCGGGCAACACAGTCCTCTTCCCGCAGGCGGGCGGCGACACCAGGACGTTCTTTAGGGTCGTGATGAGGGGGCAACGCATCTCTGGGGAGAGGGGGAGACACCAAGAGATGATGGAATTTGTTTTGTCCCTGAGAGAAAGAAAAACTGGATTCCACGTCATCAATGTTTTTATTTTGAATTTTCAGATGACCATAATCAGTGAATCAAATATATTGAGTATTAAAAGATACTTCCCAAGAAAGAGAGAACAGAACATGCAAACAAAACCTCTTCCAGGATCACAACCGTGTTTCCTGTGTTCCTACCCGCATGTGATTAAAATCTTACTTTCAGCTGGCTCCAATATAAATGCCAACAATAAAGTTATTTTCAGGGGCTGTCTATCAAAAACTGGCATCAAAACAACAAACATTTGGTCGGAAGTGAACCAAAGAAAGAACAAACCACAGGACTCCTACTGGAGGCTTATTGTGCATTTGTGTGATGCTGGCCAGTGTGGCTTTCACTTGATGATGGATAGATCCGATTCTCCTGTTTCATTGGAGCTAGCTGTAGGAGCTATGAAGGGGAAACTCACTGAGAGGGAGATTTCAATCAGATGAACTAAATATCTCTCTCAGGGCAGCTGCGTGCCTTTACACGACAGCACAAACAAAAAGATTTTGCTGCATCAAAGAGGTAATGAGAAGCAAACCGTGACTCAAATAGATTATGGGTAGAGAGATGGTCGTTATCGATAAACAGAGATTTTCTGAGTTTTGAAATAGAGCAGCTAGCTGGTTTGTTGGAAGTGAGTCAGTATGGTGGCCGGAGGTTTGTGGCTAAACACTCTCACTCGCTTTTTGTGTGTTGTTGTGCCTGACCTGGGGCATGAGTATGGGCAACTATTTTAACTTAACTATCAGTTGTGAAGTGTGTGGGTAAGCTTGTGTTCATGTGTATAAGCAGTGATTGGAGTTGCACTATGAGAAAGCAGATGTATCTTTCCCTGGGGGTGTAGTGTGGCTCTGTAGATCCATTTAACCACTGTGTGTGTGATTGTATGTTCTCATGTGTGTTTACATGTGTGTGTAAAACCATGTTTTTGTAGTACATGGAAATACCCATATCCTGTGTTATTTTAAAGTCACTTATTTGGTAAATCATCTGTTTTTTCAGCAGCAGATGTGTGTCAAAAACAGGTTTAACAGGTTTAAGAAGATTGTTTTCAATTCACTCTGGATATATTTTAGAAACTGCTTTCATCGCGTCGCGATGTTTACAGTGAGAACAGCTGAGAGGTCCGTCGTGCAGAAAGCAGAGCAGTGTACAATATATATCACTCAGTATAACAGGCCTACTCTCTTTATTTGCTTTAGTTTAGTAGATATCTACAAACAAAGAGTCGATATTTTTCTAAGACCATTTAGTGCTTCACATAATAAAATACACAACGCCTGTAGCCTGATTATGCTTTAGGAGCTGTAAGTGTGTGTGGTAGGCAGTGTGTATGTGTGTGTGTGGTACAGTGTGTAGGTGTGTGTTGTACAGTGCGTAGATGCGGCGGACAGACAGGTCTCAGTTGGTTTGGTGTCCTCTGCTTACTTTTAATACTTGTAAATACAACTTTTGGCCCGTAATTTCAATTCCCCATTTCAGCGACCAGAGAGAGGGGGGGATATATCCAGTCTCTGATTGTGTTACGTTATTATGAGAGTGCTCTCATACTTTAAATTGTATATATTTATATAAATATATTTGTGTGTGTGTGTCCGCATCTGTAGCCTGTTATTGTCTCATTATACCGCACTCTCAATGAATTCAAAGTAAATATGTGGGGGAACAATGTTCAGCTGATTATAAAATACAGCGCTATGACAAAACACTCGACAGCTGATGCAGCTGTTGCCACGTAATAATGAACAGACGTAGCTTTAATATGACCGCTCAGAGGAGAGGAGTTCTCATTTCTTTAAACGTCGACTGCTTCCCCTCCTCTCTCCTCGGTTCCCCTCCTCGGTCCTCCGCTCGCATCTCCTGTGGGCGGGACTAAGTCTCGAGGAGGGGAAATTTAAGAATTGAGAGGCCTCTTCTGTGTGGTTTTCTTATGCTCCAATTCTTGGGAATTGCTAGTAATAGTGAGTGTCTAGCCTTTTAAGATAGTAGAATATATTAAGATGAAAAGTTACTGAAGTATGTCGATTTTAGATATTTAGGAACGCAAAATAAATTGTGTACCTGCATTGAGATAACACCTGAAAAATACATGCTGTCTGTCGTAGGTGTCAATACTCGGATTAAATATTTGACTTTCTTCAAAACATTTCCTGGTTCATCCTTGCTGTATAAACAAACCTACCAACACACTCCGGCTGGGTGCCACTCCACATCCTGTCCCCCTGGCAGGTTTGGACAGAGTCTCCCTGTGGAAGGAAGAACAAAGTGTAAAGAAACAAGTAGATGACCTAAACACAACAAAGTGTGGGGATATCGATCCCCATAGATAGCATGACCCATGATGCTTTACAGTCAGCAGTTTGTGTCTGGAGTGAAAAGGCACTCATTGAGGGGAGTATTCAAATAGCAGAGGCGAGATGGACGGAGTGAGTCAGCTCTTTCTGTTTTCTCTGTAACTGCACTCTCTATTGAACGTTGAGGAGAAATCATGTGACTTTCTGTAATCTGATCGGCCATTAAGTCAGTCTGGTGATTACATTCCCATTGCAGGAGAGGAAGAGTAAGGCCTTTGTTGTATTACAGGAGATGAGTGGGCAACAACTGACCATTTCAATCTATACTATACAAATCACACGTTGTTAGGAGTTAAAACTATTTGGAAAATGTACTTTAAGGTTGAAAGCAAGATCTTTTTCAACGTTCTTTTAGAAGTGTTGTTCTTTTCTTTCCTGTGTTTCTGTTGAGGTGAGATAATCCATGACCCATGTTCCCTAACGTGGCCTGGTGAGCAGTACCTTCATGTCGAAGCCAGGCAGGCATGAGTACATGACAAAGTCTCCGTAGTTGTAGCTGTCCCCCTCGGTGACACCGTGAAGAAGAGGAGGGGGTTTCTCACAAACACCAGCTCGCAGGACACTGAGGAGACGCTCGGAGCCCAGCTTCCACCCAGCTGATCACACATTACAACAGAGGAAAGGAAAGCACTTCATTATTATCTAATTGACAGTGGAAACAAGCAGAGACTGTGCAAAGTGGTCATTGCAAACCTAGTATGGCTAATTCAAGCAAAGTGATATAGGCATTTCTCTGCATCTACTGCCAGGGTTTGATTGACAGAAAAAGCTTTTTAGAAAATGAGAAACTCCTGCACATTAAGGAACAGAAGTAAGTTGTTAACGATTATTCAACAAGGAAGTCACATTAAGATTAGAGATCTAAGAGACTTTGACAAATAATTGACCTGCATGTTTCCTACCAGACACTCAGCTAGTGCTGCCCCCTGCAGGTGGAGCCCCGCAGGGCAGGAGAGGGCGATGGTGCCCCCGACCGGAGTGAGCTCCTTCCCATTGATTATCAGATGGGCATGGAGAAGTTTGCGGGCAGCAGGCAGGGGGCGGGGCTACAACCGGACGCTGTGTTTGGACCAGGTGCCGTCGCTCTGGCAGGAGAGGGAGGGTGTCTGTGAGGATAAAGTGAACCCATCGTCACACCTGAAGAGTGGGAGGGAAATGCAGGAAAATGAAGAAAGGGAAAAAATAGGAGAAAGAGATTGGAAAAGCTTGAGAGTAATAACCCCAGTGTTTACCCGTATGTGATCCGGTTTGGGAAGGTGAAGGTTGTCTCCCTCCACCTGGAGCGTGGGCCACAGCGGGAGTTTTCCGCAGCTCATCGGCTACACAGCTGATGCTGGGGTGCCCCCACCTGCCGTCTCGTCCACAGGAGAGGTTTGTGGGAAGCCCTTTTGGCTGGTAGCCCGGGGCGACACCTGTATATGACGGTGTCCTGTGAAGGTGTGTTGCTGCCGCCCTGCAGGACAGCGTTGCGGAACTGTAGGCGGTGGCGACAGTGCACCTTCCCCGCCACACACAGGAACGACCATGGCTCCACACCCCCCCCCATCTCACACACCGCCTGAGGGGGACCCAGCAGCTTGTAGCCTACGTCGCACTGGAAGTTCACTCGGTCTCCGCAGGCGCGAGCCTGACCCTGAACCGACCCAAATTTCAGCACGGGGGGGGCGCAGAACGCAGGGCCGACACTGAGGCACCGTGGCCCACCCAGGAGCCCCGAGCGGAGCAGCGCAGGATGGGGCCCCAGACACCTCGTAGCCATCGAAGCGACGTACTCCACCACGTCGTCGTAGTTGAAGCTGGAGAGCCGTTCAGGAAGCCGTGGCTGATGTCCTCGGGGGGATCGCAGCTGATGATGTCACAGCGAGGAGCGGGTTTGTCCCAAAGCCCATCGGACTGACAAATACGCGCTGGATCTCCGTTAAGTGTGTATCCCTCATCGCATTCGTAAGTTACCTTGGTGTTACCCCGAAATCAGAGCCCAATGTACGCCCGTTGGGGATTGGTGAGGCTTTGCCGCAGCGGGCGGATACACAGGTTGGAGACTCATGGCTCCAGGTGCCGTCAGCCTGACAAACACTGACTGATTTACCTTTAGGATGAAACCGGGCCGACAGCTCAGTTCTATCTCTTCATTATAGCTGTACTGCTCTCCTTTGAAAGTATATCAGTGGGGACTTTAGGAGGACCACAAGACACTGGCTCACAACCGAGGCTTCTCTCCTTTCCACTTCCCATCTGCCCCGCAGCCCATCGTGTTACTACCCTTCAGGACAAATCCAGCACTACACTCATACTTCAAGACTTCGGGATACACAAAAGCTCCACCCTGAGCTGAGCCATTGGCGACAGCCCGGGGTCGCCGCAGGAGACAGGCCGACACACCGGGGCATCATTAGTCCACAGTCGAGCCGACACACACTGCCTCACAGCCTCCCCCTCCAGCTCATATCCTCCCTCACAGGTATACTTCACCATACTGCCGAGGGACGTATCCGTCACATTCACCCAGCCGTGCGCTGGACTCTGTGGTTTTTCGCACTCCGCCGGGTTACAAGAAGGAGCCGTGCCGTTCCAGCCTCCGTCTTCCAGACACACCAACCTGGTGGGGGTTGTGAGGTCATAACCTTTGTGGCAACGGTATTCGATATACGTCCCGTGGAGGAAGCTCAAGTCCAGGGGTGCAGCTAATGTGTCTGTAGAAGAAGCATCAGAGGACCCTACCACCCTAATATATTGCCAAAGTCAATGTGAGGAGGCAGGCCGCAGTCGGAGGGCACGCAGAGGGGAACAGAGGAAGACCAGCCGAACTCCTCACAGGTCAGATGGTCCTGGCCTACGAGCTGGAAAGCCGGGAAAGCAGCTGTAGAAAATGGTGACGCCAAAAACTGTGATCCTGCCCCTCTACGAATCCATTCTCGATAGGTTGGGGTGGGGTGCATGCTATCTGCACACAGGCAGGGGGCTCGATGTCCCACTCCCCACTGGAGAGGCACGTTACAGTCCTCTGTGCCTTGGAGGCGATAACCACGCCGGCAGGAGTACGTGGCACTGTGACCAAACTGCAGTTTTGTATAGACTACCCTTCCGTTGACTATCTGTTTAGGGATGGAGCATTCGATTGGGCGGCAGAAAGGCACGCCTCCTATCCAGAGTCCCTTCTCTCCGCAGAGGACAGTGGAGTTTCCCGCTAAATGATATCCATTCTTACAGCTGTACAGCGCTTTGCTGAGGTACATCAGACCCTGGACGTCAACAATACCATTAGAAATCTCCACCGGCTGAGGGCATTCCACTGGGATACACTCTGGGTAAGGACTGCTCCACTGGCCACTGGCTAGGCAGGACACAGAGCCTTCTTTCCTCAAAGTGAAGCCGTCCATGCAGGTGTAGCTCACCATGGAGCCGAAAGGGAATGGGGGAGAGGAGGAGGAAGGGCCACCGAACGACACTTCAGGCGGCGAACCGCAAAACACCAGCTTACAAAACGGGGAATGTGTCGTTCCACTCTTGGGACGGGGTGCAGCGGAGGATCCGGGCTCCCTCCAGGACGTAGCCATCCTCGCAGGATAACTCCACGGTTTCCTGACTCAGAGTCCAGGCCCTTCAGCACCAGGTGGTTCTCCTCCAGTGGCGGCTCCGGACACTGGACCGGCGAGCAGCGAGGACGCCTCGACTTGTCCCCCTGCCGTACTTCAGACAGGTCAACAACGGCGTCCCGGCCAGCTCGTAACCCTCGTCACAGACGTACTGCACTTTCCGGCCCACCTGGAAATCAGACCCCCGGTAATGTCCGTGGACGATGTTGGGAGGAGGGTCACAGGTCAGAAGGACGCAGGCGGGGAGGTCGGTGTTGGACCACTGGCGGTTTGCCTGGCAGATTCTCTCTGGGCGACCAATCAGTCTGAATCCTGCGTTACAGGCGTACGTCACCCTTGCTGTTGAAGGTGACTCGACCTCTGACCTATTGGGTCAGTAGACAAAGGGATATATTATTAATTGTTTTTATTATTTGTTATTATTATTATTATTATATATTTTTTAAATATTTAGTGCTAAAACTTTAATTAAGGACTTCATTTTTTTAATTTATTCCTTTCTTTATTTTTGGGATGTTTTAAATATATATATTTGTAAATGATTTGGTCTACTTTTGTCACTACTATTATTTTGTCTTACCTTAATTTTCTTTCTATAATTTCCCTTTTTAAGTTTGTTAAAACATGAAAATAAAATAAAAAATAGTAGTACAAAGTTAAAAAGACAAAGTTCTGACACAGTTTATTTGAGTGGGAAAAAGCAGGATGTGTCTTACCTGGATGTATCCATTCTTAAGTGTAGGATGGGGGGGGCAGGTGACGGGTACACAGGAAGGCAGAGCCCCCCCCCACTCTCCATCTGCCTTGCAGGTTCTCCTCTTCTCCCCTCGGATCAGGAAGCCTTTGTCGCAGCTGTACGCCACCACGGCTCCAAAGTTGTAGTTGGTCCCGCTCACATAGCCCCGGTCGATGCTCTCGGGCCTGGAGCACCTCACCGGGACGCAGCCGATATCGTAGGGCGAGGGGTCCCACCTCCCCCCAATCAGACACCTCAGGGTGGCCGTGGTGTTGAGCATGAAGCCCTCCTCACATTTATAGCTCACTTCGGTGTTGCTGGTGTATTTGGGTTTATTGACTGAATCTAGAATAGCGTGGGGTTGATCAGGTGGACGCAGGCAGAAGTTTGCGATGCCAGCGGGGGGGCCTGCAGGCCATCGGGGGAGGCCCACACACCCTGAGCGTTACACACCATCTTGGAGTTGTTGCCGGCGGTGTATCCGTCCGTGCAGTAGTAGTTGGCAGTGTCACCGAACAGCTGGTGGCTCTCATAGGGCTCGGCGTGGTCGATGGCGGGCGGGGGGCCACAGGAGCGGGGGACGCACTGGGCGGAGCTGTCACTCCAATCACCGCTCGGCAGGCACTCTCTGGTCTCTGGGCCAATCAGAGTGTAGCTGTGGAGAAGGCCGAAAAGATCAGGAAATGAGCGAAAGAAGTCAGATTTGAACATAACCTGATATGATAAAGGTAAAATTCTAAGTTGTAACATCAGCAAACACTGGTGGAAGAAGTACTCAGATACTTAATAGTAATCCGATTCTGTGAAGTAAATAGTAACTAAGCTGAAAAATAAATGTAGTGAGGTACAAAGTACAATATTGGCTTCCAAAATGAAGTGAAGTAGAAGTATAAAGTAGCATTAGTTCCTCAAAAATGGCGTAAATGTACTTTATTCAATCACTGTTAGCAACAGCGTATGAACTGAGAAGACTTGAACCACATTTACCCTTCTTTGCAGACATAGTGCACCTTGTTTCCCAGCTCAAAGATCTCTCCTACAGTCACAGCGTCTTTCAGGGTGGGGGGCTCGCTGCACAGGACGTTCACACAGCGGGGGGTGGGCCGGCTCCACTCTCCTGTCGCTTCACACACCACCTCCACGGAGCCCTGTGGTCTTCGCAGTAACACACAGTATTTAGTTAACACACTCACTCTACTTGAATCAAAGTGTCACAGAGATGGATACAGGACCCTTTGTGAAATAAATACATCAAAGCATGATGACATGTTACACATTTACACAGAGCATCAAATGGAGCTCACAATTACATTTTAGGTCACAACTGCATTGTGGTTATGTAGTGTGTAAAGGAAAAAACATTTTTCAATCTGCAAATATAAATACAACAATTGTACTTTTACTTCAGTTGTATTTAAACTTAAAGGGGACCTATTATGCTAATTTGCAGCACCTCTTTTCACCCTCTGTCTGAAACGAGAGTCCATTCTGCTCTGATTGGTTAGATGGCCAGCTCTGTTTTGATTGGATTGGTTTGTTTTCATTTTCCAAATGCCAGGAAGGATTCTTGCCTCGCTTCTGAAGAAAGTGACTCGGAGACATGTGCTACCAAGCAAGCGTCCTCGACATTGAGAAAGACCCACAATGTGATTTGAGCGCAAGCCAATAGGAGTGTGAGTGTTTCATAGTGATGTCACTGTGTTTCGGAAGTAAACAAAGGAGTCCAATGGAGGCGTTTCAGGCAGTGGAGGAGGGGGAGTGTGTGGAAGAGCTTTTGCAGACCATTTACATGCAAAAAACACTAAATATGATGATAAATCAAACGTGAGTCGAGGTGATACTAAACAGTGCAGCTAACAGTAGTGTATCCATACCTGTATCCCTCAGCACAGGTGTATGTGACAGTGGACTTGTATGTGTTTGTGGTGAGGGTGTAGTCGGCGTTCCCCACATTCGGAGGCCCTCCGCAGGACACTGGGTGGCAGGCAGGCGGCGTCCCGCTCCACCTCAGATCTGCGAGACACTGGAACTCATAAGGGATCTGAGGCAGGAAGCCATTGTTACAGCTGAGAAGAAGGAAAACAAACAGAAAGGTTAGTAAGAAACTACAAGCGTATAATGTACACGTTTGTAACACCTTTTCCTACTGTGATCATTACAACACGGGGATGCAAATGATACCTGAAAGTCACCTTGCTTCCATAGGTGAAGTTGTTTCCCGTCATGACGGAGTTCTCTGGGACGGACGGCAGCGGGCAGGATAGAGCTGCAGGGCGACACAGATGATAAGTAATCATTTTAATGTACCACTAGAAACATAATATTGCCAAATCTAAAAAGAAAATAACCTCTGTACACATTGCCGTAAGGAGAGACATGTTTACAGACGCCTGTCAGTGTTATTGATCAGAGACATCTTCTAGGAATAATGCCACATTACATTTGACACTGATCGGATGAAAGAGGCACATAGGAAAGTGTTTAAATGGATAGATGCCAAGGTGGTGTGACTGAGTGGCATTAGGAAATGAAGGGGAGAAGCAATTAAAGGGGTACTTAAGTGATTACATTTTACACTTCCACAAAATAATAGTTACAAGAGAAACATAAAAAAGCCAAAATGAAAGTAGCCACACGTGTAAAGGCTCCAGAAATACAGGATTACACATTTCCCGTAATGCCCATGTCTTTCAAACTCCACCCCCACATTTAAGGAGACAGTCTATCTTATCTATTTCAGACATTGAAGACATAACACTGCAGAGAACATCATGCAGCTGCTTTGTATAATTCAGATATATTACACCTTTAACTGTGATCACTTCACTTTCGATATTACGATCAACAATGAGTGACTCAGCGGGGGAAACACTATTCTATTATGGAAAAGAACACCACTCAGCTGCTTTTAATATTACAGATAAACATTACACAGTTTCACTTCTAACTGCAATAGCTTAACTTTCAATATGATGGTCATCAGTCAATACGGAGCGAGCTGAACAGTGGCTACTTCTGCTTTCTGCATAATAAAGAAAGACTGTGGTTAAACGTGTGTGGTCTCATGTATGTATCCTATTGGCTCTATTAGCTGAATGCTTTGATGAGGAAACTCCTTGATAATATTTCATAAAGTGGAGTTTAATAGCTATAATTAAATTGAAACTCTTCCTATTAAGCCTGTATATTTAGTTAGCCTGACGTTCACCTGTAACCTTTGTGTTACGCTATACATATAAAGCCATTATGTTTCTTTATTCACTGACATTTGCAAGAAAACTCTGTGGTGGATTGTATAACAACAAATAGTTATGTAATGGCTTTATGTTACAGGAATGTTCTCATTTCAAATGTGTCATTTTGTGGTCAAATCAGGGATCACACAACAAGCGAAACAGCAGCCCACTGTGGTTTATTATCAAATGTTATTCAAACAGGAATTCACTTTGTATTGGTTGTAACTTTGTTCAGGACAATGCATCCGACCTACATTTTGTGAAGACACATTTTCAACAGAACACAGCTGCAGCATTATGATGGCGTGACATGACCACCGAAACCCTTACCTCTGCAGTACGGGACAGCATGGTCCCAGCTTCCTGTCTCCAGGCAGAGGAGGCGGGACAGGCCCATCAGCTCGTAGCCGTTCTCGCAGCCATAAAGGACCTCACCGCCCATCAGAAAGTTGCTGCCTTTTCTGTGACCGAAATCTGGAGTCCCTGGGTCCTTACATTTCACTGGTGCTGGTGGGAAACCAAACAAACACACATATAATACATTGATTTATAAATGGACAGGTAACATGGTTCAAAGTGTCTTTGTTCTCCAACATGAATGCTTGTGGACCTGCGTCTTGTTACCTGTGCAGTTTTTGCCGTCTCCACTGTACGGGTGGATGCAGGTGCAGGTGTAGGAGCCGTCTGTATTATGACAACTAGCGTGTTCATCACAGTCAGATCCCAGAGCACACTCATCCACATCTGGACACACACACATAGAAGAATGTAATACGTCAAAATCAAAAGGGATTTTCTTTCCAATATAGTATCACTGATTTAAAAATATATAATGTTATGTAATTAAGTACCAAGGCAGGCTGGTGGGTTTCCTCCCCACTTGCCACTGTTGCTGCAGTGCACCTTGGTGTCTCCCAGCAGGTAGAAGCCAGCGTTACACTGGTAGACCACAGAGCTGCTGGCCTGGAAGTCTGTTCCCTGAAACAAGCCGTTCTCCAGAGGACGCGGGGACCCACAGGACACTCCTGTAACACACACAGAGGAGGAATACTATTGAGAAACTCACTTTAAAGGCTCTCTACCTCCCTAACATATAACCAAATCCTGCAAGTGGAACATGTTTTAAATTACTTTGTTTTTTAGCTTTTCTCATTAGAATCAGAAACGGGTTTATTACCAAGTAGGTTTACACATACAAGGAATTTGCTTTGTTGTACATCAGACACAGAAAGAAGAAAACATTTCTTTCATTTATTCAGTTAAGTGATAAAACATATGGTAGGACACATTTGCAATTCAAATCAGACAGCAGTGTGTGTGTCAGCCCCTTACGTTCACAGCTGGGCAGAGGATGGCTCCACTCTCCTTTGTTTTGGCATTGCAGCACGGGCTCCCCCGCAGGTAGAAGCCGGGATCACAGGACAGCTGCACCTGGGCCCCCGGACTCATTTCCACTGTGGAGACGTGCAGGTGGGGCACTGCGTTCTCCAGCTTGGGGCAATCTGGAGGGAACAGGTTTTGGGGGGGTTTAGGGTTTCGGTATAGTAACTAAAATAATCTTATTCCAAAACATTGTGCACATCCATTTCAGGTATATTTCAAATTGAGGCCATTGCTCTCAGTAAAAAGCCCTCAATTAAGTCTTAACTTAACATTAAAGACCCCAGAGAATTAGTTCAATCACACTAAGAGTATGCTGACACCTATTGGTTTAATAGATTTAATAATGTGGATTTCATGATCTACACAGTAACTTTATCAGTAATGGTAATGTATGGTTTTGTAGCGCCTCTCTCACCAGCACAGAACACACTGCTGAGGTTTACTTTGACGCGGCCCACCACACCGCTGAGGAAGTCTGGCCAGGCTAAGACGTTCCCTCGGTGCGACACATGGGAGGCGGGACAGTTGCTGTACAGGACCTTAACCTACAGGGGAGAGGAGGGGAAGATCAGTGCGTATCAAATAAGAAAAATCAGATCGCATTAATATTCACACGAAGGATTTCATGTACCTGTTGAGGTGTGAGAACACGATCCCAGATGTTGAGCTGGCTCATGGAGCCGACGAAGGACTCAACGGGGTTGAAGCCCTCGCCCCTCTGATCCTGATCCTGACCTAACACCAGTGCCCCGCCTCCTACAGGACACATGTTGGAGGTCAGAGGTTAAACACAACTCACTGAGAAACTATTCTTCTTATGCATTGGGGTTACTGAGTTGAATATGAGAAGCTACAACACTCTAGATGTATACAGAAACAAAAACATCAATCATTGTTTTTATTGGAGGAATGAAACTATTGTTGTTGCAGAATGAGAGGAGGTGGGGGATAGCACTACACCTGGGATAGTGGTGCCGACTGACAGGCCTTTGCCTCCGTCCGAGGGCTTCCCGTTGATGTAGATTCTCCAGTCCCCGTCCCAGCTCCTCCAGGACACCCCGATGTGGTACCACTGACCCGTGTTCACCGCAGGACAGTCTGTGATCCGCTCCTTACCGTTCACATACAGCACCCACCTGGAGAAAGGGAGGGAAAGGGTCAGAGAGATTAGATTATATTCAACTTTATTGTCATTGCACAGAATACAACGAAATGTAGTTTGCATCCAACCAGAAGGAGGAGAAAACTTCATGAGGTTTCAACGAATTCACACGACAGAACATTGCTGTAGAAATGTACACAACGTATAAATGAATAAATATCTTTGTATAAAGTACAGATTTAGGTGCAGGGTTTAGGCATTTATAGTTAAATACAAATGTAATAAATAGTCAATCTAGATGTTAATAAAGGATTTAATGAACAAGAAAGAAAGCATTAGTAGTAAAATCATTTAATGTGCGCTTATAATTTGTAAACATCACTGACCCGTTGTAGTCGATGAGAAGGAAAGCGTTGTCGCTGCCCTCCACAGCGTAGGAGACGGGCGTGCCATAGTTGGTGGTGTCCGACGACCTCATCCAAAAGGTGCAGGTGATCTCTGTCAGCGCCGGCATCCCTCCATCCATCATTACGTAACCGTGGATACCAGACACCTCAAAGTCCAGGTTGAAAGCCGGGGACATTTCTGATGGGACAGAAAAGCATTTATAGAGTAAATAAAACGACATGTTCTTCTTGTATCAATTCACTGTGTAACAATACGACATCTCCATGGTGAGTACCAAGATAATAAGGTTTTGGGAAGAGGCCAAATGTATGATAGAAGAGATTTCATCATTGCAGTTAATCATGAAGTTTTTTTTGTTAGGGTGTTACCCAAAAGAACACAACATAAGGAAGAGAGAACACATCTTTTAAAATGTATCTCTAAACACATGATAGCACTTTCATGGAAACATGTCAACAGTCCAAGTATTGGTAAATGGCTAAAAGAACTGTCTGCATGTGTCTCATAAGAGAACATAAGCTATTCAATTAAAGGGAAACAAGAACTATTTAAAAAAGTATGGGGTCCTTTCCTTAACTATCTGGAATATGCGGATCTAGAGAGGGTCAGCTAATAGGAGATAATTAATGTTCCTCTGCTGGGAGAAGGATAAAAGCCTTTCATATCTGCCTACACGTGTTTGTGAAGTTAATTTAATGTATTTATTTCATTTATGTGACTTGTAATGAACTTCATTTTGTTACGTCTTGTGGATGTTTGTGTACTGTCTTATATATTGTTTATATAAGCTAAAACAATAAAGAAAGTGTTTTTAAAACAATAAACAAAAGGTCTCCATGGTGATGTGTCGTCTGTCCTATAGTACCTGTCTCACACCTGGTCCCGTTGAACCCAGGCAGGCAGCGGCAGGTGAAGGAGCCACGGCCGTCCATGCAGCTCGCCCCGTTCACACAGGGGTTCGGGTCGCACTCGTCAACGTCCACCTCGCACAGGTAACCACGGAAACCCTCCACACACTGACACCTGAGAGAGGGCGGGAACACACGGTCCAATTACATGCTTTCCATGGAGCTGTCCTTTGAAAGCAGTTGATCAAATATGTGGGAATGTGAAAATCAGAGGGGTAAAAATGGATCTGATATTAAGTGATTATTAGTATATGATTTTATAAACACAGAGCTCTTTCTTAAGGATTTTCAGTGTCTCACATTCATCATTTATAACAAATGATTGCAGATGACAGGTGTGTAAATTGTTAATACCTGAAATAGTTTACAGCATCCAGACACGAGCCTCCGTTCAGACAGGGCGCGCTGTAACAGTCGTCGACGTTGACCTCGCAGCGATCCCCCGAGAAACCAACGGCACAGTTACAGGAGTACCCCCCCGTCAGGTCGTCACACACACCTTGGTTCAGGCAGGGGCTGGAGAGGCACTCGTCGATTTCCAGCTCACAACGAGACCCTACGGGAAAGAAAGAAAGCAGCAGGTTGGAACCAATGATGTGGAAGAAGATGTGTCTGTTGTGATGAGAAACTGATTCCCTACCTGTGAAGCCGCTGGCACAGCTGCAGGCGAACTTGTTGACCTCGTCCACACACACTCCTCCATTCAGACAGGGAGAGGAGAGACACTCGTTCACCTCCGCCTCGCACAGAGAGCCTGACACAAACGGGGGCGACAATTCAGATAGTCAATAACAGATTGACTATAAGCAAAAAGGTGGGATACAATACAGTTTGTGATTAAAAAATAACATGTTTTGGCTGCTTGAATCATTTGCTTTCCTGTTGCATAAGATGAAAAATGTGAAGCTAAAACAACAGGAGCTCATGCTGACGCTCAATGAAGCTGACATTTGTTGTTAAAATCCTTTGAGAATCTTTCTGTGTTTTATCAATTGAGACTTTTTTCCTCACTGATCTTTACCTAAATAGCCAGGCTTGCACTGACACTGGAAGTCTCCCATCCCGTCTTTACACAGCCCTCCATTCCGGCAGGGGGCCGAGTCGCACTCATCAATGTCGATCTCACACTTGGCACCTGGGAGAGAAATATCAGAGGCGCTGTCAAACACTCATGGTCATAAAAGAATTGCATACAACACAACCGTGGTTGCAATTAATGTCAAAGGAGAGTTACAGCTTGGTACTGTCGAAATAGCAATGACAGGAAGTATAACCAACGAACAACACATTTTCGTGTTATTCCTACTGTTAAATAAAGTTGTTGATATTCAAACATTACACTGGGTGAATCTCTGTGGTTTACCTGTGAATTCGGCCATGCAGGTGCAGACGTATCCCGCCCCCACTTCCTCACATGTGCCCTTATTCTGACAGGGATTCAGGAAGCACTCGTGGAAAACCTACAGGAACAGCCAATCAGAAAGGTCTGTCATGTTTTTGGTTTTGAATATTCCTCACCTGTTCTGTTTGGAAGTTATGTTTTAATGTTAGTTTTTTTTTTAATGTATTTTTTATTTCTTCTGTACTTTGTGTTCTGGTTCAGGTTCTCTAGATTAATTTCTATTTCATACTTGACTATAATAATATCTTTAAAGAAACTATCTGGATACTTGCGGCTTTAAACTCTGTCCAGTGTGTTCTTCAGTTCATGTTTTGCACATCATTTTAAAATGTCATTATCAAATTTCTGTCCAATATGTTTTTTTCGTAAAAAACGTTGTTAATTATTCATTTCATTATGTAACGAAAATGCTGACATTTTGAGTTGAAAGCTGTTTTAGAAAGAAAAACTATCGTTATAGATGAAATGTTACTTAATTATTTAGCAATTCATTCTACATTCATTCTAACGTATCAATACAAAATACCACTCTAGTAATTAGCTTATCTGTATCTATAACATGTGAGGGGGACCCAAGTTCCCATCAGCAGAAACACGTGGGTTTGCTATCCTGGCTCCAAAATGGTGGAATGAGCTCCCCATTGACATCAGGACAGCAGAAAGCCTGCACATCTTCCGGCGCAGACTGAAAACTCATCTCGTTCGACTCCACTTCGAGCGATAGAATTACTAACAAAGAACTGCTAACAAGGCACTTATATACTAAAAAAGGACTGGCTCATCTATAGCCAGTTGAGTAGCACTTGAAATGTTTTGGCTCTATGAAACCTGATGTACTTATATGATTCTGTTTTCTTCAAGTTTGTGTCTTGTTGGTCGAACGCACTTATTGTAAGTCGCTTTGGATAAAAGCGTCAGCTAAATGCAATGCAATGTAATGTAATGTAATGTAATGTAATACAGGCGTCTTATGATGGATTTCAAATGTCAGAGACCTATAATGCTTATGGTAAAATATCCTTTTTTTGACATAATGTAGGTTAGGCCTAGATAAAGACGACTCACCTGACTGCTTGCCTGGTAGTCCTCGTTGACCTCCACCTCTGGAGCCGCAGTTACACTCTCCTCTTTAGGAAGAAAGCTGGAGCCAAAACCTGATGATGACACCCAAAGAAAAAACAGGCAATGAAAGCTCAGACAAGTCGGAAAAACACAGCGAAGATCTTTCCCTTCGCTACCAGATGGTCTGTTTGAACAAAAGCCTGTATTCTTATAGATCCTGGCAGCATGTCCTAACCACTGCTCATTCCCACTTCAGGCATGCAGTATTACTCATTTCCAACAGCAATAAAAGTCATTTTGTTTCCATTTCCCCCGTCCTGACACGTGCAGTAATTCCTACTCTCTTTGATTGATCTATAACAACACAGATCAGACAGCTAGCAACTCGAGTGATGGCAACAACTATTGAATGAGTAGAAAAGCTGTCACCAAGCGGCAGACACTGAACAGTCCCTTTTACTGTCAATTTGCTCCATGCTGACTTCACTTGGCATTCCCTGTAGAAATGTATGATAATTGATTTCACATGGCAACACGGCAGAATGGTGTTGAAACACAACTCTGCTGTGTGAAAATCTGCATATGCCAACAATAATGAATTTAAATCAGTCATTATTGGAATAACATTGTCAAAGAACATCATCTTCGTCCATCTTGACACCTAGATGATTTAAGTGAAATAAAGTACAGTTTGTGTAATCTAAATATATGTTTTCAATGAAAAATAAATGTTTATGAATACTGTTTTATTGAGAGGACTAGATATTGGCAAGTAGATCTCCAATATAAGGGACATCATCAGTTAGGCCTTGAGGTGTGCAGAATCAAATATCTGGATTTCAATGTATTTTCCTGCAGGACAGTAACAGAGATTCCCTTTTAAAACCACACTACAAAGATCTTCTGGATTTCCCCAAACTGAAAATCAAGTGGAGGGCGTGTGTGTGTATTTGTTTGCATTTGTGTGTGTCTGTGTGAGGATTTGTGATCGTTGTGGTTCCTTACTGGAGCAGTGCTGGATGGTGGTGGCCCCGGTCACGGTGGTGGTTCCATAGAAGGGGCAGGAGAGGCAGAACGAGCGGCCGTTTTCGGGCTGGTAGTAATCTCTGGGACACGGGTAACAGGGAACCAGACCGGTACGGGAGAACTGCCCGGCCGAACAGGGGACTGCATGAGAGCAGATCAGAGGAGAGGAGGGGAGGGGAGGGGAGGGGAGCACCAAAAAGGACAACAAGAATAGCACAATTTAACAAAATTTTTTTTCAAAAAAGTCGAAGCCTAGTTTTTTCCGATTTGAACTGGGAAACTCAAGAAGCAGAAGCATTCACAGTTTCCAGTTTAATCATCCAACTTTAAAGGGCAATCCCTTGAAATTCCAAGTTGGAATTGCCTCTCTGATATAATTGCACATGAATGGCAAATACGAATAAAAGAGACACATTTTTGCGTAGCGGCTGGAATTGTATTTGTTTTTGTTACCTAGCAGCGTCTAGAAAAACTAAAGAATGATTAAGGCTTCCCAAAGTTAAACAGGCATGTTGATAGGACTTTAAGGGAGTGCACTCCACACTGTCGCGCTGCATCACCTCCGCACTCGATCTCGTCCACGGCTCCTCTGGTGACGGTGGACGTCTCGTCGGGACAGACCAGACACTCCCTGGCACCGTATCCGGACTGGAAGTGACCGAGCGGGCAGGACTCGCAGATCTCCAAGCCGTTCAGGGAGTTACTACCTGGCTTACACTGCCCTGCAAACACATGGTGAGCAATGGTTGGAAAGAGAATAATATGAATGGGAAATCTTGTATTGATCTCACAGAGGGGAAATCTAAGTGGTTGCAGCAAAGGGGACAAGACAGATAAAGAGGAAAAAGTGGACTAACATTTCAAATAAAGATGCGAACAGTTAAAATAAAAACTAAATGAATGAAACGTACATATCCAAGCTAGAGAAAATAAGTAGCAGCATTAAAAAAGTCAGTACAAAAGAGACAACTAACAAAAAAGCAGCAAGATAAACTTAGTAAAGAGTAAAAAAAGTAAAAAAAGAAAGTGAAAATAAAGCACCATTTGTGACTTATTTGTAATTTCTTTATCCTGCATGTGGTGCCAAAGGAGCATGATGGTTGCCCCACAGTACGCATTGATCCGTGTGAAGCGATTCTAACTGTTTTTGCAGGCATATTCAAATGAAACATCTTCTGTGAGTTATTTGCAAATGCAGTGTTGACTTGCGTTCGGACAGTGTGTCAGCATCTTACCCTTGCACTCGCCGACGTTGCGGGAGTGCAGGTAGGCGGTGGAGGTTCCCTCGGGGCAGGACTTACACTCCAGCTGCCCCTCCTGGTCCTGGTAGGAGCCCAGCCAGCAGCTCTCACACTCGTGGTACTCCAGAGAGAAGTATGTTCCCACCGGACATTGGACTGGAGAAGCACACGGAATAAGAGATCAAATGTAACACTATTCTAGAAATATTAGATTTTCTTTAAATCCCATGGATTGTGGTGTTTTCTTTACTCACCGCACATCCTGCCTTTGAGCACGGAGCCCGGCCTGCAGAACAGGGAGGGTTTCCTGCTCTCCAGAGATTTGGGATCAGCCACGATCATCTCCGAGGAAACGTGGAAACTGGACAGCGGCTGCCTGGCCAGCGTTCGCTTCAGACGATTGGTCAGTTGCTCCAGGGTCCGCAGGAGTCTCTTCTGATTGGCCACCTCTATTGAGTCGTTCCTCGACAGGGGCAGAGGGATGCTTGCTGGGAGAATGGACAGAGTTTAAAGAACAGCTCATAGTATTGACTATAAAAAACACAGATATAAAATGAAAATAAAACACTGCAAACGTCAACAAACACACAGCATATAACGTTTCATTTACCTGTGATGTTGAAAAAGATCTGGATCTTCTGGTCCCGGGTGGGTCCTCTGATCTTCCGGTGCCTCTTGGTGCGCTGGTGGGGCTGCATGCTGCTGTCCTGCTGCGGCTTGGCGAGGTGCCGGCTGCCCGTGGCAAAGCCCGAATCAAAGTAGGCGTAATCCTGGGCGCCTTGAGGACCCCAGCTGTTGCTCCAACCCCCTGGTGCTGATGAATAAAGCACGGATATAGAAGAAGGATGAGCTAAGATGCTTCCAATAAAATACGAGGGTAAGGGTTTATTTTTTGCATGACATCGTACTTATAGAGAATCCGTTCTCGTAGTCGTAGTTGTACTCGAGACAGTGACCCTGGGACAACACCTCCAGCTTGCATATGACGTCACCGCTGCTACAAATATTGGGAAGCTTTGGAGAAGAAGAAAACATCATGTATTTGAGAGATGATTCAAAGTAGATAGACGTGTATGTGTGAATATTTCCTCACCATGCCTCCCAGTTTGCTCTTGAACTCCCCAGCGAAGGACTTGATCAGGTCCACATCGTCACAGCGAGACGCTTTGAACAGCATCTCAAAGGGTTTGACTCCATTGTTTGCTATGCGGTTCACTGGGGAAGACAGAAAGGGAATTGAACAGCACCGTCACATGTGCACATACAGGTATTTATATAAGTGCACTCATTAAGCAGCGGTGCAGCATAGACAGTAGGTCACCTAATATTCAAACAGGAAGTAACAGAATACTTGTGCTGTGCTTACATGAGCAGTCGGGTCTGTCTGCAGAGTAGGGCGGCTCCCACACACCGTTGTAGGCGCAGAGGTAGCTGTGCACTGCATCCTGGGTAAAGCTGAAGCCCTCTTTACACTGGAGAGTACAGTTAACGCCCTCCTCTTGTTCAGAGCAGATGAACTCTCCATTCACTGGGATGTACGGCTGGTCACAGGTCGTCCCTGGCACACACAATTCCAAACTTAAGTTATAGTGTGCACAATAGTTTGTATAACCAGCCCTTTAAATGCCGTTTTAGGGACAGTGCCTTTGATAAAAGTATCATTTTCATTATATGACATGCACTACTGCCTAGTCTAAGGTTCTGATATTTATAGGTTTACAATTGTTTAATTCTCATGAAACTATGTATTCTTCTTTTTTACAAATGCTTGAAAAATGTGCAATAAAACAAAACAGAATATACAGCAGAGGAAAAAAGTAAATGGAGAGAATAGAGTTAAAACAAACTGAATAGAAATAGGAATGAGGTCAAAAATATGGCCCTTCAGCTCTGCACCTTGCACAGTAACAGTGATGTTGCACGTGCGGCTGTTTCCTGCTGCATCAGTCGCGGTGTACTGGACCAGAGTGTCTCCTACTGGGAACTCAGAGCCTGGAGTGTGGCTGCTGGACACAGTGAGCCGACCCCCTGAGACACACACACACACACATTCCAAAATGTAAGATGCACGATCTCAGAGACTACACAAAAACATTATTTTTTCTAGTTTTTGAGTCACAACTGTTACTCCAGCTGGCCTGCGGAGGGCAGTCTTGTTCTTACTCCATTTTCCAGGACTAAATGAGTCACTCTCAGTAAACCATAGAAGTAAAGTAAAACAATGATATATTATTGACACGGTGTGTCTGGGCATCACACGGCTGCAGAAAAACCCAGCTCCTGGAATTGTAGTTGGAAAGTTGCTATAGTCTGGTTGGCTTGAAAAAAAACCTGAATGTGAAGAGATTGATGGATTGATCCTTGGGAGAAGCAGCGGTGATGAGAGGAGTGTATGTGTGTGTGCATATGTGCGTGTGTGAGACAGAAACACAGACAAGACTTAAAGAAAGAAGGTGGGAAAACTTTTCTTTCCCTCCAACTCCATTAAGGGTGGCGGAGTCTTTTCGGACAGGGCTGACACACGTCTGGCCACGTCTGGTGTCTCCCCTTATATATAGCCTGTGTGTGTGTGTGTGTGTGTGTGTGTGTGTGTGTGTGTGTGTGTGTGTGTGTGTGTGTGTGTGTGTGTGTGTGTGTGTGTGTGTGTGTGTGGGTGTGTGTGTGTGTGTGTGTGTGCATATGTTTATGTGTGTGTCTACCAAGTCACAACTATATATAGCGCTGGCATCAGGGTGTGGGCCTGGAAAAACAAAACACTGACGTCGAAGCAGCGCTGGGCTGACGTTGTGCGACCGCAGCAGCCTGTTATTACAGTATGTGTGTGTGTGTGTGTGTGTGTGTGTGTGTGTGTGTGTGTGTGTGTGTGTGTGATGGGGTGCACCTCTGCAGACAGGTGGGGAGTGAGAAGTTAGGGGCTTGTGTTTGTGTTACATGGCTGCCGACTTTTCTGTACACACACAAACACGTATATGAAGTATTTGTGTTGTGTGTGCGTGCGTGCGTGCGTGCGTGCGTGCGTGTGTGTGTGTGTGTGTGTGTGTGTATGGAGCCAGAGCAAGTGAATTACACGGGCCTGTCTGTGGGCTGGAGCCAAGGAGAAGTCTGGTTTGTTGTCTGTCACCACTGAGGCTGTTTGGGTACAGCGAGAGTGCCAGGAGAAAGTCAGCCAGCTCTACGATATTTAGTCTATTTATCAAAGTGGCCTTGATGCAGTTCTTTATAGGATCCAGCCTTAAATGCTCAGGAACACAGAGTGAGCTCAGCAGGCTGAAAAGAGAGACTGATGGGTTGTGTATTAAATCCCCACGACAGCCAGTAACTGAATTGCCCTTGAACAAAAAAAGAGCACCCGTTCAAGGGAAGTGATTGCAATGTGCTCCAGATTGAAACAGCTGCAATATAATCAATCACTAAAAAAACAACAGACAAACCTTTGTTAGAGTTGGTAGGCAAATATCTACATGTACACAACATGTGCAAACACAGGAATTAATTGTTGAGATAATTGTATTGTTTGTATTGATTTACTTCACTTTTTGAGACGAATGGGTATAATTTGACTACACTGCATTTATCCAACTTCAGTCATTCAGACACTTCATTAAATATAGTGCATACCGTCAGTTTCCACTTCTTTAGCATTCAAATAAATGACACGTGCTTTAATAGTGTTCTTTCACCCAAGGTTTATTGAAAGCTGGACTTCTAGTTGTAATAAATTGCTGTATTACTGTTTACAAGATGAACACTACTGGCCAAACCTCCACTGGTTATGAATGGGGAACTAAAGAAATATTTTCTCTGCTGGAGTGTCAATTTTGGCTTATATGGTGGTGAGTACCTGTACCTGTTATTTATTGCAGTCACTCTGATAAAGGAAAAACAAGTTAATAATATACCATTGACAGCGGGAAAAATGGTTGGAAAGAGTACACATTCTCAGGAAAGAGCAAAAACACCTGCCTCTCTCTGCTGAGTCCATCTGTCTGGACCTTAACGACATTAACAGCCGCTGTACAAACTTCATCTGTCCACTCTCTCTATCTCTCTTTTAAAAACAGATGCACAAATGATGCCTTCGTGCACACAATAATGATCCATCCTCACACTATTAGACCATATGTCTGGTGTCTCTCGGCATCAATCACACACACGCACATGAAGCCTTTTTCCAGTCGCCCTAACGGAAAAGATCCTGTTTAACCATCATCAGTGGAGAGGGTGGAGCGGAGTGGAACAGAGGAGCAAAAGAATCTCCGGCGCAGGCATCTGAGAACCAGACATACCTGAGTTGTCGGAAAACTGCGGCACCTCCCAAACGACCGCCGTCTCCGTGTCTGTGGCCTGGACGGTGGGCGGGGACCTGCACCTGTCAATCACCGGAGGCTCCGTATCTACAGAGATATACGAGGTTGTTAACGACCAGATGGAGAACACACAATAAAACAGCACACTTGTGAACATATCGATAGCAGTCAGTCGCCAACAGCAAACTGTTTCAGCACATAAACACACCATTGCTCCAGAGACTGGGATGGATTACCGTGGCTTGAGAGCGCTACACTGTCATTTGACTTGTTTTGATGCAGCACACATGTCTCCAATAAAAAACGACAACGTTCCCCCCACCATAATAACATATGGAAATGTTCACGCTACCATGCTTGAGGTTTTCCCCCCTGACTGCTGTGATTAGCGAGCGGTTGACACTGTGCGCCCCTGCTTTTCACTCCCCGGGAAACCCTGTTTGACACTTGTTGGGGGTGCATGGACTTCCTTGCTGCTGTATGTGAATTAAATCACAGTTTTTCAATTAATTGCAGAAAAAAGCTGAAACTGGTTTGAACTTCACAACGTTTTCAGCTTCATTTGTGTGTTTTTATGTTAAAAGTAAAATATGTAAACAGATATTCACACAGCAGCTGATTGAAGTGCTTAATGTGATAATCCATCCCACCTCACAGGTGTGGCATATCAAGATGCTGATTAGACAGCATGATTATTGCACAGGTGTGCCTTAGGCTGGCCACAATAAAAGGCGTTTGGGGGGGGTCCGAAAACCAGTCAGTATCTGGTGTGAGGGTTAGGGTTAGGGTTAGGGTAATGTTGTGCCCATACCATAACCCCACCACCACCATGGGCCACTCGATTCACAACATTACCCTAACCCTACCCCTCACACCAGATACTGACTGGTTTTCGGACCCCCCCAGACCCCCCCAATAAAGCAAAACTGCACGTTTCAGAGTGGCCTTTTATTGTGGCCAGCCTAAGGCACACCTGTGCAATAATCATGCTGTCTAATCAGCATCTTGATATGCCACACCTGTGAGGTGGGATGGATTATCTCGGCAAAGGAGAAGTGCTCACTATCACAGATTTTTTCAGATTTGTGAACAATATTTGAGAGAAATGGTTATTTTGTGTTTATAGAAAATGTTTTAGATCTTTGAGTTCATCTCATGAGAAATGGGAGCAAAAACAAAAGTGTTGCGTTTATATTTGTGTTCAGTGTATATGTGACACAGTCCTGTTATGTTCTACTCACCATTTAGCTATTAACACCCTGTTGGCTAACATACACTCTAGTTTTCTGAAATACAGTCGTTTTTGCCAATTTCTGATTTGTTAAAATTGTGACGCTTAAGAAATGTGTGCGTTTAAAGTATAATTTGTAGTTAACAGTGGTACAAGATGAACAACCTTCATTTGACTTGTGCTTGAACTCTTAAATTAGAATTTGTCAGAAGGGCCACGGACAAAATAAATGTTTTATCAGCCATCTGAAACATATCATTTACAAAGAAGCTCAGCTGTGTGTACCTTAGCCAGCAGGGAGACAAAAACAGTCGATAGAGCGCCAAAACACTGATGTCACGGTTATTGAGGAGACGCCTCAATTCAGATGAGATGTTTTGATGACTTTAAAGACAGTGTGTGTGGACTTTTCATGGGAGCATAGCATCTTTTAAGTTATTCTGATATTATTGGTTGGGGAGAAACTCACCGATGACAGTGGCGGTGAAGGAGCAGTTGGCCTGGTTCCCCGAGCGGTCGGTCCCAATGTAGGTGATGGTTTCCCTTCCAATGGGGAGCAGCTGAGGAGGGGTGTACACCGGCTTCACCTGCACCACCACCTGAAGGAGGAAGAGGGAGTCAGAAATATGGAAACGGACTCAAAACAGTGAGTTAACTCAGAGGTCGTAATCTCACCATATCACACTGGTGTTAGTTATTCCCCTCTAGTTTAAGCAAACTAAAGAAATGTACTCCGTGCCTAACAGGTACAAAATTAAAGAAATGCCTCTAAATCCTACCTCTTCTTTAGAGTTGTCGGTAGCAGTCGGGATGTCCCACTTAACGATGGCGGTGCCGCGCCGCTCATCCGTCCCTGCGACAATGTTCTCGGGGCACTGTATCGCTGGTCGCTCAGTATCTGAAGAGACATGGGGGGAAAAAATACACATTTTAGAGGAAGGAGAGAATGAGATGAGGGACTGGACACGGCAAATGCTTGATCTGATTTAGGGGAATTCAATTCAATACAGTGAGATTAAAATATTGCAGATGTTGACCTCATCACACCCTGTACACACTGACCGCAACCTGGTGCTCGTTATCACTGAGGAAGTAATTGTGTGATGTCATCTGAGCTCTTTAATTACAAGACGTTAAACACTCATTCCTGGTCTTTGCTGAATCAGAGGGAGAGTGCACCGCTGTCATTGTTCCAACCTCTGATTTTACATTAATACTGCTGTTGGTTGTAACCGTCCCTTATCTCTCTGCATCCATTAGCTCAACATCAGCCACAATGGCAAAGAGCAGAGGTTAATGGAGACCTGAGTGAAAGGATGAGACACATGCTTTACGTCATTGTCAAAACACTTGGGCTCACGGCAAAGGAAGCTCCCTCTTGGATACATTAAAGTGTGAGTCTTTCAAACTCGGAAAATACACCAATAAGAATCTATAAATGGCAATTAAGTTGCTGTTCAAGGGACGCTTTGACATAAACCTATAGGTAAAACGTGCTCCAACCAACATGTTCAATAGCTCTGGTCCTAAAAAGCAAAAATGGGTTAAAGGCAATAACTTGTCCTTAGGTTTTTATGGAAAATCTGAGCAACTTTTACTGTATGAATGAAAATCTGATTGTGTCACACCCTCTTTAGTGTTGTTAATAGTTGCCTGTGCTATTTTCTGCCTATCATCTTTTAAGTTATTCAAAATTGTAATCTTCTTAAGCTACTGCTAGGCACATGACCCCTCTTTTCTTCAGTAGGGGCCTCGGTGGATGGGTCGTTCTCTATGTTGTAGCATTGATTGTGAGAAAAAGGCCCCGATAGTCTCCACCTGTTTGGCTCGTGGTAACCAACCAGCCATCGTGACCCTAAGTGAAGTAGTGGAGTCTTCCATGGGTTGGCAGTGGTGACGCCTGTAGCGTTTGGTAAGAGAGCTGCTTCCATCTGGCCCTGATGACCCATCCACTTAGGCATCCGTCTCTGCTAAACACTAACACACTTAGCTGCGATCGGCTCCATTCATGTTCATAACAAGGGAGGAATATTTCACTCAGGGTGTCATCATCATGAAGTGAGAGGAGAAAGGAGCCAGGAGTTTACAAAGAGCATTCTCGAAGTGTGTCGCTTATATTCTAGCACTCCAACTTCTATCTCATGAGCATTTTTCTTTTTAATATCTCCCTTCCCATGGCCTTCCTTCAGCTCCTTTGTGCCTGAGAGGATCAGAACAACTCATCTCTTCTCTGTCACCCCATTATGAAACACCTACCGATGACTCATCCTCCCCTCTCTCCCGCTTGTCCGCCCTAACTCTCCATCCGTTCTCATCTTTATGACACCTCTTCCTCTCCTTAACGACAGCAGGTCCTTCATTAGCAGACTTTCTCCTCGAGGAAATGAGGGGACTGAGGACATTTTGAGTGGAGGCAGGCAGAGGCACACCACCTGTTCTACCTGTAAAGCATCTGGAGGGCTGCAGTCCATTATAATGATCTCAAGGCCGGTGGAGAGGTGGAGACACGAGAGCTCGGACAGGGTATGGTTTGTGTTAGTTACGCGAGGCTCGCTTCAAAGCGGGGTCAGCCCCAGTCTCTCCATTCACGAAGCAGAGGAAAATGCAGAGAATGGGTGGAAAATGGAAAGATTTCTCCGTCCAAGTTTCCGGCTGTTTTCTTTTATTATCTTCCTCCACATATTCTGTATCTTTCATTTTGCTCTTTTAACAAGCCCTCTCTTTCTGCCTTCAAGTAATTCTAACAGTGTATAATTAGTGTCAGTTAGATATAATGAACTAGCAATTATATAAGGAGGGGAACCTAATAAGGCCATCACTACTAAGCATTTATCAGTGATTCAGTCTTTCTGCTAAGCTAATTGTTAGAAAAATCTCACTCTACACTGGCTTGAGTTTCAATATCAGGATACATGTATTTGTTATTCTTGCAAGAATGGAAGTAGTCATCACATACAGCAATGGTACAACTAGTTCCTTCACAAGAGAGGGTGTTTCACAGTCACAAGATTGAGAAAATCCTGTTATATACTTGGACCTGTTATCACGTGTACTTCTGTATCCTTGAAAGAGCACTAATCCTAAAGTTGGGTTACTTGTGGAGCCCTAATTAGCAAATATCCCAAAATGTTGAACTATTACTTTTAATCTACCCTATCCTTATTAAACGAGACCAATTGGTGAGAACAACCTAAACTCCATTATCCAGCCTCTGCCTACCCAGGTCTTGACCTTTGACCCCAACTTATTTCACACCGCTGGTTAAAACACACACACACACACACACACACACACACACACACACACACACACACACACACACACACACACACACACACACACACACACACACACACACACACACACACACACACACACACACACACACACACACACACACACACACACACACACACACACACACACACACACACACACTTACCTGTACAGACGGCTCTATGGACGTTAGCGGTCCAGTTCCCGGAGCTCATGCACACCGCCTTCCTGTTCCCCTGGAGACTGTAACCCGGACGACAGGTGAGCAGGCAGGCGAAGCCGGGCAACACAGTCCTCTTCCCGCAGGCGGGCGGCGACACCAGGACGTTCTTTAGGGTCGTGATGAGGGGGCAACGCATCTCTGGGGAGAGAGGGGGAGACACCAAGAGATGATGGAATTTGTTTTGTCCCTGAGAGAAAGAAAAACTGGATTCCACGTCATCAATGTTTTTATTTTGAATTTTCAGATGACCATAATCAGTGAATCAAATATATTGAGTATTAAAAGATACTTCCCAAGAAAGAGAGAACAGAACATGCAAACAAAACCTC
Organism: Harpagifer antarcticus; assembly: GCA_902827135.1. NCBI lineage: Eukaryota > Metazoa > Chordata > Actinopteri > Perciformes > Harpagiferidae > Harpagifer > Harpagifer antarcticus. The sequence goes on from CADEHL010000288.1 coordinate 305,116, forward strand.
TTCCAGGATCACAACCGTGTTTCCTGTGTTCCTACCCGCATGTGATTAAAATCTTACTTTCAGCTGGCTCCAATATAAATGCCAACAATAAAGTTATTTTCAGGGGCTGTCTATCAAAAACTGGCATCAAAACAACAAACATTTGGTCGGAAGTGAACCAAAGAAAGAACAAACCACAGGACTCCTACTGGAGGCTTATTGTGCATTTGTGTGATGCTGGCCAGTGTGGCTTTCACTTGATGATGGATAGATCCGATTCTCCTGTTTCATTGGAGCTAGCTGTAGGAGCTATGAAGGGGAAACTCACTGAGAGGGAGATTTCAATCAGATGAACTAAATATCTCTCTCAGGGCAGCTGCGTGCCTTTACACGACAGCACAAACAAAAAGATTTTGCTGCATCAAAGAGGTAATGAGAAGCAAACCGTGACTCAAATAGATTATGGGTAGAGAGATGGTCGTTATCGATAAACAGAGATTTTCTGAGTTTTGAAATAGAGCAGCTAGCTGGTTTGTTGGAAGTGAGTCAGTATGGTGGCCGGAGGTTTGTGGCTAAACACTCTCACTCGCTTTTTTGTGTGTTGTTGTGCCTGACCTGGGGCATGAGTATGGGCAACTATTTTAACTTAACTATCAGTTGTGAAGTGTGTGGGTAAGCTTGTGTTCATGTGTATAAGCAGTGATTGGAGTTGCACTATGAGAAAGCAGATGTATCTTTCCCTGGGGGTGTAGTGTGGCTCTGTAGATCCATTTAACCACTGTGTGTGTGATTGTATGTTCTCATGTGTGTTTACATGTGTGTGTAAAACCATGTTTTTGTAGTACATGGAAATACCCATATCCTGTGTTATTTTAAAGTCACTTATTTGGTAAATCATCTGTTTTTTCAGCAGCAGAAGCTGAAGATAATATGAGTTTACAGCTTTATTAAAAAGATGTACTGCTGTAGATATCTTGTGTGTGTTCGAGTAAACACAGTGCTACACCATTCATCATATAATGCAAATGATATAAACAAATAAAAACTATAATCTAATGTATCTCTAAAGATGAGGGAGCCAGACTTTGGATGACAAATGAAAACAATTAAAGTATGGGTGTGTTTTATTCCCTTAGCGAGGATATAAGCAAAGTGAACAGAACTGGGGTTGAACTGTGAACCAGTGTTTCGCGTTAAACTTTTATCAGTATTCTTGCCAAAATTACAACATGTTTTATGCATATTTAAATCATCTGGTATAAATGAGATATTAAAGAATGTCTTACTAAAACAATAAACTCAGATAACAAAATGATTGGAAGCACAAACACAGTATGTGTGACTTTACTACTTTACTCTTCTACAAACGGCTGTGGTTTCTTCTTAATGTTTTATTTTCTTCTTACAATGAATCATGAAAGACTCCTTTGTTTTGGAATCCAATAAAGCACATAAATGACCACATTTCGAATTTATTTTACGTTGGCAAATGTCAGACAGACATGTGTTTAAGGTGGAGAAGACAACGTAAACAACACATATATCTGGGTGTTATACTGCAGAGGTGTGGGGGGATGAAGGCTTACCCACACACCGAGGTTGGGGTCCGCTCCACTGGGAGTTGGCCTGGCAGGTGAGTCTGGCCTCGCCCTCCAGACGGTAGCCCCGCTCACAGCCCAGCTGACACTCCGCCCTGCGCGAGGAGCCGCCATCGGTGCACCTCAGGGAGCCGTGCTGGGGCCGCGCAAGGGCCGGGCAGGAGCGCACTGCAGGGAGAAACAATTCATATAAGAGTATCATCCCGGGAAATAAACGTGTATTGTTATTTTACAGTTTTGACTGTTGTTTTTATGAGTTTTTCCTTGTCCGATGTGAGGGTCTTATTCATATTCTGTATAAACTGTAAAGCCCCCTGAGACAAATGTAAAATGTGTGATATTGGGTTATATCAATTTGATTGATTGATATCTTACTAGATTCAGATCATGTTATGTTTAGTTTGTTTTGAACCTCCTTTTATTGATTACAGAAGTATTTGCTTTTCTATACGGAGAAATAGAAATAAAAAGATTATAATAAGAGTTTGTTTTAAAATGAAAGAAGGTGAGGCAAGTTATCCAAAAGCACTAAATGGGGATAACACATGTTGTTAAATGAACAGTTTGTTTTTAACCAATTTAAAGTCTGTTAAATATGTCACTTACTTAAGACTACTAAAACAAACAAATCACACTGCATATAATCTGCAAACGCTTGTCAAGATAAATATGAGGTGTAGCTTCTAAACACAGGTACTGTATATACTGTAAATCACGAGAGGATGAGAAGGCAGTAAATCAGCTGCAGGAATGTACAGCACAATTATCATCATCGTCTACAACCTGGGACCTATCATTTAACCCAGAAGTCCCTATGAAATAACAGAAAAAGGCCCTCGTGTGTGCCTGTTCTGAGTTATGTTGAGGTCTAGAGAAAGGGTGTGTAGTGTGTTATTTCTCATCACCAGCCATAGACAGACAGGCGGGTTCAGAGGAGACCCCCTCCCTCAGGGCTCTACTAGCTGGGAGGTCCAACAGTTTGTGGCGAAGACGAGACTCGGTGTAAAACATACAAGCAGACATATGCACACACACTCAGAAAAATATATACCCAAAAGCCACCACTATAAATCTTCCACACTCACCCTTGAATATTCAGTGTCTTGGTATTTCTATGAGTCACGCTTTTGCCGTCGTTCTGTTAATACTGCAATTTTCCTCATTCATCTCTTGACCTCTCCAACTCCCTTTTTTCCTTTCTTGAACTCTTAAGCACTCTTGTTTCCTGGTGTAAACCCTTCCGTCTGTCCTTTCCTTATATCCTTTCTTACCTACACCATAATGGGTTTTATTACCAAGTAGGAGGAATTAGCTTTGCTACATGAACTCTCTTTTCCCCTTTCTGACTGAACCCTCCTTACTGTACCTTTTCCTCTCAACATCTGGCCTGGCAGAGCAGAAGTCTCCCAGTAAGTGTTGATACCTTGCTCAGTCTAAACACATATGATCTCAATTCACGGAATAAGAACTTTGCGCCACACACAGACTCCTGCTCACTTGGAACGAGTCAATACAGCTCATATGCTTCATCTAGATTTCTCCATGTAATGCTATATAAATGTTTATGAACATTTGCAGACACAAGGCAGGGGCAGGTTCTCAGGGCGTAGATGGACTTTGCACGTTAATCAGAAATCATACGAGACGTGTGGTGTTGAGGAAGCATTTCTTTTGTGTATTTACTGCGAAGGCCAAGAGCATCATGTTGTATATATGATACAGTATGCATTACGTAAGAAAATACATAGTTTTCAACACTATATAATCACATGCAATTTGAGTCATTTATACATTTTGGAGATATTTGGCTATAATTGCAGCTGGAACAGAGGATAGCATTCTGCTCTATCAAAATGTTCACAGCCCTCCACTTTTTGTGATCTTTTAATTCCTTCTCTTACAGCTTATTTTCTTCTTAAACCTGTTTGGCAATAAACCTGATTCTGATGACCTTGCATTTAAACTGCAAGCAAAACACATCAGCAACACAAGGTCATGATTTTATTAATCAGTTTATCTTTTTTTAAACTATTCTCCAATCAAAAAACACCAAAACATCTCTGGTTCATGCTTCTTGGATTGAATATTGATATATATAAAATATATATTTACATTATAACAGATTAAATATGTCTGTGTTTTGGACCAACTTTCAGAAATTGTGATGGGTATTTATTTTGATATTTTCTGTGATTTTATACAGTGAGACAATAATCTGTTAATAGCTAATATTTGGTAGATTAATCACTAATTTAATGAATTGTCAGAGAGCTATTGGAAACTAATAACAGGCCGTGTGAATAGGTCTTAAATGATTTAACTCCCATTTTGTGATGACATCAGAGAGACCTCATAGGTTCAAAGAAAGACCCCACACATGGAGAAAAGAAACCAGAAATCCAAGAACTCCTCCACCATGCATCAGGTGTTTCCTCCTCCTCACCTCTGCAGCTGGGGGGGGTCCCTGACCAGGAGCCGTCCGCCTGGCACAGTCTGATGCCGGTCCCCTGGAGGTCAAACTCCGGCTGGCAGCGCACACCGCAGGCCGCATCGAAGTGGTTGTTGCACACATTCTGGATGAAGAAGCCATTTTCTGGAGGAGACAGCGCCGGACAGTACACCACTGGGAGAGGAAAAGGTAAGAGAAGAAAGACGAATATTGAAGATAAGACAAGAAGAAGTATAAAAACAAACAGACACACGATGCTGGTGGGAATTGCTGACACAGTGGAGAGTTAATGTTCCTGACAAAAAGGCTACCTAAGCGTGAAAGCGATTACACGTTGTCAAACATCACCTCCCAAATCTACAGAGGGACGGAAAGAAAGCACAATGAGTCCGTGAAGCTGATGATTAATGATGATCGTTGTGCTGTGTGGAAATCACTGGCTCACTCTTCAAGGAATTGGGGGGGCCAATACAATTACTGGAAGCAGATTGATATTAAAAAACACTGATGCTGACCGCATACTTCTGTGGAATAATGTGTTTCTGTTCCAGTTGGTTCATCTTCATGTATCACTACATTTTCTCTATGCTTATTGGCCAAAAGGATCCCATATTTCTGTCTTAAAAAAGCAAGTTTGGTCACATGTTAAAACGTTTATCATTAAAAACATGACTGTACGATTGCACAGCGGTCTGTTGCCTGGATTCACTTTTTTGATTGACATTTTGGGTGAGAGGAAGAGTCTAGTATGCACTTGGAAGACGTTTCTTTTTTTATATTACTCATTGGAATATTGTCTGAAAATATGATGAATAATTTCTCTGTTTACTTTGACTTCTTGAAATCACAGATTGGCTTCCCTTGAGCGTAGATTACTGAGGAAAGTTCTACTAAATAAGTGACCGTAGCGAAATGTCTTGGAGGAAACAGAGTTGTTTAAAAATATCACATTTCTTCTCCCTAATGACGCATGTATTTCAACTCCTTTCTGGAGAAAAGGCATCTTTAAATGGTCTAATAAGATCAAATCTACTCCACTGAACAACACGTGTTCAAGTGTAATAAATAATAGGAAGTAATGTGATGCCTATCTGTTTCTTTTGAATTATTATTGCATGCCATTTAATTAAAAGAAATATATAAATCCCCTCTCAGGAAATGTATACATTTGAATCAATATGCTTTCCCCCCAAAACTCTTACATAAGGTTTCAAAATAAATGAAATATATCTGATAGTGCACTAAACAGATCAGTTACGATATTGAATATAGGTTTATTTAGGTCTTAGTGTGTGCATATGTTAACTGATTGTGTATATATATACATATCTGCATTCATGTTTTTGTATTCGGGATTGTGCGTAACGGTATTTCGATCTCTCTGTCTGTACACACAAACTGAAAGATTGACAATAAAGTTGACTTTGACTTTGAGTTCCTCTCACCCTGGCAGGTCATGCCGATTGGCTGATAGCCCGGCTTGCAGACGCAGTCGCTGAGGGAGGTGCTGCCGGGCCTGGAGGTCTGCTGCGAGTCGGGGCACGAGAGGCAGCTGCTCAGGCCCCCTGGGGTGCCCTCTGGTTTATAGGTGCCTGGTGGACATGCTGGAGGGAGGAGAGGAGAACGAGAAATGGTTAGGAACCAATCCGGATGTAAACATTGGATGTTAGCTATAAATGAACATTTGCAAGAAATGAAAAACAGTTTTGACGATGCAAGAGGGGCATTCAGGGGCTACCAATCGGAGGGTCAGATCCCAAGCCTCTGCAATAATCTATCAAAATGTCCTTTGGCAAAACACCTGACCCCAATTTGCTCCTGTAGGCATGTCTAAAGTACGGACGTGTATGTGAGTTGCTTTGTGTAAAAGCTGCAGCAACATGACCCAATGTTAAAGCAAGAAGAGCTAACAAAGCATTCTGACTAACATTTGAAAAACAATGAAAACAGCTTTACAGATTTATTAGGAGACTTTGATCGAATTTATGTCTGGACGTGTAGTGGTGGAAAATGTGGTGAGAATTACAGAATGATCTCACTGGCTAGGTCAAAAAGACAAATTCATTTCAGCATCTTAATTAGTCCAGGCAGGGAAATGGTCGTGTTGCTCTGTAGACGATTTACTACGATACAACAATCAAAGAAAGCTTTACGAGCATCTCTCAAGCTCTGTAGGCACACATGGGCTACGTTAGGAAAGCCTTTTGATCACCTGCACACACACACACACACACACACACACACACACACACACACACACACACACACACACACACACACACACACACACACACACACACACACACACACCACACACACACACACACACACACACACACACACACACACATCACACACACACACACCACACACACACACACACACACACACACACACACACACACAACACACACACACACACACACACACACACACACACACACACACACAGTTACCTTTACAGGCGGCTTTATGGACGTTGGACACACAGACTTAATAGAGTGTGTTTCCTATTAGCATCACCTGAGTCCCGTTGGAGGGCATGCTGTAAAGATGAAGCAGCGGAGGTCAAAAGAAGGTCCTCCAACATTCTTTCATTCTCCATCCATCAACTTCATCTCACTCGCGGTGCAGGAGTGAAAATGAAGGATTTAATCCGTCACATGGTCTTATCGGGGGTTTAAAGGTTACTTTCACATGGGATTCCTTATTAACTGATTAAACCTTTTGATAAGTGATTTACTTTAATAGATTCAGTGACGTAAATAGCGTCTAATTGTGATATCCTGTGATCTCAGCTACTTTGAATTAGCTCCAAAACTCAGATTATGATTATTTCTAATAAGATATTGCCAGGCGACAACGGGCCTTATCAGCCATTACACGGGTGTTTTCAGACAAGCAATTTGTGGTGCTGGTACTTCCCATAATTCACAGCGATTATTCCTGCAGGGAAAAGCTTTATCAGTTTCTCTACAACGACTTTCTTCTGTGGTGTTTACGCTTTTCAAACAAACAAATGACAGCCATCCTTGAAGATTGCAGTCATTATTTTACATCTGATTCACCCCAACTGCTTTTACACCACGCCGTACAGTTGACTCATGTTCGTGTGGATGTCAGACGGTAATTAGGAATGCCCGTTGTGGTTTCCACGAGCCAACAAATGCATTTAATGTTCAAACGTGATCAAGTGTTGAATTATCACTGACATTTTAGCTCAATAAACACCAGTTCTGCTACTGAAGTCAAACATAGAAAGTTATCTTCAGGAACAATCTTCTGCTTAAATGCATTGAGTCACAGAAGCTAGTAGAACAGAGGCTAGACAGGAAGTGACATCATGACTTGGTCTTGCTGTCTACTTTATAATTTGACTACATTGGTTTACTGAACTAATTACTGCGAAACCGTAGACTGACAGGATTATACGTATTAAATAGTATTACAAAATTCATTTGTGAACAGATTGCAGCCTGTAACGGCATTACATCATACCGTATTCAAGCAAATCCAAATGTTGTTAGTGAAAAATACCGACAGTATTTAGTAGCGCAGTTTCCAAATCAAAACAGGCTACTTTCAGACGGCTGCTTTAGACTGTTTCATTGGGTGTTGTGCTATTTAAATGAGAAAAATCATAAACTTTCTCAACCCACACCCACACACTTCATTTAAGCACTGACACAATAACATTTTAAAATATGAATACAACTTTTATCCACATGGGATATCTTTAATGCTATTTCAGGACATAAAAAGTGAACATTTCACATTATATCAGTGTCTTTTTTGGCATCAGTTCAACAGTTTACAGTCCAGGCCTAAGTAAACTGCTGAATTACAAGCCTGTCTGTGCAGTAGGTGCAACAGAGAATCCACAGTAATACTAATAGTCTTAACAAGTCATTTAGTCACCGCAAAGCCAGAGGCCAGGTGTGAATTTCCACTGCTGAGCTAATGCCAGCCCCCCCCCCCCCCCTCCCTCCTCAACAACAGGTCAGCCAGGAGATGTTAACAAACTGTAAAGCAGGGGCTTGCTACTGGCACTAAAACGCACCCAGTAACCCACATCAAACACACACAGAAACACATGTATACCTGTGTGTGTGTGTGTGTGTGTGTGATAACAAATCCATCTGACGCAACTACTCCATCCTGTGCCCTTTAACTCGGAGGAGGGATGTCACATAAGACGCCTGAAGGGCAGCTAAAAGTGTCCGCTCTGCTCCAGTTTTACAGGAAGCCTAGTTATTTTTAATGAGAATCGTAACTCACCCGCAGCGCAACAGTGGAAATACTGTATTGAAAATATATAACATTTCAAATCCTGGCAGGTTGAAATGTACACAGACAGACAACTGGTCACACACAGAGTTCAGAAAGAGCCTTCTGGAATGAAGGATGGACAGGAAGGGATTAAATGAGAAAGGAAGGAACAGCCATCGATATAAAATAAAACGGAAAAACTGGAAGGTGAATGTGGGAAAACCCGTGGGGATTTCCTTTCAAATATATCGTTGCTCCGTAGAGCCAAACTTCAGACCCCAAACTGGAACTAATGGTGTTTGGACCCCGCAGCAGTCTGGTCCATGGATATACTGCCTATGGCTATGGAGTCCACTCTGCTGCACTGCACCTTTCATCTGGAGAGGAAGTGGACCGTCAGCGGGCCAGATGACCGTAAAACAGAAAGAGCCTGCTGTGTCTGGGCTGCTTGGTAACATATGGAGAAGCAGCTGGTCAAAGGGAACGACTGTGTGTGATGAGGTTAGGAGAGGAAAGAGCCAGCCTCGGTGATCATTAAGCTATTTATTTAAAAGTTAAAGCAATATTTGAGAGACTGTGACTAATAATGTAGGTAAATGGTTTATCATAACATCACTGGCTTTCATACTTTCCGATTTTTCTAATGTTTTGAAAATGCCGTTTTGAAACTGAACCTAACTTTTTAAGAAAAGATGGGAGATTAAATAAACTGATTTTTTTTAAATCCATTAATGATTTTCCAATAAGGCATATCTGTATCTTTATCTGTAAAAAAGCAACTGACTTCATAATACATCCATGGTATGCTAGTAGCGGCTAGCCTATAGCTACTAGCCTAAAACAGACTATGATGACTAGGATATCACACAAATCATTTTTAGACCTAAATGTTGGTGACTTTCTTCTACTTTCTACACAACGTCTTTTACATAATGCAGAAGTACTCCAAAACATGTAAACCTTAAAAATATTACCCAGACAGCAATAATTCCAAACTTTATTTTGAATCCAAGGACTTGAACTCATTAAAGTGTCAACTATGTAAGCTGTCACAACATTTCCAACATAATAAATATGCGAATATATTCTTATGATTAAATAAGGACTCAAAAACCAAGACAGAACCACAAAAGCGAGCGCAGGCCAGTTCATCTGTTAAAGTCCTTTCTCCTAATACGAAGTAAGTCATTTCAACTGCCAGACACGTCTGGTCCGGGAGCCAAAGTTACTATCACATGAGAATCTCTGAGTCTCTGGGGGGAGGCTGCGTTCGATTAGCCAGGCCTAAAAACAGACTGGGAGGAAACGATGAAAGGAGCTCCAGAGGGAGAGCGAGAACATCTGCCCCCTCCGCCACAACGACAAACAGAGAGAGGGTTTTTTTATCTGAAAGGGACATATTCTAACAATACAGTTCAACAAAACCAGCAAACACAGGCTTGCAAACTCCCAGGATGATCCATACGCTTTTCAAACACACCCTGCTTCCCACATGTTAACTTAAACACAAGCCACTTGGTTTTATAACGGGAGAATTAACTAAAAACCTTCAAATATCACTGACTTTTTTTAGTTTGAGCTCGAACAGTGAAAAGTAAACACTGATGACTCTGCATCTTAGATAGAGAAAACAATATTGCAAAAAAGTATTACACCAATTCCAAATAACACTTTTTTTTAATACTCTACTTTGGGGATATATGAGCATTTAAAATAAAAAAATTCTTTTTATCTTCTCTGTGTCAAACCAAAATATAGTCTTCAAACGATGTCTGGTTTAGATGGGATAAAATGTGATCAAAGAATAACTTAACAAGCCGAAGCATATCACCAGAAAGTCGATGACTTCATCCAATATAAATCTACTGCTGGAAACCCTCTTTTGTTTCTACACTAAACAAATCAGACAACATTTAGATGAAGGAAAGATAACGTAAAGTAGCGTAAAGGATGGGCATTATGTGCAAAGCAGATTGTAAAAGTAATATTAATAATTGAGACGCCGTGACCCAATTCTGTCAGTCTTCAAAGCCAAACAATAGAGTGCAAAGGAAGTGCAGCAATATTACAAATGAGCTGCTAAATCTGGACACAGGCCTGGACACTTGTGGTCAAAGGCTCTCACACAAATGTTGTTAAGTTTGGCCTCAGGGTAAAAAAACAATGCTCACATGCGAGGACACTTTGAGACTTCCCATGCGTGTTTGAGCTGCAATAATAGACTATTTAAATGTATAGTCTGGTGCACAGAAACCGACATATGTTCATGCAAAGGGCTGGCAGAGACGTGAAGAAACTGGTCCTCAGTATACAGTTTAATTTCAGGTCAGTCATTTCATACGTCAAGTCGGAGCCAGCAGACTATAGTTCATGTGGACCCCCACATTCAGTAGACTGTTGGTGGCCTAAGTGACAAGCCACCATAAGAAGCTCCCACATCTGTCCACCATTCACAATATCATTGCTCCATATGGCAGTTCCCCATGTTTCAGGACTCATGACCTCAAGATGAATCTGTGAGGTCCTGTTCTACCAAGAAGCTACCGTGTGTGTAGCACCAATGCGAACTGGAAATATGAGGGCCAAACATTATGTTCTGTTAATAAGAAAATCCCTCCTGGCTAAAGCTCCCTTAGCATAACACTGACACCATTCCAGTTCTAATAAAAAGACTATTTCAGCTGTTCATCATGAAGCAGGAAGCTTTTAGCAGAAGGTTGAAATCCACTGAGAGAGGCGGCCTACAGACAGCTGTCACCTGGTTTAGTATCTCGTGTCTTTGCTTGCAACGACTAGAGTCGCTGGAGTTTTTCGACCTCAATACATGGGTCACCTGTAGCCAAAATAACGTTTGGGAATCCCATCTCCATGACATGTCAGGAAGGATGCTCTAAATCACAAAGACAGTTGCATTGAAGTCCGGTCTGCTCTCCAGCTGGATTGTGGAGTGAAAGAGGGGGGGGTCTTGCACAGCTGCCCATTTACATAGCCTCCATCTGGGGGGAAACGGACCTCCACGGACCCCCGGATCCCAAGAATGTCAAACTCCTGCGCTGGGATGCATTCTTTGGAGAAGGAAACTGAGGTAGCTCAGTCGCCGTTTTCCTGCTTATTATTCCATCCTATTCCCAGAGGGAGAATGACCTCACCGCAATTGCTAGATACCTCTTATGGATTCCCAAGGAAAAGGAGAGTGTCCTGCGCGCTTATTACAGACTCCGGGAACACTGGGATCCAACGGGACGACGAGGCAAACCGCTAAACAACTGTACAAACACAGGTTGGTCCTCAGTCTGGTGTGCGTGATTACAGATTTCAGTGTGCTGTGATAAAAGAGTACGATGTGAGTGCACTCGGGACAACGCAGCATAACACTCGGAACGTCAACGCACACGCACACACACACACACACACACACACACACACAGATTGGTGGGTCAGATAGCGAGATAAAATGGAATAGAGACAGATGCTCTTCTTCCAGAAAGCTGGCAGATGCTGACTTCCTCCATCCTTATAGCCTGTGACCTTTGAGCCTGTGACGTAGAGTGTGTCCTTCTTCATCACCTCCCAGAAACTGGAGGGATTCAGGAAGATCAGAAAGTGAAAGGAAGTAGGAGGGAGCACTGAAGAGGGTCGGTGAGAGACGGATAGGGGTCACCGAGAGGGACAAACATGTTAGATTTGAAGAAAGGGCAAAGGCCTTGAAAACCCCCACTGGAGAGAAGCACTTAGGAAGCCAAATGAGGAGGAAGTCAGTCCACCTTAAATTCCCACGGGCTCATTTGTCAGTTTAAATTATGTACGAGAGAGAAATGGAAGCATTAAGAAGTTCAAATGTTTTAAGTGCCTAAAGTCACGGCATTGAAGTCGGTTGTTTTTTGCCTCCTAACAATGTGCTCTTTGTCAACACTGTGAAGTCGAGGAGGCGCACAAGATAATGACTTAAAAAGAAAAACAACATTATCATTCCTGGCTTCAGTGTGAGTTCATTAGCAAGGATGTTGTTTGTGAATACTTTATACAGCGTTGCACATGGTGCTGTTAAGCAGAGCCTCAAGTCATTATTCTAGTTCTAAACCCCTAACACATATATATATATATATATATATATTTGAGAATATTATTCTGTTACCTTTTATCAGTGCTGTCTAGTCATTAGACGCAGATTTCTGAGTGTTTGGTCAAATCTGAGCAAGTGTTCAATCCCATAACATCAACACTGGTGACATGACAAGTACCAAGTAACCCCAACACATCCACAAAATACAGAACAAACCAAAAACTGTGATGTTTATTTAAGATATCCATACATCCTGACTTCTTTTTGAAGATGCAATAAGTGCATCAATTAACTATCAGACTACAGTATATCATAATTCCACGAAAAATAATGTATTTAGCTAACTAGTCATGTGTGTAAAAAAACAGTAGTAGAGACTGAACATCAACAACAATTTGATAACTGATGCATTAGTAAACCAAACAAAACCATCACTTTATCATTTTAAATACAATTTGCTGTTAAATGAATCATTTCGTATTAGAAAAAACGTCCTAAAGATGTCATAAGCGTCAAAGAAATCAACGACTGCTTGTTGAGTGTAATGACGCTGAGAGTTTGTGTTTCCAGTCCTCGAGCTAGGAATGAGATCACAGCGGATTCAACAAGAGGTGTTCCTGCTCTGTAAACCATCGTTAGGTTGAAAGCACCTGCTGCGGTACAGTAGCTACAGAGAGGCTCTGATATATGGAGAGAAGAGGGGGAGTACCTGGAGGGGTTATGAGGACTACTAGAATAACGCAGGTGGAAAATAAAAGACACATTGGAAAGAAAGATGGAGTGTTAATGACACAGTGAGGTAGTGCTTCACACCTATGCCTGTTTCACGGCTCAATGTTTTTCATGCTCTCTTGCAGAGGAGGGTTCTATTAGGCCCGGTTTACAGCTCCCCTTCCTCCTGGCCCCTTCATCTCTGTCTCTTTTTCCTTTTTTAATCACACACACGCACAGAGCAGCCTAACACAAGTCGTGTCAGCTTTACAACATCCCTGACCTACAAACACGGCAGCAGTAGTCATCAATTAAGGCTTTTTACAGACCTATATGTGTCGTTTAATGAGCGGAGGGAGGGTGGAGCGGGGCTGAAACATGTGGTGTTGAAGGAGGGGATGAAATGGATTTCAACACTGATGTATACAGCTCTAAAACTCAAACTTCAAACAGCAAGTGACATGAAAGACTATCGGACAACACCTGAGGGCAGCTAGGCACTGGGCTCTTTAAAGACCAGGGAAAATACGTATTTCCAGGCATTTTGGTCAACTGCCAAATGTTCTGCTAACTCTCGTGTTGCTACATTTCTCTCCAATCCTATATTTCGCTTGTTAAAAGAACAACTTGGGTTTTATTTTCATAGCTTTTTACCATGACTTTTGGATATTTCTCTGTTACCAAAGAGATACATAATCATTTTAATCTTTATCTCCCACTTTAATCTGAGGTTGAATTCACAGCAGGCACACTGGAAATGTCAGTAATTCAAACGTATGTTATTCAACATTGAATTGAATGCTGTCATGAATGAGTCTTGGCGTTATTTGTTATTTATTTGTATTTACAAGCAACAGGATACACTTTATAGTTCAAACATAAATTTTCTAAGCCCATTTCCTTCGTCTGAAATCAGTTTAATGTTCTAAGTGTCTGACTTCTTCTAACATAATATTTCAGAATCTCTCGTGATAAATTAAGAGTTGTAAATCACTTCCAGATAAATAATCATTAAGACTGAGCTTATTGGTGGTAGTTCCCCCCCTTCTCTATGTCTGGCACTGAGCCAGTGTGATCTTGGCCCAGTGACTGAAAGCTCTCCATTCCCCACTAAAGACGCATGGCTCCAGGGTGAGGAATCTCCCACCCTCACTCCCACCCCCTGCTCACCAAAGGAAAACACAAACTTACATGCAATTAATGGGGTCCGGGTAGTTGTGGTACTTAACCCTCCTCAGCATTTGCCCCCTGCCTCATAACTGCACCACAACTGAGCCAAAAGCCATGTTGAGCAACCGAAGCGTTTAGAAACAAGGACTTGGATGGACTCGGGCCCTCTGTACAGTCTGCTGAGGTTATTGATGCTGTGGGGATTCAGACGTGTGCAGTTGGAGGAAATAAAAAATCTGTATACGCAGGTTTATGTAACATGTCGGACGAGTTGGCCAGATCCACTGCTGGTAGAAATATATTTACTTCTAAAAAGAAAGTGCAAATTACGACGACTGAGCAAACAGAAGGACAGTGTCGAGTCTGCTGGCAGCGGTGTTAATGACCTTCTGGGAAATAACAAGGTATCTTGAAAACTCCCGGCTAGAGTCCATGAAATGCGCTGTAAATATTCATAGTGCCCAGATGTTTTATCTCAAAGTGTTTGACCTCCTGAGGCGCCTCTTGTGCCATCATCAGGCCACATTTCTTCCAGAAAACATCAACATTGAATTGGCAGCGTGCCATGACAAACGTGTTCCTACTGTAAGCAGTAAACCCTTTCAGTGGCTCATTTGGCCTTTCGTCCCGCAGCTCCACCGGGAGACACTTTCAACACTGGTAGCAAAACCTTCATTTAATTGTTTTTCACATGGTCACTATAATCCTAACGAGAACCAACATTTCAAACAGATTTAACTTGGTGCAATTACTCATGCCCAAATAAATGAAACGTTAATTCGTTAATCCACTCCTATGTTTACAAAGGGTTAGAAGTCTTAATATAAAAGCTACTAGATTTATTTTTGGTGTTGTCAATGTTTGACTCAACACAGATTTAATCTAATGCGCAACAGATTCATTTAGTGTAGGCTAATATACCTGTGGTTAAAAGTGATCTCTACTGACTACAGTGTGTAGTGTCTGCTCTCTCTCAGGTGATACAACAGGCTTTGCTCTGCAGCGTTGCCCGGCATCTGGTGTGTGTCAGGTCCCTGAATGTGGTGCGTTTGAATGGGTCAGAGGTGTCTGCATGCAAAGAATGCTGCAAACATGTGTTGATCCCCGAGTAGTGTATACTAAGCAAGTGTTAGCGTGACAGTGCAACGCGAGAAGAGCTGCAGAGATGGTGATAACCGCAGACACAAAATATTTACGTTGGAGACCTCCGTAGTACGAGGGGGTGAGGCGAGTGGAAGAAAATAAATAAGGATTGCAACATTCCTCCCATTGCAACACTTTCACTTGACAAATTCCACCTCTCTTTCTGTCATTTTAATTCCTTCATCTAATTTATATCCACCGTGAGGTTTCCCCTCCCGGTCATTCACATTGAGACCGCAAATATTTACAGAGACGCTGCAGCCAGTGCCTTGTCACAAACAGAAAACGGATGTATTATGTGTTCGGGGTCGAGTTAAAGCTCACTGCCGACACGCGTCTCTTAGGAGCAAGAGGCTTTTACTCCACTAAATACTCTTCCAGTATCAACTCAAAGGAGGATGTGTCCTGTACTCTCACATTTACAGTCAACAGCTCATATCTTGATCATTTCAAGCGTTTCCTCGAATCCCTATCAAGGACATCCATCAAAGAAACTAAGTATTGTGAATATTTTAGTGTCAAACACTTTGCTTTAACCCTCGCTGTCACAGAGAAAATAAACAATGATTGACAAAATGAGCATAAAAGTTCATTCTTGGAAACTGAGAAAGTATTTGCCCCTCACTTTTAACGCCATGACTTGGACTGAGTTACCACTAAAAAGATTATGAAAGATACGGACAGAGAAACATAGAATCAGAGAGATAGCGTATTCTTGCGGTAACCCACAAACAACCTATGTCTAAATCAGCCTGCAAAACTTTCTGCAAATCTTTTTTCTGACTTCTCACCTGCCTGGCTTTATCTATATTCTCTTTCCCTTTTTTTCTGCCATGCTTTCTTCTGTCTTTACTCTCATTCCCCCCCCCCCGCCCCCCCGCAGAGGCATCCTCAGCAGCAGAGCAAAGCCTGTGCTGCTGACACCACGCTGACACAGTCCAGACCTGCTGTCAGCCTCTCAGGCTACAGAAGAGGCTGATAAAGCACAATGTGTGACAGGAGTAAAGCATGTTCCCCTTCTCTCCCTATCCACTTCCCCATTCCTCCGGTGATCCTCAGCGATGCAGATATCGAGGACTTGAGATTGGAATTTGAATTGGAGACGGAGATGTCCTGCTTGGCCTGTCAGAGTAAACCACACAGGGTTCATCCTCAGTTTTCTATCTGCTGGGATTCCTATCGTGTTTTGTGGAAGAGGCTGTTTCACTTGGCTGTCGACAGATTCATAAACAACAGCGCTGAGCACTGTGGGGATTTGGAGAGTGTTTCCAACGAAGCCAATGATAATAATAATCCTCTGACAGGCCGAAGGTTCGCTTATATTGCCGTCAGATGTGTCAAAGGCTGTTAAACGTAAGGAAACAAATCCAGAAGAAAAAAACGTCTCCAAACTTTAAGTCTAGACAACGAGACCACCTGAAGTCACACCCCCACCATCGAGCCTCAATGCAGCGTCCCACTCTGGCAGTGTGTGTGTGTGTGTGTGTCTGCCACTCAAGAGCCCTGACGTAGACGGAGTACCCATAATTCACCAAACACCTTTCTGTTCAGCCAAGTCTGTTGAGGTTAAAGCAACAGGCGCTGGATTCGTCTGAAAACAGCGAGAGTTTGTCGGGTTTGCTTGTATGTTTCTTGGTTACTCTCGCCACAAATCGAATTGCTTTTGGAGCCACTGCTGCTTCAAAAGAGCCTTGTGAGTTATTAGAGAGTAAAACCTTCAATAAATGGAGTGTTTAAAAACATATGTTAGGCTATTTCGCACCACTTAACCAAACCAGAACTGACGAACAAGGCTCAGCCTGCCAAGTATTCGCTCAGCTCACGGTGGGTAAATGTCAGCAGTATATTACGAGGATATATCCACAACAAAATAGCCAACTCCTCTCCCACGAGACATTCCTATACGAGCGAGAGACAGACGGAGGAAGCCTTTCTCAGTTGCGGTCGCAGCGCCTGGCTGTGTCCTTCCTTCCTTCGAGCTGCTGAGTCTGCGCTCTGCTATTAATTAAACCATTAAAAAAGATTAATAAGCAAAGTGGGGCTCCAGTCTGGACAACATCTGATGAGGGTTAGGGAGGCGTGCTTTTTGGCACGATGACCCCGATGCCCTCTTCATTGACTCTCACTTTTTTAATCCTCCCTCTGTCGCTGTTTCTTCACTTTCTGGGACTTTTTCAACTCTAATCTTAATCATTTTAACTTGTCTGTCACTCAAATGGCTTTATCCCTCTTTTCCCGTAATCTGATTGTGGATTGAAACCATGTGGGCACAGAGAGGAAGACCTAGAGGGCAAACACACAAACAGGATCAGTGCCCATTGTTTCCTTTTATTAGATCAAGATTTCTGCAAAGCTAGTTTCTTCTCAGTCCTTGAGGTGAGGAGTCTAAATGACTGAACCTTAACACAGCAGTTTCTCAAACACACTCTCACACACTAGCCGGAGCATCTGCGAGTCGCTCTTCTCTCCAACAATCACACAGACTGCTAAGTTGCTCTGTGACTTAATGTATCAACACTTCAGCTTAGGCTTGAGTGACGGAGACCACCTGCATCTGATTGCAACATAACGCTGTTTCACTTGGACATTTAACGGGCCAGGGAATCGACTTTTAGAAGACAAATGGATGTGTCCTTACACCGACCGCTGGGGAGTGTTTTTAATTTGCCGGTCTGCAGTGTTAGAATGATTTGAAGCAACTCACTCAAGCAAAACAAATGTAATGCAACTCATCCATCAACTCCACGGTGGGACCTTACAATAGGAGTAAAGGATGAATGTAAGGGTTTCTCTTTGCCTCACCATTTCCTCACAGAAAACACATTCTCTGGGGATTGATAGGGATGATTATCTCATTTAAAATGGTATTATCTCTGATTGCAGGAGTCATCACAATCAACTGACGGAGAATACAAGAAATGACCCTGAATTTTAAGATGATTTTTCTCTGTCTTTTTTGCCTTTATTGAGGATTCACAAGAAATTGGGAGGACGGCATGCGAAGTGCAGATTCAACACAAACGTCCCTAAAATATCATAGATTTTTTTGTGGGGTTTTAAACATTGTGAAGCTCATTAAATAATGTTAAATAAAACATTTGGAGACTTTAAAAGAGATTAGGGTGAAAGAAAGCCCTCCTACAACCCATGTGTTCACTCTTAAGGAAAGTCTGTTTATGTATTTCTCAACAAATAAGAGCCTATCGTTTTAAATCTACATGGGTACGGTTCACATTATTTCAGCTTGATTTGCAGTTCATGGATCTGTACAGTTGTCCAAACCCAGGGAATGATTCCATATGTGTGTAAGCCACATTAATGAATGCATAGACATGCCTGCGTTTGAAAGATTTACGTTGTATGGCTATACATGAACACACGAGTGCAACTCCTTCTGAAGATGTTATCTTCAATGACGTAAGGGTGCAACAATAACAAAGTAAGTCCTAAAGCTCCAACATTACAAATAATCAGAAGTAGGAAAAACAGGTTGTGTAATAGAGAATAAAAAGGCTGTTTTATAATGAGAGCAGCATTTGGGTGCATGAGAAGAAGAAATAAAAGGACATAAGAGATGTGGTTTGACACAAAGACGTCACTGTCTCAGTCCTCCACCTCTGCAGTAGATTAAGGGTGTGTTGATAGTGATCTGCCCTGTGGACAGCTTACACTGCGTTAAGTGGACAGGCTGCTTATTTAACTTTCACTCATAGAGAGATCCTCGTGATTCAGAGGAGACGCTGACAGGTAAAGGAGACGAGGAGAAGACGAAGAGAAAGTGTAAGGAACTCCGAATAACTATATCTAAGGCAAACTAAGCAAAAGCAAAGTAATCCGTTTGTTGAAGGTAAGAATGAACCAAAACAGAAAAGTAATAATAATGCAACAGACTTTTAATGGGGTGATGTTACAGTTTTTCAGTGAGCTCAGTGTCAGTCAGCTTGTTGCAATTCTTGGCCTCTCCCCAAAATACACAAAAGTCTTCATAAGGTTGCTTTCCCTACTTTGATAGCTACGCAGCTGAATTGGAAATCCACCTTCTCATATTAACTGGGTACATGACTTAATGAGCGGCATTCATCCTGAGAAAACAAGGTGTTTCAGGGATGACATGCAAGGGAAATATTTGGTGGTTTGGAAAACAGTTATTTTCCCATCTTCCCCATTGGTCAACTCATAAGACCTTCCAGATCATTACAAACCATTACATCCCTGCTCTGAAACAATAAAAGGTACATTGGCTGAGATATTCTAAGATGGTGACAGTAGCAAGAAGGGTGTAACGAGACAGCTGAGATTAAGGTAAGGCTGGTGAAGTGCAGAATCTGGCACTCATCCGTGTGTCCTACCTGTGCACTCGTGCTGCAGCCCCTTCCCGTAGTATCCCTTCTCGCAGATGCAGTCGTACTGTCCGGTGTGTGTGCCGCACTTACAGCTGGCCATCAGGTCGCAGCAGTCCCTGCCGGCGTCACACAGAGAGGAGCAGCGCGACAGATCCTCCTGGATGTAGCTTCCTGTCGGGAGGTCTGAGGGACGGACAGAGGGAAGCAGCACAGGTTGCAGAAAGGATCAGATTTCACCACCTGGCAGTCAGAGCATTTACCTAAAGTTTAAGTTGTTACAGTAAAAGTGGGGGTTTCGGGCACATGTACTTGCAAGGTGCATGATTAAGGGAAAGCAATTTTAAAGGGTTTACAAGCTGCATAATATTAAAGTATTACATTACATTACATTACATTGCATTTAGCAGACGCTTTTGTCCAAAGCGACTTACAATAAGTACATACGACCAGGAAGACACAGCCCAGAAGAAAAACAGAATCATATAAGTACAACAGGTATCATAGAGCCACACATTTCAAGTGCTACTCAGCTGGCTATAGATAGGCCAGTCCTATGTTAGTATATAAATGCTTTGTCAGCTGGCTATAGATAAGCCAGTCCTATGTTAGTATATAAGTGCTTTGATAGTAATTCTATCGCTCGAAGTGGAATCTAAAGAGATGAGTTTTCAGTCTGCGCCGGAAGATGTGCAGGCTTTCTGCCGTCCTGATGTCAATGGGGAGCTCATTCCACCATCTTGGAGCCAGGATAGCAAACCCACGTGTTTTTGCTGATGGGAACTTGGGTCCCCCTCGCAGCGAGGGTGCAGCGAGTCGTTTGGCTGATGCCGAGCGGAGTGCACGCGCTGGGGTGTACAGTTTAACCATGTCCTGGATGTAGGAAGGGCCAGATCCATTCGCAGCATGGTATGCAAGTACTAGTGTCTTGAAGTGGATTCTAGCAGTTACCGGGAGCCAGTGAAGGGAGCGGAGGAGCGGAGTGGTGTGGGAAAATTTTGGAAGGTTGAAGACCAGACGAGCCGCTGCATTCTGGATGAGCTGCAGAGGTCGGATGGCACATGCAGGTAGACCAGCCAGGAGGGAGTTGCAGTAGTCTAGGCGTGAGATGACGAGAGCCTGGACCAGAACCTGGGTGGCTTTCTGGGTCAGCTGGGGACGAATCTTCCTTATGTTGTATAGCGTATATCTGCAGCAACGAGTTGTAGCAGCGATGTTTGCAGTATATTGGCAGGCTCTGCACACTATGCTATAAAGACTAAATGAAAATGAAACATACATCATAATCTGCTCAAGAAATAGAAGCACAAAATGAACACCTAAGCCACAGAAATGTATAAATACAAGTACATTTAAGCCACAAGTGTTAACGGACTTTAAGCAACAGCCATTACCTTATTCCCCTAGCATATCAATTCCTCCAAAACACACAAGAACCCAACACAAGCCAAGACATTTTCAAAGAAAAAATAATGAATCTGAGGCCAGGTCAAGCTTTGATGCTGGGCTGCAAGGAAACTTATATTTTATTTCTACATTTCAACCTATCCCCCTTTTTTTCGTTTTATTGCGAGAGCGGGAAGACAGAGAGGTCCATGGAGGAAGAGGGGAGACGTCTCTTGCGTCATTTCTGCAACTTGATCCACGGCCAGTAAGAGTGTCTCAACGTGTGGCTCAACGTTTGAAAAGTGTGTGTGTTGAGGCGCTGGTCAGACTTCAAGACAGACTGATAATGAAGTGTGTGTGTTGGCTTTTGTTCTCACACCCTTATCCCCCCGCCGTCTCACTGATCTTTTCTTCTGCACCTACTGCCTGGGATTTCAGAAGCTGCTGGTGCAGGATTTATAGCTTTCTAGACACTCAGAGCTGTGATGTTTATGGTGATATTTTGGGTTTTAAAGCCATGATAGAATCCCACTTTTTCGCCAAATAGTGGGAAAGCCCCCGTCAAGTGTGGGAAAGGGGCTTCGCTCTGTGTGGAAGTGAAGCTAAATGGCTGTTGGCGGCACATTACAGAAGAGACCATGTGACGTTGTCAGATTCTATTTTTAAAATATGATCTGCTTCCTCCAAGTAAACATTGAATCTAAGGGTAAATCCTTCACATTAGAAATATCGCTTGAGATGATGATGCGAGGCTTCAAGGAGACAAAGAGTTACTCACTGTTAAAACCTCATGTCCATTCATATCTTTTCAATGTATTTCTGTGTATGCATGTCTTTTTAAATTCCCTTTTCTAAATATTATTCAGTACTCACATTTATATATGTCTTTATAGGATAATAATGTATTTATTACTTTAAGTCTTCAAACTTTTTTCTTTTGTTTTATTCCTATAATTTGTATTTTTCTTCTTTTAAAAAAATCCTATGGAGAAATATTTTCCAAAATCCTATGGAGAAATTGCATTGGTTTTTGTCGAAGGAACCGGAAGCGGTAAAATGCTAACTTACTTCGGGGTTTTAGGACGCGTCACTGTGGCACTCTATAGCGCAACAAATCAGCCTATGTAATCCCCATCTGTCTGTCATACCTTCATGCAGTGCATGTCGAGCCAGGGCCTCGAACTCTTCAAAGTTGTGCACCAGGTAGCAGTGCTGCTCCTTGGGGGGGGAGGCCATGTCGTGGAGCTCCCGGATGTTTCCCTGCCAGATTCCCAGGGTGAAGATCTCCACCCCGCGTTCCCTCAGAGCGGCCGCCACCGGACGGGGGTCCCCGCCGTTAGAGTATCCATCGGTGATCAGGAAAATGACCTTGGAGGCGTTAGAACGGGAGTGACGGAGGATTTGCTGTAAGAGGAAGAAAACAAACTCATTATGGGAAATGTAAAAAAAACACTTTTCATGTTGGTTAAACATCAGAGGACTTTAGACGCTGCACTCTCAACAATATTTAGCTGACAAGAAGGACAACATCCTTGTTAGTGCTGTTAGTGTTTTCCAAAGATTGACCAATCACACAGATCCTGTCGCTCTGCTTGCCAACTTAACTCCAGCTTTAGTGACATGACTAAACTGAATAACGAAGAAGAACGTCACACACAACCACTAAAAACAGCCCTCAATTCTAGGGTTCCTCAAAAGCCTACATCAGCAAGAGGGCACGATGAGAAGGAGGGACAGAGCTCTACAATTGTAATTATCTCTCCTAGAGTACGCAGCTGCTTGCCAGTGGTCTCAAACCACCGGAGAACACTGGGCACACCGAGCTGTGTCCGCCCCAGACACCGGCTTCAGTTCCCAAACTAACTTTAGCCGGCGTTTACAATCCCCCACGTACAATTAGGCGGGACATTAAAGCCAGAAACACATCTTTATTTTGAGTGAAAGAGAAGAAAACAACAGGACCATCTGCTAGCTTTTCTGCGGTGCCTGACAATGCCTAGGTTTGTTGTAAGGGTGTTTCAAATGAGGTTATGTGGATGAAACCAGGTGGATGGAAGGAGTCAAGGTAAAGAGGAATAAAAGCATGAAGGAGCCAAGATGAAGTCCGTAGGGCTCATATCTGTTTTCTTACTAACAGCTCAAAAGGTCACGACTAATCCTGGAGAATTACAGGGAAACAAAGGATGTGTGTCGGGAGGAAGTGGATGCTTTTCTGTCTTCTGAGTCCAAACAGGACGTAATATTTAGCTACACATGATAGGCTGTAAAATATGCGAGGTAAAGCGAGAGGAGACACCCAAGGGTGTGACCGAGGAGGGACAGAGAGAGAGGAGAAAGAGAAAGCTCTGGTCTTTATTGTCTAATTGGCTAAAGTTCAAGCGGCTCAGGCAGGAGTTGCGTAATTACAGAGTCTGTGAAGCGAGGGAGTAAAAGGAGGATAGAGAGACTAGAGGAGAGGGAGAGCCTGGTTTCTCTGATCCTCAAAGCCCTGGTTCCCAGCAGGGGGAAGTTTGCTACGGCTGCTCCAAGCTGTCAGTGATATTTGTGAACATTTCATCACATGAGAGAAGAAATCGATGTGTTCGCACTTTAGCCGTGTCCTCCTCATGTGTTAATATTGAATTTGTGAGTGTTTTAAGTTGCCGTTACATCTTTTATTAGGCGTCTACTCAAGTGCTTTTGGGTCACGGTGGTTTCTGCCTTAGCCATGAGTCAGTGGCTGGTGTTAGCGACTGCGGAGATGCCACCAAACGGAGCATACGCATGCATACCCACTAATAACAACCTCCCGATTCGCCCCGACATACTTTGGGTCAGAGTATTAACATAAAGGCGACCGCAGGAGCCAGTGTGCGGGAAGTGGGCTTAGTGTAACTCTCTGCATGCACCTTATTGGTCAAGGAATGCAGAGGGTTCACAAAAGCAGCAAATCATTTAGCAAAATCGATATTTAACATCTAAAAACAAGCACACAGGCTGAGGTGAAAACACACAAATATTTTCACTGATATCACCGCACAGGAATTAAACTGGCATTTTTTAATAACAGAGGGATAAAAAGAGATTAAAGAAAAAGTGGAATTTTGGCTTCAAAGGTTAACAGACATAAAAAATGATGGCAAGGAAAGTTACTTATTATCTCAAATATATTTCTAAAATGTTAGTCTTCCTTAAACCAATGAAATCGCTTCATAAGAAAATGGACGAGAGCCTATAGTCAGTCAGTGCTAAAAAAGTCTAGAAGACCTAAATATTTCTGATGGGTCGAATGTATTAATCGGAAACGAATATTGCGTCTCTTACTCATTTAAGCAATTCAACTCATGCTGTACATGTGTGCACCGATACTCCTCAAACAGCTGTATGTCAGCTTGAGGCCTCACTAAGCTCTACATCCTATGCATTTCTTCAATTACACACTTGGCAGACACTTCAATGGCGGGCCAGGTCCAAGGAAGAGATAACAAGCCGGCAGCAACGGGACAGTTTAAGTGTGTCTGGTTTGGAGCCGATGATATCTGTCAAAGCAGGGGTGATAGCGCCGGGAGCAACAGGATTAGCGGTAAGAGCGGCGAATATATCTCCGATCCAAAACGCCTCCGACTTTGGCACGAAGCAAGAGAGCGGGAGAGAGAGAGGGGGCGAGAGCAAGAGAGATGGTGTTTTTATACAGTAAATCATATACAGTCAGCTACACACAGCAATAAATACGGCAGTCCAACATGCGATGGTATTTGATGAAAATAAAATATTACTGTACATATTTGTATCAAGTTCACAACCTTTTAAAGCATATATTTAATCTACATAGTTGACTTTTCATTTACAAATTAAAAGGGGCTCTCTTGTGCTTTTTGGGGTTTTCCTGTAGTGTGCTATAAAGTTCTTTGTGCACACAAATGGTCTGCAAACCCTAAAACAGAGCCAGCCAGCTAACCAATCAGAGCAGACCGGGCTCTGGTTTCAGACAGAGGGTGAAAAGAGGTGCTGCAGCACAGGCAGTACGAGAAAAATAAAAAGCTTTCTGAACATTAAAGAATGGAGACACGTCACAGTAGAGGAACTAAATACAATTATGAACCTGAAAATGAGCAACTAGCTGGAAATTGTTTCACCTTTCTTGAAGAATAATCAAATGGAAAGGAAAAACATTTCTATAAGGAGTTTTCAAAACTCAGAGCTCAGACTAAGATGGACTAAGTCGTTAAAGTGAAACAGGATATCAAAATGTGGCCATATGTGCGATACCCTTCACTGATGAACCACCGATAAATAAATCCATGAGTCCACTGATGAAGAGCTGGATCCATATTCTGGCTCTCCGAACAGACGCTTGTGTGATGAGCTCTTCAAAAGGAGGCACCTCGTTGCATTTGGCAGAAGATCCTAGGAAACCTTTCCACACCTTGAGGGGCTGACGGTGGAGCCAAGGTGCCCCAGCTGTTAATCAAAGGCTTATATATGCATGGCAGCTATTCTGAATGCTAAATGAGGATGCCCCCCCACCGCCACCCATCTCCACCGCACTGCTGGCATCCCATCAGCCCCTCCTGTGACTTTGATCCGGGGCCGAACCCACCTGGCTCCGAGGGAAGCTAGTTAATGATTTGTTTCTTACTCCATCTGCAACAGTGGGTACCTCATCTGATAAAGCAGTAAAAAAGTTAAATACATAGGAACTTTAAAACATGATATCAGTTAAATCTACACCTTTTTTAAGTTTGGTTCACTAACTAAAACATGGGAAGAGCTGTGCACTTGCATTATGTTATATTCTGTACAGCTTCCCAAGGTGCACAGCATGAATATAAAGTTACAAGAAGTCCTTACAATATTACGCAACGCATTTCAACAACTCAACACATTGGTATTAATAATAACCTAATCTTTTTGACATTGATAATAGCTGATTCCTTGCAGGGGGATTTTATTTGGGAGGTTGTAAGTGTATGTGAACAGTATGGTATGATATGAATTA
This sequence comes from Harpagifer antarcticus, assembly GCA_902827135.1. NCBI lineage: Eukaryota > Metazoa > Chordata > Actinopteri > Perciformes > Harpagiferidae > Harpagifer > Harpagifer antarcticus. The sequence goes on from CADEHL010000288.1 coordinate 331,202, forward strand.
ACATTTTCAATGGTCAAATCTTATGTATCCAGTTTTCAACCATGATTTATTTGTACTTCCTTAAGATCCACATTTTAATATGCAGGCATTCCAAGGCAGATAACTAAAAAATGCATCCGTTGAGAGAAAACTGTCTCCCCCATCAGTCGGAAGTGAGAGCGCTTGTTTTGACAGGCTATCTGCTCTTGGCTTGGGTGGTAAAAATAACAACAACATCTCTGCAGGGGCCCAGCAGAACAACGTGCACACGGATAAACAACTGCACTCACAGGACTTCACTTTGGTATTATTGAGCAACATGGAGGGACACATACTTTGGATATTTCAGAGGAACTAGGTCGCTTGCAAAGATCATTTGTTTCCTGTTCAAATCGGAGACATGCCCTGAACTTTTGTCCCATAAACGTCTTGTCTTGTTCCTTTTATCGTGCTTCACAGGAATAGAAAACATTTCATATGTAGTAAGTGGCTCCTGGTTCAAAAACATCTTAACTTTTAAATGCGGTTGGTTCACAATTTAAAGGCAAATTAATGTGGAAATGTTTTGACATGAGAGCCTATTAAGTATTTTCTTTAATATGTTGTATTTCTTACCATTTGCGGGTCAATTGGTTCCACACTTCATGCCACATTATCTCTGTTTCACTGACTGTATTTCACTCACGTTTCCCTTGCTCAGTGGGAAGACTGGGACAGTGAGGAGGGAAGGTCTCCACAGGGGCCACCCAGGATGCTGCTACATATTATTCCTTACATGAAACATATCATAAAGTAAAGCTCTTAAAGGTTTGAACCTCATCTGCTACCTCTCAGTCTGTCAGACACTATTCATAACAGTGTGTTCATGTACTTGTGGAGACTTGAAAGTTGCCTCAGACACAGCAGAAAATCTCTTTCATAAATGTCAGGTAATCTTTTTGATTTTGGCAAATAATAAAAAGGTAACCTGCCAACACAAGTTTCAAAACTCTCTCTTCATTTAACGCTCAGGATTTAGGATTGGCCGCCAAAAAGCATCGCCCTCAGAGGAAATGCTGAGAAATCAAACCTGCAGTTCTTTGTTTTGAAAAAGGGCAGTCAATGCAAGATCGGCTCACATCCGCACTATTACAAGAAACTATTTATGATAAACATAAACAGTTGTTGCCTGTGGTGAATCGTCTAAAATCGGTGGTATTCTTTGTTTGCCACAATATACTGTTAATGGATCAAAACCAGTAGTGCAATATACAGGGCTCCACCATTGCCCAATAACCCAGGAGGGCAAGTGCCAGGTTGGTCTAGCAACTCACTTTTCTGAGTGGTTATAATGAATTGAATGCATTCATTATGTCTACAGCATATGATGGAGGAAGGTAAGTGAGTGTCGTTAGAAGATGTGAGCTATCTTTCTATTCTGCAGTTTGCACCATTAACGATGAACCCTGATGTGGAAAATAAAGAGTCAAGCACACAAACAAGTCACCATGTCAGGTTGACACTCTGAAGAGAGATCAAAGAAGTAATAAACCAGACAGGAGACAGTGTGTTTCCGTTAACTACACTGCGCAGGGGATGCTTGTTCACACTGCAGGGCTAAGATGGAAACATACTGAAGTGTTCTTGCAAGTGTTGCCTCCAAGTTATGAGGATTAAAAACTTAACACGTTTGGGACATCTTATACAAGAAGCATGTACTATAATATATTTAGTCTCAATGAACACATCTCCTCCAATAGAGAGGCAAAGTCCCTCCCCTTCCGGTGGACCTCCATGAGACCTTATTTCGGAAAAAGTATGTATTGAAGTCAATGGAGAGAGAAAGATTATCTTTCGATCCCGTTTGAATTGTGCCCTGAATTACACATATGATGTTTGTCCATTTAAAAAAGAATAAGTCAAAAAAAAAACAGAAGTAACAATTGTTTTTGTGAAACCGCTCAATGAACTACATCTCCCGTCTCGCACCACACACCAAGACGGAGGAGAAAAGTATTAAAAGAGGTGAAAATCACTACAAGTCTGGGCGTGTTGAGAGCTGCACGTACACACAAGGGGAGTTAGTCGGTTCCGTAAGAGCCAGCATGCGGGACCGGCTTTACAAGGTTTCGGTGAGTAACACGAGTGTAATGTGTTACGTTAATTACGCGACTCTGGGATTTGTAGTCTTTCTAGTTGCCTATTTTTCATAGTCTTATATTTCAACAGTTTTAAGACAAACTGTGACTTTTTGACATGGAAATTATGTTTTAAGATTGACAAACATCATATCTGTAATTTGTGCTTCAATTCAAACGGGATCGGAAGATAATCTTTCTCTCTCCATTGACTTCAATACATAATTTTTCCGAAATAAGGTCCCATGGATCGGAAGTAGATGGGCGGGACTTCGCCTCTCTATGCCCTCTGCACATCAATCAGCCCCACATGGCGTCCCATCCCGGGGAAATGATGGATCTGTAGTTCAGGAATAGACACACAAAGCAGCACAATGCTTTAAGAGAGGATCATTCATCAATCACTTTGCTTAAAGTGCAGTTTACCCAAACCACAGAAGATGTTTTCGGATAATTGTTAACCTATCTGGGGTGTAGTTGGGAACATTTTAGGGATAGAGAACTATTCCAAGAACAGGAGAGCCATTACAGGAAAACGCTCCGAATGGGGCTACCGCTCACTCACTTCGCACTAAGTAACCATTTTAAAGGCTGCCTGTGTAATCTTGTTTTCTAAGTAAACCCAAATGAAGGAACAGTTTGGCGAATAAGTGCCACGGCGTGTGTTGGAGAAGAGAGTGCGGACAGCTAGTTAATTGCCAAGCAAGGTTTCTGTCACAACATCATTTATCAAACTCAACAACTCAACCAGGAACGACAAGAGGAGAGCCGCCGGAAAGAGACCGAGAGAAGCTAATTCCACAATGTGGTGCCAAGGAGAAAGGCTGTCTTGGCTGGCAAATGAGAAACTCATTCAATTATCCCCCCACTGGTCCCGGTGCTGTTCTGGCGGATCGAAGCGTTGAGAGAAACACTTAAGGCACTGACCGTGTTCCAATCGAACACGGCATTCTGGGTAATTGGCTGAGGAGAGCTGGTTTGATTGAGTGGGAGGAAAAATAACAAGAGCAGCTTGGGTCCGAGTGCCAGTTGGACGACGGCGAGGTCGGACTGGCTTGGCAATCTGCCTCGTGTCATGCATCGGGTTATTTATATTCATTGTGTCTTGTTTTCTATGTTCCGAGAGTGTGTTTGACATTTTCAATATTTAAATGGTATTTCTCTCGTATCAGCGTTGTCTATCAGCCTGTGTTTTTTTATGGGGGTGCATAGTATTGCACATTTAACATGTTTTCCAACTGGATGAATAATATATCAGTGTATCGTATGGTTTACTGGCAACTGTCATCATGATATGTTTTCTTGCTGCCTTCGTGTTTGGCTAATATTTTAAACATGGATTAAGTCAAATAAACTTGTCAACTTACATAAAGAGAAAGAGAAACCTTATATTTAATCAGCTACAGGTTTTTACCAAAGTTTTTTAAGAAAATATTAAAATGATTTTGTATCATCAATCTACATTGGGAGTTATTCTTTGATATGGTGGTGGGATATATTTTCCCTTGAAGTCTTTGGATGTTATCATCATTAGCAAGTCGTTGGTGAGAGGGTCTTTTGAGGCTGTTTTTAATCAAGAGACGATGAGTATCGATCTGCAGGTGACAGGTCAGCATCAAAAAAGCAAAACCAGATCCTTAATGTTGATATTCTAAACACTCTCGTTGCTATGTTAGAAACGACCTACATGAACCTAAAAATCCATTTTCAACCGAGTTACATTTTAAGATCAAAGTAAATCCCAGTTATGTCATTTGTGAGATTCATGAGCTCATTACCTCACTTCTCGAGCAGAGGGCGGCCGCAGCGTCATCTCTAAGGCGCAGACTTCATTTCTGACATAAACAGAGGCAACATTGTGGTGAAGCGCGATCCTTGTCTCGACTCCAGACTGGCGTGTTGAAAGTGCTTAGACGCTGGGAATGATTTTTGGAGACTGGCTTAAAGCATCCATGAAAATGTATCCAATCATGTCTCAGACCACACTGTGGAGACAGACTTTTCCTTTATTTTGTTGATGGTTGTTGCTGTAGTTGCATATTTCTCTCATGTTCCCCTCTCTCCTCTTCTCCTGAGGGGTTTATTAGTCTTGGCCTCAGCTGTAGGCGGAGATTTCCTCTGATAGAGTGGGGTTATGGGAGAGACGTCGGTGTTTGCGCTACATATTAATGTGGAGGTTTGAATTTATTGGCTTGGCCCTCGCTGATAAGTTATATTAGACCTCACAGCATCAAATGGGAGCGCGAGCTGGGAGGTCGTTTGAGGGACGACACATTTTGGGATCGCTTACACTCGGTCGTGGATTCCTATAAAATCTCATCATAAATCAAGAGAAACGTGGAACCTACAAGCGCTCCAGAAAAACTAAAACACCAAGACAATAGTCTGTTGATGGGAAACACCTGCACTTAGTGAATTGAAACAGATTATATATGTTTATGTGTTCTCCTCGGTTGGATGATCAGCATCGGGTCCTGGGGGAAGGTTTGCTTTCCAACACAGGGCGTTTCAAACAGGATCTGATTAAAATTGAGGCGAGTGCATATTTTGTCTTTATGTTTGGGTAACTACCTGGAACGAGGTTTCTTACTGAGGCTGGAAACACAACAAAGAGATACAGAAACTAAAAGATTGCACAATTAGACCCAGAGAATGGGAAATCATTGACATAAAAAGCAGGGAAATAAAGACAACAGGATGTAGGAACATTTGTGGTTTTGCATACATGAACCAATTACCTACTTATAGTCGTCCAAACAAACAGAGACAGTCAGACCGACTCGTACACACTCACTCCCCAAAGCAAACAACCAAATGGAATCTGGCACTTTCACTGTCTAACCTCAACATCGCAAGTGCTTTACTAATAGACCCACACGCCTGACCCCATACAAACATGTTATTTAGTTTGCTGCTACCGTCTCATTGAAATACTTTTGGTTTCTTCAGGTGCCAATATGTGACGCTTTTGGTCAATCCTAATCTCAAGATGCCAAAGTAAATCCTTATGCTTAAAGATGTTGTGTGATTTGAGTCTTAATTCTGTTGCGTGAGCACGGAGCAGCAGATTGAGGTGTGGAGGAAGAAGAAAAGTGCACTCATCAAACCCAATAAACTATTTGATAGGAAAGGCATGTTCCTCATTCAACATTAGGGCCAGCTGATGCATCAGCATGGCAGATGTTGACTCATTGTAGCTGCTGCACTGAAATAGCAAATACTGGACTGTCAGCAGAGTTTATCTACGAGTGAACATTGGCAAGTTTATTTTTTAACTGGAAAATGTAACGCTCAGGAAATACAGCTTATAGGGTTGTTTGAAACCGATTTTTCTAAATGGTCATGTTGAGATTGAAAGTTCATTGTTGATCTTGGAAACATCAGAATAATTTCACCACAAGATAGGTACATCAAGTAGCTGTTGAGCTTTTGATCATATCATAAAACTGTTATTACAGTACTCACTTCAACAGAACACATTCAATCAGCCGAGAGTTAGACTTTGACCTGTTCAAAAGCTATAGATGCTACTAATTGGACTTTGTGGTGAGATTTATTTTTCAACTACTGATAAAAACGCATCTTTTAAACTCAACTTTAAATGAACATCGTCAAGAGACACCTAAAATGCAAAGAAACTACTTCATCAAGACAACTAGGTAACTCCATCTAATGAGGGAAATCATGTCAATATTGGGAAAAACCAAAACCACATTATTATTCAGGCTCTATTCAAAACACAGGAGAGTTTTAGCCATACCAGACAGCCTACTTTAAAGCACCGTGGCCGAGTGGAAACCCACTTTTTCCAGTGACCTCAAGAAACCACAGCTTTCTAATGATATTCATCGTTAATACGGCGTTTAAATACCGGCCACTGAACCTGCTGACAGACAGTTCCTCCTCCCTGACCTTTGACCCCGCCGAAAGAGTATTATTCTTCAAAGCCTCGTCACAACTTCTTTTTGAAGCACAGATTTCACTCTGTACCTCTCCATCTTAACACCCCACCCCTCGCCTTTCATGTATCGCTCACATACACGCTCTCTCTCACACACACACACACACACACACACACACACACACACACACACACACACACACACACACACACACACACACACACACACACACACACACAAGGCTGGTGTCAGCAGCACCTATCAATTGCTGAGAAGTATTTTAAGTAAGCGGGAATCTTTGTATTGGTGTGTGTGTGTGTGTGTGTGTGTGTGTGTGTGTGCGTGCGCATGTGTGAATGCACGATCAGTGGAAAGAACAGAGTGTGAGGTTCAGAGAGTGAGCACAGTGTGTGTAGGAAAGTGTGTTCAGAAGCATGTGTGTGTGTAGGTGATCTGGCTGACCAAAGAGTGTAACTGGAGATATCTATATAGCTCATGATGGGAGTTTTGGTGATGATGTATAAAACTAAAATGTAAATTAGATGTATTTTCATTATTTAAACACACTATATAAATTGTGATATATTTAGCAAGCGCTACTGCAGCTTGAATGTTGACTGAAAGTGACATTCACGGAACAATGAAGTCAACCAATTAAAAGTCAAAGTGTCTGTGTGTGATTTATGTTTGGATGAAGTGGTGAATCCGCCCTTAGAGTCAAGCAGAAACTCCCGAGATCTACAAACTCACTTTGTAGATCTGTTTTTTTAGACACTCCTCCTCCCTGCACTCATTACATTGAAACCTCACCTCAGGGGACCAATTAGCTGTCAGGGTAACGCGCAAGAAATGACGCTGTGACGGATGCGTCGGTCCGGTGCGGAAAGGTCTGAAATTACACTCGTGCCGTCGAGGGGCTTTACTGACATCTGTGTTTTACACGGCCGGGAAGTGTAAGGATTGCCCACTCCACCGCTGAGCTCATTCCAATGTCTTTAAAACAAGTGAGAAAAGGGTAATTGTGACAAGCAGCAAGAGACACATTTATTCAGCGGCCGTGTTGAAAGACGAATCGCTGTGTGTTAATTTCCCCTCTGGCGACGTATCTGATTCATATACTAAGAGAACATTGGAGAACGAGAAAGAGAAGCCCCTCTAAGACGTAAGGGAAATTATAATTTAGTGAGAAACATTTGACATTTCCATCCTCTCAACATTTTAAAGAAAATATTGTTGTACTGCAGCTTAAGGCGACACCTTACACAAGATAGATCATACGTATCTTTTGTGGAGGGCACACACACACACAGACACACACACACACACACACACACACACACACACACACACACACACTGTTGTTTCCACTGGCCTCAATCACCTCATTTTTTTTATTCTCTCATTCGTTCTCTAACTGGATTTGCTGGTTTTGGCCCAGTCATTTGCCCGCAACAGATTCGGTCCAAGGCCAAATGGGACACAGCATCGAAGTCATCTCATGATACAGTATTGAGTGGAGACAAACAGAAGTGAAAAAGAAACCATAATAAAAACAGAGACAGACAGATGGACAAATCATCTGATGCTGAGGAGACAGTGACAGAAAGACAGTGTGATTCAAACAGCAGTCGAAAAGACGACAGAATATACTTTATCACCAATAACTGCAACGATTTATAACCTTTCAGCAAAGTCTAGAATAGCAGAGCAGAAACAGCAAGCTGGCCAAAAATACGATGATGACTTACATGTTGATGCACGCAAATAACCCTTTCTACAAAGTCAAACGCTTTTGTTTCTGCTGCCTTCTTTTGAAATATGCTGTGTGATTATGAGGCTGACAACCAGGAGATGGAACAGATTTCAAAACGTATGGATTTTGTTCCTAAAGATGAGGACAGATACAGATGAAGGATATAGCCTGGTCCAACACATGAGTGCTGCAGTGATGGGATGGGAGCGTGATGCCGGTGTTGTGTCACATTATGTCATGAAATGCCCCCCTTGTCACGGGAACGCGCATTTCTAAATGACACGTTTACACCTCTAAATGACACGTTTACACCATAGGTTTACACCTTAAAACGATGTTTAAAACGAAAAGTAAACGTTCAGGGTTTTTATTAATGGTAATAATAAAGTTGTTTAGTGGTATAGTCTTGATTCTTCTGGTTTAACTTTTCGCTCCGTAGGTGTCGAAATTCATTCGTCACTTCCTTTTCAGTTTTTGTTTTTTGAAATCTTTTTTTTATCATTATTGTTACGTCCTGTCCTGTCTGTATAAACGTGCTTTAAAATGTATTGTTTAATTTTACATAGTTGTCATCTAATAATCAAAATATATGTTGACAAATGTTACATAGTCTTTGTCAGCATATTATTATATACGATATGCGTACAAAGTAAAAGTGTGACATTCATGAAACTTGCTCCATTTATTGGTACCAGTCCTAGAACCATACCCTGAAAAATTCTTGAGGGTGGGATTCATAGAAACCTCTTTTGGGGGGGGGGGGCATTTTATGACGGGGAGGCATAATGTGACACAACACCGGCAGAGATGTTGGAGGAAACTAGTGACCTTGGGTTGAGAGTACGAAAAAGTCTCTCTGTCAAATTGAAAAGGGGTTTGTTCCAAATGACAAATCCAGTGTTCGGAAAACGATGGGTCGAACAAAACTATTGAAACTGTGGTGCAATTTTACACACCGCACACTTCCAATAGAGGTCAGGCTGGGAAAATAAGCGTGAATGAAAGCATCTGGCAGAACTTCAAATATATAAGTTTTCTGACAGGATGCACCTATTTGGACACGTTCAGCCTCTTGGCCTTTCTGCACTTTAGTGAGCTGAAGACCGATGGCCCCAGTTGACCTCTCGGCGTGCATATCTCTGCACTACCTGTCTGTCTGTCAACACTTGTCAGCCACAGATATGTGACTTTTAGAGCATTCAAAGGGTCCTGAGTTATCAACACATGGTGACAGCTGCTGGAGGCATCAGGGGGAACTAAATCTGTCAAACATGTCTTCAAAAAATGCAAATATGGTAAATGATTTCAATAATCTGATAAAAAACAGGTGTATTCATGCGTTGAATGTTGATTGGAATTACGGTCAAGTTGGATTTGTGCTTTTTCTCTGAGGTCAGCTAAATGCTTGCACTGTTCTTGTGAGACGTCGGTGAATGAGGAGGCCTCGGGGTCCTTTTAGACGTCCAGAGGTCGGAAAGCAGACCCCTGTGTGTGGAAAATATTCCGTATCCATTTCAGAGAGGAGAGCAGGGGTGAGCGCAGCGTGACGGGAGGAGGAACAGGAGTGCACAGGCCACCGTAAAGTAAGAAAGGCAAATATTGTCTCTACGATTGGACACAGTGAGACAGAGTGCGGCTAACACACTGTAGAAGGCATGCATTTCATCATGGAGAGTTACTTATGCAAACAACAGATGAATAATTCACCCATCCAGCAGTTATGGAGCAACATTAGGATTCATTTGGTCGTTTCTTTCGGTGAGTTGCAAATGTGAGTCTATAATTGAGTCTTTTTAGTTCTGTTTATGTTCTCTAGCAACTAATGGGGAAAATCTCTGGCTCAGTCCTCCTCTATAGTCTCTCTGGCTCTTTGGCGGCTCAGTCCTCCTCTAGAGTCACCATGTAGTTATCAACTGTGTCAGGCACGGGGCAGGCTTGTTTGTCTAACCTAAAGATATTGAATTTATAATAAACAGAGAAAATCTTCATATGGGAGTAATCCAAAGGAAGCAGTAGATCTGAACAACTTTTCCAAACTGAAGTATTACTGATGACAAAACAGGAACAGCTCTGTCAAAGTGTTTGGTAAGGTACTCAAATGCTTCAGTGAAGCAATATTTGAGGTTAATGGACACAGTTATGAAAGAAGAATGGAGACACACACACACACACACACACACACACACACACACACTAGTGTTGAGGCTACAGTCTGGCCTCGATCACCAGGACAGTTTCTGAATAACTTTCAAACTCAGTGGACTTGCTGCACTACTTTTAAAATAAGAACATTGTTGAAAAACTCACTCCTATTGCAATATGATTCCAGGCCTTGAGAGTAAAGCATGTCACGTTATTAAGTTATCTGCTTTCAAGAAAATCACATTTGAAATCAATCATCTATTTCTGTAAAAGCTGTCTCTCTGGTAGCATTCCAAAGAAATACTTGTACTTTGTATTGGGGGTTCAGGTTGAACATGTTGGTGTAGTTTATCACCGTAAAGAGAAGTTAAAGAAAACACATTTCTCGTGGTTCATGAGTGATGATTGAAAGGATTTACTGTTTTAAACTGTCTATAAACTGTTGTTTTTGTTAGGAAAGTCTTACTCAATCTGCCTTTAAAGCTTCAAATGTATATTTCTAGATATAGTTGCAGACACTCTTCTTAATGTTGAGGAATGGAGGTTAGTCAAGCCACTGATGTCTTCACACAAGAGACGTAGCTTGCAGCCACTTAAAGTAACATGTCTCATCTTTGAAGACACAACTTGAGAAACCAATTCTGCTCCTCCCAGCCCTTATCTTGTTTCGGGAAAAGAGCAACGTGCGTTATTTCAAAGCCTCACTTTACTGTCCTGATGAATCATTTCACAGATATACGAGTTGCTATAAACAGGAATGGCACTAACCCAGGTCCCACTGCAGACTCAGAAACTACAAATGTGTTGTCTGGCGTCTGTGGACGCTCCTGTCTGGCCTCTCGGTTTTATCAGAGCTTTTCTGGCTGGAAGATGACTCTGCTCCATCCCTTCGTCTCATTTAACCCGACAAGAGACCCTTCGACACTGAGGAGAAGGAGGAGGCGAAGATGGAAGGAGCAGACGGACTGAAGAGAGGAAATGATTAAGGCTGAGATGGCGGGATGTGGCAGTTGCACAGACAGGAAACAGAGACTTTTTCTTATCTTGTTATCATGGCTGAGTCCAGATCAAAGAGATGCACCTTGCTTTCATTTCAGGGGAAATACTTGATTCTCTTGGTATAAAAGTAGTTCTCTAAGTTATATCTCCGGTGTCCCGTCTCGCTTTCTTATAGTTAAGAGTTTTGCTTCATTGGCCTGTCTCAAAAGTCCCTTAAGTCACCCGTCGTAGACAACATTTCCCAGCATTAAGGTGATGGATGGTGTTCCATTTCCCATCTTAATTTGCTGCACTCTACTTCTCATTATTGGTTATTCAGAAAGTCAGGCCAAAACTCAGACTTTTAAACATTAAGTGTGTGCCCGGAGAGTGTGTATGTGTACTTAAGACGACCAAGAATGTACAGGATCTGTTAAGTACATCCCCACAGGCCAAATATAAGCAACTTGCACAAGCCTCATTTAATCTAATAGACAATGTTTTGAAAAACAATACCGCTTTTAGGAGCTGTAATGCGTCAAAGTGGAGGAAGGTGACGTTCCCCCGCCTGACACTGTGCTGGAGAGGTCTCTGATGGAAAGGCATGAAAATGGGAAAAATGGAAGAAAGGTCGCTGGAATGAGACAGGGGGGGGGGGGGGGGTGCTCACAAACCCCTCGATATTTGTTTTGCTTACTGTGGTCTGGCAAAGCTCAATAAGAAAAGGCATCATCTCAAGCTGAGCCGTATGAAGTGTGATTGACAAGTGCTTTACTTTTTCGGAAATACCAACCTGGACTATTTGTACATTGTTCAGGACCAATGTGGGCTTTGGTTCAAGATTTCTAAGTGGAAAAACATGGCGGTTACGAAGATATGTCAAATGTCTGCTAAACTATCCAGCAAAATGTGATCTTTGAATAACGAGTTGAGAGTGTGTTGTTGCGTTACGCTTGACTTGCATTCTACAAGGCCTATTGCACAATACAATACTATTTACAAGGGTTTGAAGCTGGCACTCAGACTGAACTCAAAATGAAAACCAAACAGCTCAGCAAACTTTTCAGATTTGGCCGGGTTCAAACTGTTGCCTCAATTAATTCTCGTGGATTGTTGCAGGATAGCAATCATGCAGGGAAAAAAAGTGCAGATCTCTTAGTTAAAGTCAAAATGTCCATAAATGCAAGCACATACATTCTCGTCCCCACTCCCCAGTTTACAATCTATAACCTCTCTGAATAATGTGATGACTGCTATGTAAAGACAAGCAGCTGGTCCACACACACTGTGGTAGGAGTTTGTTTTGGTTAGTTGTGCACATAAGGGTTCATCGGAGGTAAATACTAGTCCAACTTATTCAGATTTCAGTGACAGGAGAAAAAAGCTCTTTTTATTAAGTGGCTAACTCCTGTTAACTACTCTGAAGTCTGTTCTGAGCTGGACTCATACTAACTGTCAGCTAAAACCATTACTGGGAAAAAGCTCCAGAAACAGACACATTCTTCCTGTGGATTCCTCGACCCGGGGCTTTCCCCCCTCAACTTTTTCCTGTCATGCTTCCATCTTTCTCCCACTCCTCTTCACACGCTGCCCATCTGTCCGTGAGTCTGACACAGTAAAGTCGCCAAGTTCAGTTCAGCGCTCTTTGCCAAGCCAGCCTGCAAAGAGCAGGAGGGGGTTTTATCTGGCAAAGCATGGCAATCCAGCGGAGAAAATTCATGATGAAAAACAAGTGATGGCGAGGATTTTGATCTTGCTATTACAGATACAGTCTTTTCTCTCCTTGTGTTTGTATAGCCGCACTCGTGTCCAAAGCGAGCTATTATAAGTGCAACAATGGAAAAAGCCATAATTCCTGGATCAACAGGATTACTAGCAACCAATATAATAAAATGAAAGGCTTTGGGCTTTATTCCCTTAAAGATATTTGGTCAAATGCATGGAAAATAAATTAGATGAGTTAAAAGTGAGAAGGAAAGTGGATTGACTTTTTCAGGGCAATTACAGTAAGAAAAGAAAGGTATGCTTCAGTTGGGAGGAGGGGATGTGAACTACTTCTGTCTCAGGTAAAGCACAGCAGGGATTCCTCAGGGAAACATCTACCGAAGGTAATCAATCTCCGCCTTCGTACGGCGTGGTGAACGGTGCCATCAGTTACCAGGTTATCATGTCAGGCTGGAGAGAGACAGATACTGAAATGAGACGGTGCTGCACTCTGGAGAAACTCATCGTCTGTGACATTTACCGTCATCTACGTTGTTTCAAATTGCACAGACACAGAATAGTGAACAGTGAAGTAAAAAGAGACTGTTGGCTGGGTATCGAAACCACCGTATTGGCAGCGGATTTAAAATAAATGGTCCAACCTTCAGTATGATCAAGACAAATGACTTCACAGTGTCTGTGACCCACTTTCTAATTGGAATCTAGGGGGCTGCATCCAACCTTTTTTTGGTACTTTCCAAAACCAACAATCTGACTCTTTGCGCAGTATTTGGTCTTTACGGAGGCGGGATATTAAGCAGTATTAGAACTTCCCCCTCGAGCTCTCTTCTCATTATTCTAATACATTTCAAGCCTAAACACGAGTACAAAGTGATCAATGCCTTCAGGTTAAGACAGTCAGAATGTTTCATTTCTATCATTTCTACGACAGGGAGGCTGTTCTGCCACGCCTTGAAGTGTGGGTATTCAGAACAGCTTTGCACTCGTTCACCTTTACATTTGGTCGGATGACTCAAATACGATCCGATACGATACGATATACTTTATTGTCCCCGTAAGGAAATTTGTTCTGGACAAAGCTAAATATCACTATAAGAGAGCTACAGGTTCGGGAAAAGCCCCATGAGCTTCTCGTTGTAGAGTGAAAATGGAACGCACACGCTATTTGTTGTTTGTTTATATTACGCAGTCTGTTCTTCTTCT